>JBAMCI010000053.1:3322500-3925000 GCA_037075265.1 Drosophila nigricruria
GACTCTGACTCTCTCACACAAATGGCACAATTCAGCTGTTGTTGTTGTTAGTTTTGGGCCAAAGTACACGCCGCCTCTGACGGCTGTTAGAGAGGCGCACGCACGCACACACAATTCGAAAGTGCGAGAGGCATCCATGAAAAATCGAAGCGAAAGAGCGAAAGACACAGGGAGAGTGAGCAAAGATAGAGAGAGATGGAGAGAGAGAGAGCGCGGGAGCGACTGTGGGCAGCCGCCACCGGTACAATACAGTGTAAATTTTCAAGTTTTTTAGACGGCGTCCGTCAGTTGAATATTAAGCTTTGGTGCCGTCAGCCGTACGCAGTGCTCGAGCTCCCGGGCAGCAAAAACAGTTGTGAAATATTCAACGTAAATTGTACCGAGGTGGTCTACCTTCCCAAACAGAAATTCAACGCACATACAAATACATATGTATGTATTACATGTAAAGAGACAAACACACACACGCATATACATACGTATATACTTTTGTGTATTAGCTAGTTGCTAATTCTAAAGAGTAATTTGTTAATTCCTTGTGTTTTTTTATCTGCGCTGAAGTTTATTTGGTCGATCTCAAAACCACGCTAGTTTATATAACAGTTCTGTGATTTCTACATATTGCTAAATTGTACTACACACACTATAACTGTACAATCGTATTGTATTATTTCAACTGTTTTTTAGTTTATCGAAGCGTGTGCTAACCGTGCGGAAAAGTTGAATTGAAAGTGTGCTCGTAAGACTCTATCCAGGGATAACAACAGGGAGCAGCTGGACATATTGTGATTCCCAGGGTATGTACATACATACATCAGCGGGTATATATATGTATGTACATGTATGTATGTATGTATTTGTGTGCAAATTAAAATGCTAATTGATACGTAACAAATACTTATGTATGATTCTAACTGCACTTTTTACAAGCATGCACACATGCATACATAGACGGACACACTTACATACATAAGTCTACCCCTACCTACTCCCTTCATTATCTACGCAAAACATTGTCAGCCTGCTGTTCGGGTCCATTTTATTATGCCCCATTTATCTAGCCTTCTTATGGTTTCGCTGCCAGCCAAAACGTGCTTGACAAAATGAAGGCATGTGCCATCACTTACGTTAATATACTACATATATACATACGTATGTACATATATAATTAGTGTGACGTATGTATAAAATCAAATGGCAATGTGGATAATATAAAAAAAAATATTTGTATTATGAATTTCATAGCCTAAAAGTCACGCAGCGTACTATAGCAAATCAAAGTTGAACAATTTAATTTAATTGCTTCTATTGCCATCGCTTTCAAAGACACTTTGCGTGACAATCAATCAAAATTGCCGAGCATTGAACAAATGTTGATTTATTTGAATGTGCGAATACTTTTTCGACTCACTGTGAACTAGTCCTGGTTCCTTTTTGCGACGCAGATGAACAAATATATGTGTGTGTGTGTGTGAGAGAGAGTATGTCATAAGACATGCAAATACATATATCATGTGCAAGTGTATATGTATATAGTTATATTTGGTTTTTTTTTTCGTTTGTCACTTTATCATTTTAACGGATAATCAATGTGTCCAGAGCAGGCGCGGCCTGTGCCGCAGTGGAAACGTCTTTGACCTTAGCAACGTGTGCTCAAGATCGTGCATAAGTGTACACACATACACGCGCGCAATTCTATATATACATACAGACATACGTACGTATGTGCGTACAAACGAATATAGTAAAAGTGAGCGGCAATCAACAAGCAGCGTAATCACCAAATCATTCGACCAAACCGAACGGCCGACTGACCGTCTGACCGTCTGACTACTGTGCGCATTCTAAGGCGGCTCTTATTATTGCAATAATCATTACATAATCGGTCATTGCGGCAAGTTGACATACATACATACATACATAATATGTGGACATACATACATACATACACATATAAATCATTGTATTGACATGGGTGTGCGACCCGCACTCTTACGCGTGTAAACAAAGAGAAAAGTCCCCATTAAATTGCGAACTCCTTGACTCCCAATCCCCAAATGGTTGCCCTATGAACGGGGTGTGTTAATTTGTTGCTTGGGGGTTGCAAAAATAAAATGTTAGGGCGTTAATTGACAAGTTTCTAATTGTAATTGCTGGCTGGGTCTTACGGTTTTACGGTTTTAGCTTGTTTTGATCTTAACGCGAATGTGGCAGAAAAACATAAGTTGGCAATGTCTGGCTAGCAGATACGATTCTTGCTGAGACTTGTGTGAAATGTAAATATATTTATAGGTATATCAATATATATATATATATATATATATATATATATATATATATATATATATATATATATATATATGCATAAATACATATACTGCGTGCAGACATTAATGAATTGCTTTTTATATTGTGAGCGTAAAAGCAAACAACAATAATAGTTTTAACAACATTAATTTTATCAATGAATTCGATTGCTTTTATCGGTAGCAATATATTTTATATTATTTTTTTAACTATTATCTGTCCGTAATAAATTTTACGTCTGGGTCTTTCTGGGCAAACTTTGGTGGGATTCGACTTGTTATTATAGCGATTAGTTGGTTGTTAATAGTAAATATACTAAAGAGTAAATTAACATGTTCAATTTCTTGTTTATTTCGATTTCTTTAACACGAAATGTTATCAGAATTTTAATTGCTTTAGGAATTTTAGGAAAAGTATAAGTCAAAGTATTTATATCTTGTTGACCCAAAAACCTATTTTGAAATAGTTTCTGTAATTTGTTGTTCCACAAAAAATTAGTTATTCTATTTCCTTTTTTTTTGTTTTATTTTAATTTATTTATATTTTCAACTTAATGTATAGAAAACTTGAATGTGTTAAATAACAGAAGCGTCATTCATTATGCCAGAAAAGTATCACTTATTAATAGATTTGCTTAAAATAATTCTATTTACCTTAAAAAAATAAAAACTTTCCATGATCAATTCAAATCGAATTAAATAAAGAATTTTATTAAAGCTTGATAAGTATTTTAGAACATTTTTAATCATATATAAATATATTTAATTTAATTTATTATGTCATATATTGTAGTATATTTAAAGCCTTTTTTCAAGAATTTATTAAATATATTTAAAAAATGCCCATAGGAAGTCGAAATTATTTAGTCAAATCGCTAAATGTTTGTACAAGCGCGACGAAGGTAAAGAACCAAAGAGCGAAGGACAAACTAAAACTTGATATGAAGGTGTCAAATGGCAAACAGAGATTTTAAAATTTTTAACATAAAAGATAAATATTTGCTTAGATTTAATAAATTTAAAATAAAAGATTAGGCTTTGTTTAGCTAAGCTTGATATGCTTTATTGACTTGCTTTATTATACATTTTAGTCACACACTAATTGGAAGTTTCTAAATCTAAATTTGAATATCTTCCAAGAATGCTCAATATATTTTTAGCAACTCTCTTGCACACTTACTTAAATACAATTATATTTGTGGCATAAGAACATTAATTTTGTGGTTTTAACATCTGCTCTTATAACAGAAAAAAATGATATATGTAAATTACTCTGACCTTAACCAAAATATAATCTGTTAAACAGTATAAAACGATTTTATAGAAATGGAAAAAAATTAAACGTTATCTAATGACTGGATATGCTTGTCTATTATAAATGTCCATAGATCATAATCATTTAAAGTTTTCTTAGAAATCTTGTCAATAAATAATTTCTGCTTATTAACAACTTTACTGATATGAAACATATAAAATATATAAACATTTTCTAACTAATCTTAGTCAAACAAACACTTCGAATCCAAAGAGAAGCACATAGGAAAACAAATACCTATAAAAAAGACATGAATCAGTCAATATTATATAATATCTATATATATTTATATGTATATATGAATATACAACTATTAATACATGTGTTCAATGTTAATAGATACCTACATACGGACATGCACATGTTAACTATAGTTAACTATAGAGATAGGAGTATAAAGATAATGGGAAAGATAAGCAACTTTATTAACACCATCATCAGGCTCATTCAAATAATAAAGTTGACAATAATGACAATGTTGATCTTTGATAAATCATATTTTTGCCATGAATGGAACCAATAATTGAGTTGGTCAACTGAATATGGGCGGAGTTGAGATGAGAGTTAACTTAATTGAGGCAGAGCAACAGAGAGAAACTCCCAATATATATAGTACTAGTTTCTCATTACGAATCCATTGTTTCTTTCACAGCGACAATTGAATAAGGCCTAACCATGTTTCTGCCGGAATCTCAAGCCGCATTCAGGACGCTGCGCAAAGCGATTCCTCGCGTGAGACTTTACTTCATCAATAAAAATGCCTATTCCACTCAGGTAAGTTTTCTTATACTCTCTTCAATTCAGTTCACTATAATATCATAATTTACAGGTCGAATATAAGCCCATACGATCGGTGCTGGTGGCCAACCGTGGTGAAATTGCGATTCGTGTGTTCCGTGCCTGCACGGAGTTAGGCATCAAGTCGGTTGCCGTATACTCGGAGCAGGACAAAATGCACATGCATCGTCAGAAGGCCGACGAGTCGTACATGGTCGGCAAAGGCCTGGCACCGGTGGAAGCTTACCTCAACATTCCAGAGATCATTCGCGTTTGCAAGGAGAACGACATTGATGCAGTGCATCCCGGTTACGGTTTCCTCTCCGAGCGCAGCGACTTTGCCCAGGCCGTTATCGATGCTGGACTTCGCTTTATCGGCCCCTCGCCCAAGGTGGTGCAGAATATGGGTGATAAGGTGGCAGCGCGTATTGCAGCTATAGAAGCGGGTGTTCCCATTGTCCCTGGCACAGATGGCCCAGTTACTTCTAAGGAGGAGGCATTGGCATTTTGCCAAAAGCACGGTCTGCCAGTCATCTTCAAGGCAGCGTATGGCGGTGGTGGTCGTGGCATGCGTGTGGTTCGCAAAATGGAAGAAGTTGAAGAGAACTTCCAGCGTGCCAGTTCCGAAGCAAAGGCAGCCTTTGGCAATGGCGCAATGTTCATTGAGAAGTTTATTGAGCGACCCCGCCACATTGAAGTCCAACTGTTAGGAGATAAGGCAGGCAATGTTGTACATTTATATGAACGCGATTGCTCTGTACAGCGTCGTCACCAAAAAGTGGTTGAGATTGCACCCGCTCCACGTCTGCCTGTTGAAATTCGCAACAAAATGACTGAGGCAGCAGTCCGACTAGCCAAGCATGTTGGATACGAGAATGCTGGTACTGTGGAGTTCTTGTGCGATGAATCTGGAAACTTCTACTTCATCGAAGTGAACGCCAGATTGCAGGTGGAGCACACAGTGACTGAGGAGATTACCGGCATTGATTTGGTGCAGTCTCAGATACGTATTGCCGAAGGTATGACCCTCAAGGAGCTGGGACTCACCCAAGAGAATGTGGTTCCTCGCGGCTTTGCTATTCAGTGTCGTGTCACAACCGAAGATCCCGCCAATGACTTCCAGCCCAACACAGGACGCCTAGAAGTTTTCCGTTCTGGCGAGGGCATGGGCATTCGACTAGACAGTGCCTCGACCTATGCTGGAGCCATCATATCGCCCTACTACGACTCGCTGCTTGTCAAAGTGATATCCCATGCCAGTGATCTGCAGAGCTCAGCGTCTAAAATGAATCGCGCACTGCGTGAGTTCCGTATTCGTGGCGTCAAGACGAATATTCCCTTCCTCCTGAACGTGCTCGAGAACCAGAAGTTCTTGCATGGTGTACTGGACACCTACTTTATAGACGAGCATCCACAGCTCTTCAAATTCTCTACCACCCAGAATCGTGCTCAGAAACTGCTGAACTATTTGGGCGAAGTGCTGGTCAATGGACCTCAAACGCCATTGGCGACAACGCTGAAGCCCTCGGAGGTGACTCCTCATGTTCCGCAGGTGCCATTGGGTAAGTGAAATTGTTTAAATGGCTTAAGGCATGCGCTTTTCGGATTTGTGGCTATCAAATGGCTGTTGCTTTATTTATTGTTTCAGCTTTAGTCTTGATAACTTTTACCTTTCAGATTTTGTTGTCTATCAAATTGGTTCATTAAATTGGAGATCTTTCTATGTTTATTTCTTTTCTCAATCTTTAAAAACTCACTTGAAATTTGAATACGTAAAACAATTTTTCAATTGATAAAAAAGTATTACTCAGTTTTATTAGAACAGATAATACTTCTTTTTGGCTTAATTCCAGACTTTAGGTACTTAAATAAGCATGAAATTCGAAATTTGAAAACATAAAATATGTAAAAATAGAAGTTTGAAAAATAGATATGAAGTCAGAGTTACTTAAATTTATTTATATTTTTTAATAGAAGTTGATAAAATTATTTTTTGAAGATTTGATTTTGTTTAAATACTAAAACTTCTGATTAAAAGTTAAAGTAAAATTCTTAAAATTTAATCTATAATATTTTTGAAATACAACTATTTTTATGCCAGTTCATATTATTTAAACATTTATCAATATAAATCTATTCAAGAACTTTAACTTTTACTAGAAGTCTTCTGCCTTATGTGAAAGGTTAACAGCACCTGTCTCGTTGAATATATGCGTTCATTAATATGTTTAATTTATGTTTTGCATTTCTTTTTACTTTATTCTTTCTAAAAAAAAAAAAAACAAAAAACTTTGCTATTGCAACAATTACCATATGCAAAAACAATCGTCCTACACACACACACACACACACCACACACACCTTGCTACCAACACCTTGTTCATAAACGAAATGTTGTCATGATATAATCATTCCAATGAAGATCTGTCCCCGGAAGCCTTAGAACGTGAAAAAAGCGGCGGGGCAAAAGGTACGTTTAACGCTGCACTTCTTAATATCTCATCAGCCCCGATCGAACCTGATCAAACTCATATGTAAATACATAATCCTGTATAAATTTAGAAGCAAAAACATAAGGTATTCTATATGGGCTACTGTACGTATAACTAGTCTGATTAATTCACTCAACACATGGGAATAACAAAAAGCTATTGTTGATAGTTGATATTTTACGAGGATACGAGTATACATAAATGCATATTCCATCTAGATAACATATTCTAGATAACATAACTACATGTAACATATGTTACATTAAGCTTACGCTCAATTTTAATAGTAGATATTTTAGGCTTTCTAACATTTCAATTTTTAAAAAGAATTATTAGAAAAAAGTATTTTAGATATGCTAAATGGAAAATATGGTATAGATTTTCAATAAGTAATATCAATATTTATCGATTTTGTTGTAATATAAAAAAGCTTATAGAAAATTGAAGTCCAAAATAGTTTAGCTTTTAGTGCTTTTTAATAAAACATATATAATATATATTGCAAATTCAATCAATTTGTTGTTAATACTGGATAAAATTAATAAAAAATATACATATTTATTATTAGAAAATAATCAATATCAATATTATCATACTTTCATTTTCATACAAATCTGCCAACCTTTCAGGTACCTCTTAGGTACACTTTGGTACATTTAGGTACATATTGTATGTAATCACAGTCTACTTAAACGGTTATAATTGGTTTTTACACAAAACACACACACACACAGTTTTTTTGGTGGCTTAAATTTAAATATGTTCGTTTGTATTTTTGTATTGCTTTGTATTTATCTTTAAGTGCATGTGTCCATTATATGTGATAAAATTCTAATTTCTAATTTTACGGGCATCTCACAGTCACGGAGCCACCACAGGGGCTGCGTGAGATCATTGTGCGTGAAGGTCCCGAAGCGTTCGCCAAGGAGGTGCGTTCCCGCAAGAACCTACTCCTGATGGACACCACTTTCCGTGATGCCCATCAATCTCTGATGGCCACGCGTGTGCGCACCCACGACTTGCTCAAAATATCACCTTATGTGGCGCACAAGTTTAACAATCTGTACTCACTCGAGAACTGGGGTGGAGCCACCTTTGATGTAGCTCTACGGTTTCTGCACGAGTGCCCATGGGAGCGCCTGGAGGAGATGCGCAAACGCATTCCGAACATTCCATTCCAAATGCTGTTGCGCGGTGCCAATGCCGTTGGCTACACCAGCTATCCAGACAACGTGGTCTACAAGTTCTGCGAACTAGCGGTAAGTTATTTCAGCCTTCATATGACGACTACAATAAATAATACCTATCTCCCTCTCAGGTGCAAACTGGCATGGATATTTTCCGAGTGTTTGACTCCCTTAACTATTTGCCGAATCTGATCCTAGGAATGGAAGCGGCAGGCAAAGCAGGCGGTGTTGTTGAGGCGGCCATCTCCTACACAGGTGATGTAGGTGATCCCAAGAGAACTAAATACGATCTCAAGTACTACACAAACTTGGCCGACGAGCTTGTTAAGGCGGGAACTCATGTCCTGTGCATCAAGGACATGGCGGGTCTGTTAAAGCCAGAGTCAGCTAGGTATGTATGAATTCATGATTGATATGCCCAGTATATATTTCATAGATATTTCGTATAGGTTGCTGATTACTGCCATCCGTGACAAGCATCCCGACGTTCCAATTCATGTCCACACTCATGACACTTCGGGTGCTGGTGTTGCCTCTATGCTTGCCTGCGCTCAGGCCGGAGCTGATGTTGTGGACGTGGCTGTCGACTCAATGTCCGGAATGACCTCACAGCCAAGTATGGGAGCGGTAGTTGCCTCCCTGCAGGGTACTCCCTTGGACACACAGCTGAGCTTAGGAGATGTTTCGGAGTATTCGGCATACTGGGAGCAAACTCGTACACTCTACGGACCATTCGAATGCACCACGACGATGAGATCAGGAAATGCTGATGTCTATCTGAACGAAATACCCGGTGGCCAATATACCAATCTGCAATTCCAAGCGTTCTCCCTGGGTCTAGGTGATATGTTTGAGGATGTGAAGAAGGCTTACCGGGAAGCTAATTTCGTGCTGGGTGACATTATTAAGGTCACTCCATCATCCAAGGTTGTCGGTGACTTGGCTCAGTTCATGGTGCAGAACAATCTGAATGGTGCTCAAGTCGTTGAGAAAGCTGAAGAGCTGTCCTTCCCGAAATCGGTGATCGAGTATCTACAGGGCTATATCGGTATTCCATATGGCGGCTTCCCAGAACCATTCCGCACACGTGTTCTGAAGGACATGCCACGCATCGAAGGCCGACCTGGTGCTGAGATGGCGCCACTGGACTTTGACAAGCTGAAAACCGAGCTGAGTGAATCTCATGGAAACGTTTCCGATCGCGATGTTGTATCGGCAGCGCTGTATCCCCAAGTGACCAACGAATTTTTGCATTACCGCGAGCAATATGGCCCCGTCGATAAGCTCGATACTCGCATATTCCTTTCAGGCCCTAAAGTGGGCGAGGAGTTCGAAGTTACCTTGGAGCGCGGCAAGACTCTTAGCATGAAGGCCTTGGCTATGGCGGCCGATCTCAAACCGAATGGCAAACGCGAGGTGTTCTTCGAGTTGAACGGCCAGCTGCGCTCTGTCCACATTCCTGACAAGGAGGCTATGAAGGTACATCGATGACTACGTTTCTTTATAAGCAATATTTAATATATATTTATTTTCTTTTTAGGAAATCCGTATTCATCCCAAGGCTGATAAGACGGTCAAAGGTCAGGTGGGCGCCCCAATGCCCGGCGATGTTATTGACGTGCGTGTGACAATTGGCGACAAGGTGGAGAAAGGTCAGCCACTCGTTGTCCTCTCGGCCATGAAAATGGAAATGGTTGTCCAGGCGCCACAGAGCGGCGTTGTCAAGAAAGTGGAGGTCAAGAAGGGCATGAAATTAGACGGCGATGACTTAATTTTGATCATCGAATAAGTAGTGCAACCATCCAATGGAAACAAATACCAACTTTTCTATATGTGAGGAGCGTGCTGCCAGCAAATTTCGATTACTATATTAGGCTTAAGTCAGTTTTATTTGTATGTATTTATGTTAGCATGAGTACATCTGTATATACGTATGTATGTATGTATTGGCATTACTTTTTGAAAAAGTTTACAAGCTTGTGAGAGTTACAAAATCACGCACAAATCACAAATGTTGTTATATCCCCCCAATCCTAAATGTTATATCTGTAAAGCCTTTGCCAAATTTTGTATCAATGTTCGAAAATATTTTATAAACTGTAAAAGTGTGAATAAACCAAGAAATTTCCTATAAAACAAAGTATATTTATATATATAGTTAAATATTTTATAAATTTTAAGATATCTGGTGGTCTAGGCAGACTATATCCGCTCAGCGTTATTAAATATATAGTTTTATTTCTAAATTGAAGTAATCTTTGACTTTCGAGTCAGAGAAACTCTCATCTGATTTTTTTTCCAAATATGACGTAATTTAAATTATTTTCCACCGCCTTTATTTATTAAAAATTTTTGTTTTTAATTCTTTTAAGATCGATATTTGTTAATATTCTACGCCGATATTGTTTCAGGTACGTAATACCAGTACAGCGAGACACAATTTGAATTTGTATATGGCAGTACGGGACTCGATCGATAACGATATTTATCGATTTCTTACTATTTGGCTGAGGTATCGGTATATTGGGTCTTTCTATCAATTTTTCTGGTCCATGCTTAGCAAATACAACTTTAACTATAATTATTTACTACTACTACTATACTACCCGCCATTTATCCAATATTAGAAAGTAGGTCGAATAAGATAGAAATTTCCTTTTAGTAATATATATTTTGCGAATCGCACCTAATGGGTCCACAATATCATTTATGGGTATATCTGTAAAGAATGTGAACAGTTATCCAAAGCTTGCCAAACTTTTAGCTTTAAAACTGTGAAAGATTTTTTTTAATCTTGTACTGATATGTACAACAAATATAGTAATTTCCACTTAGCCACGCCCCAGTGGGCGTCTACTAGATATCGATATAAACATCATATACATATATATATATACATACATATACATCTGCAATCTTTCAAGTGCCCATAAAACTAATATACTCTTTTTACTCCGACTTGAGCGGGTATAAAGACAGATCTGCATTAATATTTATATGATTCACACTTATATCTGCAAATACAGCTGATTACGTCGCGTTTCAATATACGCCTTATATCCCTTAATAAACTTTCTTTCTAAATTATATAATAATTCATTTGAATAATATTGCAGAAGAAAGAACAGAAGAATATTAATTAATATCAATCAAAATTTGTAATTTAATCATTAATGATGTTGAAAGTCGGAGTAACGATCACCTTTAGTTGTTGACAATGACGAACTTGAAGAACTCTCCGCCCGCAATTCGGACGCTGCGCAAAGCGCTTCCCCGACTGAAATATTGCTTTGTTAGCAAAAGATGGTGTTCCCCCAAAGTGAGTATATAGATAGTGAAGCTATGTGAATTTGAGGTAGTCTATAATTGTTTTACAGCTGAAACACAAAGCGATACGATCGGTCCTGGTAGCCAATAGAGGGGAAATCGCAATTCGTGTCTTTCGCGCCTGCAATGAGCTGGGCATCAAGACGGTAGCCATCTATTCAGAACAGGACAAGATGCAAATGCATCGTCAGAAGGCCGACGAGTCGTACTTGGTCGGCAAGGGTCTGGCACCGGTGGCAGCTTACCTCAACATTCCAGAGATTGTTAGCATTTGCAAGGAGAACAGCATTGATGCAGTGCATCCCGGTTATGGCTTCCTCTCCGAGCGCAGCGAATTTGTACAGGCCGTTATCGATGCTGGAATCCGCTTTATCGGTCCCTCGCCCAAGGTGGTGAAGAACATGGGGGATAAGGTGGCAGCGCGTATTGCGGCTAAAGAAGCGGATGTTCCCATAGTCCCTGGCACAGATGGCCCAGTTACTTCCAAGGAGGAAGCACTGGCGTTTTGCGAAAAGCATGGTCTGCCTGTCATCTTAAAGGCAGCTCATGGCGGTGGCGGCCGTGGCATGCGTGTTGTTCGCAAAATGGAAGAAGCTGCAGAGAGCTTCGAACGTGCCAGCTCCGAGGCAAAGGCGGCTTTTGGCAATGGTGCAATGTTCATAGAGAAGTATATTGAGAATCCACGTCATATTGAGGTCCAAATATTAGGAGACATGGCTGGCAACGTAGTGCACCTATTTGAACGCGACTGCTCTATTCAGCGTCGTCATCAGAAAGTCATTGAAATAGCACCTGCTCCACGTCTGCCTGTTGAAATTCGCAACAAGATGACTGAGGCAGCAGTCCGGCTAGCCAAGCATGTTGGATACGAGAATGCTGGTACTGTGGAGTTCTTGTGCGATGAATCTGGAAACTTCTACTTCATCGAAGTGAACGCCAGATTGCAGGTGGAGCACACAGTGACTGAGGAGATTACCGGCATTGATTTGGTTCGGTCTCAGATACGTATTGCCGAAGGTAAGACCCTCAAGGAGCTGGGACTCACCCAAGAGAAGATAATTCCTCGCGGCTATGCTATTCAGTGCCGCATAACCAGTGAAAATCCTGAACAGGGCTTTCAGCCTGACATGGGACGTGTCGAAGTCTTTCGTTCCGCCGAAGGCATGGGCATAAGAATAGACGGCTCCTCGACCTATCCTGGAGCTCACATATCGCCCTACTACGACTCGCTGCTTGTCAAAGTGATAGCCCATGGCAGTGACTTGGAGATGGCAGCATCTAAAGTCAGCCGAGCATTGCGTGAGTTCCGTATCCGAGGTGTCAAGACGAATATTCCGTTTCTCCTAAATGTCTTTAACAACGAGAAGTTCTTGAACTGTGTATTGGATACTCACTTCATAGACGAGCATCCAGAGCTCATTAAATCCAAATTCCATATCAACAACCGGGCACAAAAACTCTTAACGTATTTGGGTGAAGTTGTGGTCAACGGACCCCTAACGCCATTGGGTACAACCCTGTTGCCATCAAAGGTCAATCCACAGGTACCCGAAATACCAAAAGGTAAGTGCAATCTTCTAATGTGTAGATAAATCACCAGCAACAATGGCATAGGATACGACTCAGCTCAGCTCAGAGCCACTGTTCTCATTAGACTATATATGTTATATACATTAATGGTTCAGCTTTGCTTCCTCAATCTTCAAAATGTTTCTAATCTTATACAAGAAATGCTATGGGGTTTCCACAGCGACGGAGCCACCACCCGGTCTACGTGAGATCTTTATGTGTGAAGGTCCCGAAGCGTTTGCTAAGGAAGTTCGCTCCCGAAAGAATTTACTTCTGATGGACACCACTTTCCGTGATGCCCATCAATCTTTGATGGCCACGCGTGTGCGCACCCACGACTTGCTCAAAATATCACCTTATGTGGCGCACAAGTTTAGCAATCTGTACTCAATCGAGAACTGGGGTGGAGCCACCTTTGATGTAGCTCTACGGTTTTTATATGAGTGCCCATGGGAGCGCCTAGAGGAGATGCGTAAACGCATTCCGAACATTCCATTCCAAATGCTGTTGCGCGGTGCCAATGCCGTTGGCTACACCAGCTATCCAGACAACGTGGTTTACAAGTTCTGCGAACTAGCGGTAGGTTAATTTATCACTCATATGGGACTATAATAAGGAAAGTACATCTAACTCCTGGCAGAAACAAACTGGCATGGATATTTTCCGAGTGTTTGACTCCCTTAACTATTTGCCGAATCTGATCCTAGGGATGGAAGCGGCAGGCAAAGCAGGCGGTGTTGTTGAGGCGGCTATCTCCTACACGGGTGATGTAGGTGATCCCAAGAGAACTAAATACGATCTCAAGTACTACACAAACTTAGCCGACGAGCTTGTTAAGGCAGGAACTCATGTCCTATGCATCAAGGACATGGCGGGTCTGTTGAAGCCAGAGTCAGCTAGGTATGTATGAATTCATGATTGATATGCCCAGTATATATTTCATAGATATTTCGTATAGGTTGCTGATTACTGCCATCCGTGACAAGCATCCCGACGTTCCAATTCATGTCCACACTCATGACACTTCGGGTGCTGGTGTTGCCTCTATGCTTGCCTGCGCTCAGGCCGGAGCTGATATTGTGGACGTGGCTGTCGACTCAATGTCCGGAATGACCTCACAGCCAAGTATGGGAGCGGTAGTTGCCTCTCTCCAGGGTACTCCCTTGGACACTCAGCTGAACTTAGGAGATGTTTCGGAGTATTCGGCATACTGGGAGCAAACCCGTACACTCTACGGACCATTCGAATGCACCACGACGATGAGATCAGGAAATGCTGATGTCTATCTGAACGAAATACCCGGTGGCCAATATACCAATCTGCAATTCCAAGCATTCTCACTGGGTCTAGGTGATTTGTTTGAGGAAGTGAAGAAAGCCTACAGAGAAGCCAATATTATTCTGGGTGACATTATTAAGGTCACTCCATCATCCAAGGTTGTCGGTGACTTGGCTCAGTTCATGGTACAGAATAAACTTAGTCGTGCTCAAGTTCTGGAGAAGGCTAAGGAGTTATCGTTTCCCAAGTCGGTTACTGAGTATCTACAAGGATACATGGGTATTCCGCATGGCGGCTTTCCAGAGCCATTTCGGTCAGACGTTCTTAAGGATATGCCTCGAATTGATGAAAGACCAGGTAGTAAGCTCGAGCCATTGGATTTTGAGAAGTTAAAAGAGGAACTACATAAAAGGTTTGGAATAATTTCTGACAGAGATCTTATGTCAGCGGCGCTTTATCCAGAAGTGACTAGACAATTCCTGCAAAACCGCCAAAAATTTGGCTGTATTGATAAGCTAGACACGCGTATGTTCTTCATGGGCCCCGACATGGGTGAAGAGTTCGAAGTTGCCCTGGAGCGTGGCAAGGTATTGATCATAAAGGTGTTGGCCATAGCCAACGATCTCCGACCAAATGGCACTCGCGAGGTGTTCTTTGAAATGAACGGCGAAATGCGTTCAGTCCATATTCCTGACAACGAAGCTCTAAAGGTAGATGCACATGCCTCTCTAACTGTACACAATAATTGATATTAATCAATCATATTTTAAGGTAATCCGAGTGCATCCAAAAGCCAGAGCGGACGTAAAAGGCGAAGTGGGTGCCCCAATGCCAGGCGATGTTATTGACATACGGGTCAAAGAGGGCGACAAGGTCGAGAAGGGCCAGCCTCTGATCGTGCTATCGGCAATGAAAATGGAAATGGTCGTCCAATCACCGGATTCGGGTACTGTCAAGAAAATAGAAGTCAAAATAGGAATGAAACTGGCAGGCGACGATCTAATCCTGGTCCTTGAATAATCAAATGCAGAGACTATCAAAGTGCTCAAGTATTTAAATTAGGTTTAGCTATGCCTCGCGTGAAGTATGTGAAAGTTTTCCAGAACTCTACAGCAGCTCAGACGGTTCGTTATGGATACTATAAAAAGTAGGCATTATTAAACAATATTAAAGGAATTGAAGGTGTTTCTCTAAATTATTTGTTGCATAAATTGTAAATATTATTTAATTTTACATGCACTTGACGATAAATTCCATAAAAGCTAGATCCTTGTTAAGCTCGGAAACTCGCTTGAAATGTCGCTGGACATAAGGGGTCAGCACTTCAACCAGATTTCCTTTGTTGTAGAACTTTTGGGTAGTTTGAACCAGAGCATCGCCCAGCAAATGTTGCAGAATCAGGTTGGCAATGTAGGAGTGCCGTGAGTTGGTGCCCCACGCCTTCACGTGCTGCAGCAACACCAGTCTTTGGTCCAGATTTAGTTGATCCACCAGTTGACGCACTGCGGCGCTGTCGCGTTTGCGCACAAAACTGCCGATGATGTCATATGTGGCCTTTGGCTTGTCTAGCACTAGGGCCAACTTGAAGGCCTTTTCCAGCTGCTCCTGAGCGTGTAGCAGTGAGTGGAGTGTTTGCTCCTGCTCCAACATGGCTTGTCGCTGGTCCAAGGCGTCATTGCGCACCGTTTCGGTAACATCAGCAAAGCGAATCAGCTTGGAGTCCGCACCACCTGTATAGAAGAACCGATTACTGCAGACAGACACCGCCACAGACCAGACCCGGTCGCTGTGCTCATCGATGGACTGGACACAGATATTGGTTTTGATGTTCCACAGCTTGAGCAGACCATCCGAGGCAGCGGAAAGTATAAATTTGCCGTGATCAAGGAACTCTACGCGCAATATCGTACACTCCTGTTCCAGGCGCTTGAGGCAACTGAAGTTGGCTATGGACCAAATGCGCAGGCTGCAGTCGGACGAGGAGGTGACCACAATCTGATCGACAGGCGAGAAGCGCACGCACCAAACACCCCGCGTGTGACCACGCAGCACGCCAAGCAGTGCATTCGAGTCCGCCGTCCAGAGCTTTGCCGTCTTATCCTGTGATGCGGTAGCCAGTATCTTGTTGTTGAGCGAATACGTGACGCAATTCACCTCTTTGTCGTGGGCGAGCGCTGCATAAAGCAGCGAGAAAGCATAATTGTTGCGATCCTGTTTGTCGCGTGACAGCTGCCACACTTTCATGCTGCCATCCTGGCAGGCCGAGGCGAAGCCCTTGGCACCATTATGTGTTATGGCCACAGAGCCAATGGTCGCTGTGTGGCAACTGCTTTGCTGTGTCAGCGGCTGCAGGAAGCAATCGATCTCGTGCGACAGCTTCCACAGGTGTATGCTGCAATCCTTGCCCACTGAAATCAACAGATTGTGTGATGCGGCCAGCGACATGACCGTATCCGAGTGTCCGGAAATCAGGCGACAATTCATGTTCTGCTCGGTGTCGTAAAGTTTGAAGTGTTTGCTGTTGGTTGCCACGGCCAGGTAGCGATCCTTGTCACCCAGAAAGCACATATCCAATATCTCATCATTGTATCCAACCAGCTGCTTAACAAGCTTGAGCTCTGCACTCTCATTCCCGGTGCTCACATTGTATATGATGATATTTTGCTCTGTTGTGATGAGGGTCAGTTGTTGTCTGTTGCTGCAGTAGATTAATCGACTTATTTCGCAATCTGTCTCCTCTAACAGATCACGTATTTTCCACGATTTCGTATCAATCTGCTGCAGTTTGCCCGAGCGACAGGCGACCAGCACTTGTTCCCCGTTTGCAACGTGAGTGACTCCCTCGAGCTCAATATATAATGGGATAATCTTTGCCTGGCTCCAGGTGCTGTTCGAGCCTGCCTCCAATTGCCATGCAATTAGCACCTTGTCGCGACTCACTGTGACCAACTGATCGCAACCAGCAGCGCCGCTCTTGAAGCTTAGCCCAGTCACTTGCGAGATGTGTCCACGCATTTTGTGCAGCAGTGTCTTCGTGCCGTAGTTCCAGCAGTATATCGTATTGTCAGCGCCGGCAGCGTAAATTTCACTTCTCAATGGACTCGGATGGAAACGCACCAGCAGCGCTGGGCCAGGAAAATCCTTCAAGGCGCACAGACAGCTGTTGTTAGCAAAGTCCCAAACGCGTAGCGTGGCGTCTGCACCGCCGCTGGTACAGATAAACTGGCCACACGGGCTAAACTCTATGCGGACCACGGGTCCCTTGTGCTGGCTCTTCCAGAGCTTAACTAACTTTTGCGTGCTCAGCTCCCAGAGGCGCAGTAAGCCGCTGCCATGTGCGACAATCAGATGCTCACGTGACATTGCAAAGCAATAAATGTTGTCCTCGTCCGCTTTGGCATCGCCCAGTTCGTCAGAGGCCTTGGATTTCGCCACATTTCCGCCAGATTCACTGCCGTTGGTTACATTTACGCCAAAGCTGCACACAATTTGCGATGTTTCCACATTCACTTGATTCACAACGTCGCCATTCAAACAGTAAATGCTCTCGCCGTCTTCACTCCATGCAATGTCGTGGCCTGCATAAAAGTTTGTATAGCGAGCCTCTGCTGCATATCTACAAATGAATTCTTTTATATAATAATAATCCAAATCAAATTGCTGCTTTTTTACTTACTGTTTTTCGCTCACGGTTGCCGCCAGCATGTTTTTAATTTTGTTTACAAAATTGAAATTGCTACCGCGTGCACATTGGAACTGGTAGGCATATGCCAAAAGAACTAGTTCACGTAAACCAATATCTGAGTTTGCAATAAATAGTTGGCATTTCAATAAATATATAATTATTGAAAAATAACAATCAAATTAACTTTATATAAATACTCAAAATGTGTGCACATCATTTCCAAATTCAAACAGAATCGACAAAGGACTTAAAGCTACAGCTGTTTTTTGTATATATTTCGATGAAACTTAAGTAAATGATTTAATAAATAATAATAATTTTGGGACTTTCATAAATATCCAGATAGCGTGCTTTTTTTTCATTAAATCTTGAATATTTTGGTTTATTAACAATAATTAAGTTGTTGGTTCATCTTTATAAATTAGGCGTTACTCAACACACACCAAAATTTTCAGGGACTGGTCACACTGAGCATGAGTTGCAGCTGTCAAATAAAAAGCCGTCAAATCATCGTCGTCTATTTGCGAGTTTAATTCGGTTTTGTTAATACCAATTCTAATTCATATCCAGCGCAAAAATGAGTACAATTGGCACCGGTGTAAGTATATGAATATTCAATGTACAACAGACGCATAAATATATCAATATCTGTTTGCAGTATGATCTGTCGGCTTCGCAGTTCTCTCCCGATGGCCGGGTCTTTCAGATCGACTACGCCTCCAAAGCTGTTGAGCGGAGTGGCACCGTTATTGGTATTAGAGGCAAGGACAGTGTGGTTCTGGCCGTAGAGAAAATTGTTGCAGATCAGCTCTATGAGCCGGATGCAGCCAGTCGCATTTTTACCATTGAAAAGAACATCGGCATGGCCATTGCTGGACTGATGGCCGACGGCAATTTTGTGGCTGATATCGCCCGACAGGAGGCAGCGAATTTCCGCCAGCAATTCGAACGCACCATTCCCCTTAAACACTTGTGCGATCGCGTATCCGGCTACCTGCACGCATACACTCTGTACAGCGCTGTGCGTCCATTCGGATTATCTGTAATACTCGCATCGTGGGATGAGACCGATGGACCCCAATTGTACAAGATTGAGCCGTCCGGCACGTCGTTTGGCTATTATGCCTGCGCCAGTGGCAAGGCCAAGCAGCAGGCCAAAACAGAGATGGAAAAGTTCAAGTTCGCTGACATGAGCACCGAGGAATTGGTCAAAAGTGGTGGCAAAATGTAGGCCAAGTCGATGATTGCTTAAAGTTTTCAGTTAACTTATTTATTTCTTCGCTTGCAGCATTTATCAAGTGCACGACGAACTGAAGGACAAGGAATTCCGCTTTGAAATGGGCATCGTTGGCAGGGAAACGAAGGGCGTGCATCTCATAAACAATGATGCGTGGACCCAGAAGGCCGTCGAGGCTGGCGAAGCAGCCAAAAACGCGGATGATAGTGAAAATGAGATATAATTTAAATTCGAAATATGTTCATCTGATTCTAAATCAGCTAAGCATTACCTTTTAAATGTCTAATACAAATAATACACTGAAAAAAACCGGGTAATGGCCATTTGCCTATACTTAAAATTCAAAACAAAAATAAATATACAAAAACAATAAGCGACTATCTTGTTTAAGTTATATTAATTTGAAAATGAATCCATTATGAACTAAGGGATTTACATTTTAGTTCACATTCCGATTGCCATGGGCAATTTAATGCCCGACTCTATGCTATCGATAGCTTGTGCTGCCAGCCGAAATATTCAATTTATGTTATAAATAAAAATTGGTGTATGAAAAGTTAGTATGTACATTGTTATATTTAGAAAATTATTAAATAGTATATTTGCACATTTAGTTAAATATTATCATATTATGAGTAGCCCTTTTTCTTTTGAAGTCCGGCAACACCAATGGCGCGTGCACAGCTGTTTTTCATTCGCGCCAAAAAAGCAAAGCAATTCAATTGAAGTAAACAATTTCTGTGGCAAAATGACGACATTGATTGAACAGTTAATTTCTAAAATGGGCCTTAGTGATGAGCCCAATGTATTAGAGTAAGTTTTGGTGCATACATATGTATTTAAGCAACTTGAACACAATTTGAATTACCAGGAAAACAACGGAGCTGCTGAGGTTGCTCGAGCTGCGCTCGACCAATGTTCCTCTGCAGATAAATGAATATGGAAAGATAGTTTTGTGCGCGGATATCGCGTGCAGTCTGCTAGACATTGGCTTTGACAAAGAGCAGGCACTTAAGCTATCCGCATTGCGTAAAACCCATTATGCCAACAACAAACGAATGTTTGAGAAATTGCTCGAACTAAACAGGCTGGCGAGCATCAAGGAGATTTGTGTTCAGCTCAGCTTGAACGAGGTCGCGCACAAGGCTGAGGACATCCTTGCTGTGTTTAGGAAGGTCGCCCGTGACGATGCGGATCCGGAGCACCCACAATACGCCGCAATGGCCGTCTTCCACGCCTGCCGCCTGCTGAAAAAGAAAGTATCCAAGCCGAAGCTAATGCCATTCAGCAATCTGCGACCCACGCAATGGCAGCAGCTCGAGCAGCAATGGGAGCGCATGATTGCAAAGCACCTAAAGGAGGCCAATGCAGGAGCGGGCTTAAGTAACAAACTCGCACTGCAGCAGGAACAAAATGTGCTGAGCCAGAAGACGAAGAATCATAGCAGCGAAAAAGCTGAAACTGAAGAATATGAAAAGTGGAAAAGTCGAATGCTGGCATTAGCCGAGGCTCAACTGAAAGAACTGGAAAGCAATGGCTAATAAAAGAGAGTATTCTTTATTTATTATTAAAATATAGTACGTTAAGCCTTAAGCTTAGTTTAAACTGAAGAATATGAAAAGTGGAAAAGTCGATTGCTGGCATTAGCTGAGGCTCAACTTAAGGAACTGAAAAGCAATAGCTAATGGCAAAGAGAGAGTCTTCTTTATTAATTATTAAAATATAGTATGTTAAGCCTTGCTTAGGTTAAACCCATGTATTCGTATGTCATGCTGTCCTAACTAAACTAAGTTATTCAAGTCCATTTTGCTTCTCCTGCTCAATGTGAGCCAAAAAATGGGCGATCAGCACATCGCCAACATCTTGCAGTTCTCCGTTCGGTTTGTGAGCTGGAAGTAGTTAAATTATTAATTACATTCATTAAGTTATTTATATTTATTGAAACATGCAAACACGCACAATTATATATGACTAACTGGACTTCACGTCGTGTTTCCGGCCAATTGTTCAGCAGTTCTTGCAGATGCTTGCAAAACTTCAACCAGATTTCGCGCTTCATTTCCTGCATTTGCCAAGTGGCCGACAGTTGGAAGTTCATTGAGTCGAAAAACGTTAGCATCGGCGTTGCGCCCTCCATCGCAAAGTAGTAGGTTTTGCCGTTGATTTGCTTATTTAGCCTGTAGACCGCATGCTTGAACGGACGATTCACGCCGGCCCTATTGATAAACTGTGTCTGCAGTGGCTGAAGACGAGAGAATTTCGAATTTCCAATTAGAAAATAGACTTTCGATTCGTAAATATATCCGCCATAGCGAGTATATATACCAAAATTCAACTCTAGTACTTTCAGAAGTAGTGTTTCCGAAGTATCGGAGAATACGTTTTCATATTTGCCATGCCCCTAGTGGGCGTATCGGGAAAATCTTGACACTATCAAACGAGGGTTTACACGAGTATATATGTATCAAATTTCAGTGTCTAGCTCGTCGAAATGGTTGCCGTTCATACGGACGGTCAGCATAACGGACATTGCACAAAACAAATATACTCATTTCACTTTGGTGAATGGGTATAAAATTAACTAAACTAGAAATTTATAGCATACTTACCTCAGCTTCTTTTAGCCATTTGCTGCGTATAACGCGATTGACGAACATCTCATCTGGAATTAGTATAATCAAGCGATTCATGCCGAACTTCACCTGTTGTGTATCTTCATATTGCTGCATTCGCTTCTGCAGGCCGTCGTTGTCGCGCTCCGATAGCGAGAGCTTCAGATAGCCATGGAAGTAGCTGGAGGCCATGCCGGCTGCATAGTCCAGGCCATGCGAGTCGCGTATCCAGTGGGCGTAGCTCAATGAGCTGTGGCTCAGCTGGGCATAGGTAAACAGCCAATAAAGTGGAATGAGCAGCAGCTGCTCGCCTCTGGGCAGCAGAAGAGCCAAGTTGTTGGTGCTGCCGAAGCGCGTTAATCCCGTGAATATCACGAGTAACGCGAGATACACCGTTTTGTTACTGTACGTATAAGCGCGCTTTATTATCGTTGTAAGACGATCCTCGGGTAAATAATAATTGCTGTGCAACAGATATTCCTTTGACACATAGAACAATCGCTGCAGGAAGTCCGCGACAAATATCACAATACATATTCGAATGACGTAGTCTGCGTCGCAATATATGCAAGGGTGAATGAATGAAGGTGAAATGTGTTAATATTGCTTATTGTAGATCGTTTATTTTGGCCATGTCCTCACCAACACTCGACCAGACCATCTTTAATCGCGCAATCTTCTTATCACTTCTTTGATCCTCAGGTGGCACTGCCATAACTGTGATTCAGTATCAGCGCTGCCAGACACTTGATCTATATGGGTATTCCCTTATGCAAGTTGAGCTTTTTTATTTATTAAATCGATTTAAAATTTAAGAAAGTGGGCATACAAAAACATGTTTATAAATGTTTATAAACTTTTTATTTCCAAATTTATTGTGTATTATTAAATTAGCAATATTATCGGCTATCGCATACAGACAAAATTCTAATCGATAGTTGCGAACTTATTGGCCTATCGCTGTACTCACATCCATAAATTAAGTGCAAGTGCATTTACAAAAATACAAAGACGGTTTTTTTGTCTTGACGTTGTTCGACGAAACCAATAAAAATCGGCATAAATTCCATTCACTATCCTTCAAATTATTTGGCCAAACATGATCTAACTATTTTATTTGCCCACAAATGACGTATATTACCATTTAAACAGTGGATAAACAATACACTGCAACCTCTCTTACATGTTTACGTTGGCTCTGTGTAAGTTGCAAGCAAAAAAAAAAAAAAATAAGAAAAGGAAATGTGAAAAAATTTAAGGAATGGAGAAAACTGTTAATGATTATCAATTGTTTGTTTTTAGCAGAAAAGCAGCAACAACGACGGCGCAGCACAATTGTTTCTTGCTGTGCTGATAAAACCCAATAAGCGAGAAGAAGTACAAAGACGTGTTAGTCACCACGCCTTTGCGGTCGTATATAGTAACTAGGGCTTGAGCGCAGCAATACTCGCATAATGCCGATACTATATAGTGTTATAGCGCGTGGCACTACGGTGCTGGCTAAGTTTGCCGAGTGCGTTGGAAATTTTGCAGAAGTAACGGAACAAATAATGGGAAGAATCGGCGTCCATAATCATAAAATGACCTACACGCACGGCGACTACTTGATACATTATACTTGCGAGAATAAGCTAATCTATATGTGCATAACAGACAATGTAAGTTGGCTAAATTGTAAATTCTATATTAAGAATTAACTTTATTACTGTTTCTATGTACAGGAATTTGAACGCTCGCACGCCTTTCTCTTCTTGGCGGACATCAAGCAGAAATTTATACAGACTTACGGCCTACAGGTTGCTACGGCAATTGCCTATGCCATGAATACGGAATTCTCTAAAACGTTGTCCCAGCAAATGGTCTACTTCAGTCAATCGCGAGAGGTGGATAACATATCGCGGGTTCATGGCCAAATTGATGAACTCAAAGATATTATGATTAAGAATATTGGTAACAAATCGAGCAATGTTTGGGGTTTCTCTTGGTTGATTCAACTATTCATTTCCATTTACAGATAGTCTGCGCGATCGCGGCGAGAAACTGGAGCTGTTGGTTAATAAAACAGAGAACTTGAGCAATAATGTAAGTTGGAATTGAAAGTTAAAGCTGTAAGAAACTAATTGTCACTCATCATCCCTTAGTCAGTTGCATTCCGCAAGGCATCGCGCAACTTGGCGCGTCAAATGTTTTGGAAGAACATTCGGATCTACGTTGTCGTCGGCCTAGTAATCATATTTGTTATCTATGTAATTGTAAGCATGGCATGCGGTGGCCTCGCCTGGCAGTCCTGCATTCAATAATAACTTGGCAATGCGAATGCGGCTTGTTGTTGTAGCTCATAACGATGTTTATTATTATTATTATCATATACAAACTTTCGTACTATCAATAATCTCTGTTATATGGAATAAAAATGTATGTATGTATATAAAGTGTATGTCCACATAAGACGGTTCCAGTTTCACTTGTCTTCGACGTAAATAACATCATCAACCTTAACGTTTCCTGCTTGCCGTAGACCCAAATGTATGCCCAACGCTGGAGATGGATAGTTAAACAGTCGATAGCTGTGAACAGTGAGTGTTAAGCATCAAAACTGATCAACCAAACATATATGTATAATCTCTGTGACCTTGACCTACCTGCGCAGTGTTTTGAGCGGCTCACCGTCGACATTGCGCTCAGCCGTCTTGACGTCAATATTTGGCAAAATGCATCTGGTGCAAGGCGCAACTATACGGAAAACAGCATCGCTGCCAATGCGTATCCACTGCCAGTGATCCTCACTGTACGGCTGATCTATATCCATCTTCAGTTCGAAGTTTCCACGGAATTGCAGTGGATCCACTGGAGTCTTCAATCGAGTGTTTAAATCATCGACTGAAGCTAAATTCATCAGCATGTAGCTGGTAGCATCATTAAGTGTGCCCTAAAATATATTTGTTATTGAAATTCCTTCATTTTTTAACGATCTATAGAGAATCAATAATCATAAAGTCCATATATCTTCCAGAGTTTTAGATATAGTTTTGGTAACATATTATACTTGAAACATAAAGTTAATCTTCTAGAAAAGGGAACGCAGGAAAAGGCAACTTGTCATAGATAAGACTCCAATGTACTCACAACTTGAGGGGAAATTGCTCTACTTACAGAATCATCCTGTTTTATGTAAGGCATATGCTTAAGTCGTGGATTAGTGGCACGCACTGGTCCCGGATATGGATAGTAAACCAGCTTTAGGCCCGAATCCTCTTTAAGAATAAACTCCGAGAACCATTTGTCGAAGCGGCTGCCGCACAGCATCACGTCTATAGCCACGCCCCAAACGGAGGTGTGTACGTCCTTAGAGGGCGACTCCAAGTGCCTGAAATCCAGTTCCAGGTCGGGCATACCCGGTGCACTGAAGACCAATCCGTTGGCCACCGCCCTTGGCTGTATCTTCACCATGTGCGGATAACCTCTGGCTGTTATCATTTCATTATTATCATTGACCAACATGAATTTGCGATCTCGCACGCTGCCAATGCCAATGCCAAGCACATCGCAATCGTACTCCTGCTGGCTGCCCACCTCCAGTGGAGCACAGGACTTGACTGGGAACACATTCACTCGCTGCAGTGTGCCGACGCGTCGCCACTTCAATGGCATCACGTCGCGATGCAAATGGCGATAGACCAGGTAGCCCGCACCACCCACAGCAACCAGGCTGACGCCCATGCCGATCAACATTTTATTGGAGACCCCATAGCCGTTCACTGTGTACACAGTAAATACAGATATATGTATATATACGAGTATATATAGATTTATCGCTTAAATATTTGAGCTTACATGATATATTTCGACTCATCTTCTGTCCGTTCACTTATCAATTTAAAGACGCACTGTCACACTTGTTGCTTTCGCTGAGCAAAAAAAAGTTCACAAAAGCTCTGTTAAGAGCCACAGTAAATAAAATAAAAGCAATGATAATGGAGCTTTGTAGATTTCTGTATATGTGTAATATACATATACGTATATATATGCATATGTACGCTTCGTAGTAAGAAAAATAAACCTTTTCAATTCAGGCTTTGCAATGCAACAGGTATAACAAGTTAACCAAATTGGAGAGATCGACTAGAATATACCCTTGGCACATAATCCATGGTAATTTTAAATTGTTTTAGATTTCTAAATACCCAAATTCTTAAATATATAAGAAATATAAACATTTTTAATGTGAATTTATGTATAGATATTTATTAAACAAAACAAATAATGTTTGCATGGAAGTATAGATACCCTAAGTGCATGATAGATCCCACAGCTCAATCATTTTTCGCGATAGCAATTCAAATCATAATCGAATAGTTTTATTCAATTTTGTATTTAAGTATAAGAGAGGGAAGGCCATTAGTATTATTTAGGAAATTGTTTGGGAAATTTTACAGAAGTAACGGAAAATAAGCTATGCTTGCAAAAATAAGCTATTTAATCACTTTAATTATCTGTATAAAAATGAATGTATATAAAATATATATCCACATGCGACACTTCCAGTTTCACTTGTCTTCCACGTAAATAACATCATTAACCTTAACGTTTCCTGGTTGCCGTAGACCCATGTGCACACCCATTGCTGGAGACGAATAGTTAAACTGTCGATAGCTGTGAATAGTGAGTGTTAAGCATCAACATTTGTGTATATATATAACAAGTAAGTCTGCTCTAGTCGAGACTGCTCGACTAGGAGATCCCCACAGATCTACACACACACACGTATAAGCCCTCGCTCTGTTAACTGCGCAGCGACTGCGCCTGGGCTGCAGTAAGGACTATGTTATGGGAACTTAATTGTTGAATAACTTTTTTTTTTGCAGATGAACTTTCTTAATCAAACTTTAGGAGCGTGATTATGTCATTCACATATGTGTATTTGCCAAAGCATAAGTCTCTAGTATTTGAAATAGTTTTTTTTTTGCAAATTTGGGGCAAAGGGGGGCAAGGTGATATCTAAAATCTGAATATTATAAAATCTCCGTATTCATCATACGTACTTGCATAGTAAATATGAAATCTCTAGCTTTTACGGTGTACAAGAAATGGGATGAGTTATCGACAAAATAAAATAAACTCGAACTGCGTAAGGTATACAATAGTATATATGTAAAATTTCAGATCGCTAGCTTTTGTGGCTTTCGAGAACGCTGCGATTATATGGACGGACAGACACTCAGACGGACAGACGGACGTGGCTATATCGACTCAGCTCGTCTCCTGATGAAGAACATATATACTTTATGGGGTCAGCCACGCCTCCTTCTGCCGGTTACATACATTTTCCTAAACACATTATACCCTGATTTCACATTTTCAATGGGTTCATTGTATAATAATCTACTCCGTGTGCCCAAAACCTACCTGCGTAGCGTCTTTAGTGGCTCACCGTCAACATTGCGCTCAGCCGTCTTAACGTCAATATTTGGCAAAATGCATCTGCCGCAAGGCGCAACTATACGGAAAACAGCATCGTTGCCAATGCGTATCCACTGCCAGTGATCCTCACTGTACGGCTGATCTACATCCATTTTCAGTTCAAAGTTTCCACGGAATTGCAGTGGGTGAACAGGAGTCTTCAATCGAGTGTTCAAATCATCGACTGAAGCTAAATTCATCAGCATGTAGCTGGTAGCATCATTAAGTGTGCCCTGAAATGTATTTGGAATTTGTATTTTCTTCGTCCACTCTTTAAGTAATAGGCCTGAGCTTGTATATCAGCACCCATTGGACAGAATAGTAGTAGTCAAATGGATGCTACTTGATTTGTAGAGACTCTTCTTCTTCCAGAGCTCATTTACTTATCCAATGGTATGACAACTTGAGGAATACTCGAGCAGAAGATGATATACTTACAGAATCTTTCTGTGTTACGTAAGGCATATTCTTGAGGTCTGGACTAGTAGTGCGAACTGGTCCTGGATATGGATAGTAAACAAGCTTAACGCCCGAGTCCTTTTTAAGGATGTACTCTGAGAACCACTTGTCGAAGTGGCTGCCACACAGCATCAAATCTATTGGCACGCCAAAAATGGAAGTGTGTATGTCCTTCGAGAGCGACTCCAAGTGCTTGAAATCCAGTTCCAGGTCGGGCATACCCGGTGCACTGAACACCAATCCGTTGGCCACCGCCCTTGGCTGTATCTTCACCATGTGCGGATAACCTCTAGCTGTTATCATTTCATTATTATCATTGACCAACATGAATTTGCGATCTCGCACGCTGCCAATGCCAATGCCAAGCACATCGCAATCGTACTCCTGCTGGCTGCCCACCTCCAGTGGAGCACAGGACTTGACTGGGAACACATTCACTCGCTGCAGTGTGCCGACGCGTCGCCACTTCAATGGCATCACGTCGCGATGCAAATGGCGATAGACCAGGTAGCCCGCACCACCCACAGCAACCAGGCTGACGCCCATGCCGATCAACATTTTATTGGAGACCCCATAGCCGTTCACTGTTGATAAATTATTGTATAGATATATATATATTTGTTTATATTTTTAAATATCTTAACTCACATGATATATTTCGATTCATCTTCTGTCCGTTCAGTTATCAACTGAAGACGCACTGTTGTTTTTCGGACCATAGAGAAAGTTCCCAAAAGCTCTAATAAGAGCTGGAATAAAACAAAAGAGAACAATGATAATAAAGCTTTGTAAGTGTGAATTGGATGTAAGAACAAGAGTGCTCTAGGCGAGAGTGCCCGATCAGCAGATACCCTGAACTCTGCGCAGAGTTGCTATGCCGTACACACACATAGAAGCTTTTCTTAATCAAATCTTCGAAGCGTGATAATGAATATCTATTTGTGGCTATTTGCCGAAACAAACAAGTTTCTGTACATGCTATCTGGTCACGCCTTCTTCTGCCTTTTACATACATTTTCGCAAAACCAGTATACCCTGTATTCCCATTGTATACCCATTAATAAACGAATTCAATTCAGACTTTGCAATGATTTATATATGTATATAGATCAATATATAGAGCTTCTTTGCAACAGGCGTAAAATGTTAAGTAATTTGGAGACATCGACTAGAATATACCCTGTAATTAATAATGTTTTATTAAATTACATATTTAAAGATTTTCTCTAGTTCATAAAATTTTAAAAATTATTTTAAATATAAATGAAGTAAACAAATAACAATCTTTTTATATTCGGCAACCTGCCAATAATTCCGTAATCCCCATTATTGGCAACATTAAGTCTCTTTCCCATGGATCATATACATATACATATACAGTAGGCAAATAAAGTTTACGTACACAACGATTTTTCAACTAAAATCTACTAAAGTGTTTAAAAACCGTATATTCTTACAAAAATGACTCAAATGAAATTCCAAGGCATAATAAGGCAAGTATGTGATTCAAAGTAAAGGAAAAATCAAGATTACCGTTAGAAATTCGAAGAGACAGAGCAAATGTACGTCAACTTTTTTGCCATGCTTTTTGGTATTTTCTTACATTTTTGTTGCATGAAATGTCCATAAAAAAGACCACACAATTTTTGTTCACTTACTTCGTAAGTAAATGCTTGTCTTATTTATAAACTTATCATAGTTAATTAGTTTCCATATCTTTTAAAGGGTATTTTCAACATTTAATATTGATGTTAGCAGTGTCCGTAAGCTTTTTTTTCCCCCATGTTTTTTCGCGATAGCAATGCAAACCATAATCGAATAATTGCATTCAAATTTCTATTGGAGCATAAAGGCGGGAATATCCCTCCTATTTATTTGTTTACAGTAAGATAAACATGAGCGAAACAAATAAAGACGTGGATGGCAACAATGCGGAGGAGTTGGATGTGGGCAGCGAGCATTTCAATTCCCTGCGTGCGCTGTACGCAGTGGACTTTAGGGTCACGGAGAGGGCGCCAAAAGTGCTGTACCAGAATCTAGCCGCATTCGAAAGTGCTCTTGTAAAAGTTGGCGTTTGGCAACTGAATAAACGAGCCAAAAACAATGAGCAAACGAAGGCAGCAAATGCCAAAAATCCCTTTAACTCAACAATGAACGTGGAGGCGTTGAGTGAACGACGTTTTCAGCCGCATCAGATGCCCGTGGAAGGAGCGCTGAAAATAAAATACCACCGTAATCTGTTCACACATATGGCGAGCGCGGAAGGCCCCCTGGCATATCTGCAGAAATATCTGCCCGATGAGCAGAACCAAGATATAAGGCGTCTACGGGTTTACCTGCGCAAGGAGCATGCCATTGGTGGCCACATAGAGGGCGACCTTGTGGCCTTCGACAAGCAATGGAACATATTGCTGAAGAACGCCGTTGAGGTCTGGCAGCGTCGCAAATATAAGTTTGGCAAGCAAGACATTTGTGGCGGCGCAGATACAGATATAAAAGAATGCCGCAATCGACTCCAGCGAATGGGAATCACATTGCCAGAAGTTCACGTGAAAAGCTTAAGTCGCAAGAACGTGCAGCTGCGCCGTAAACTGCCACAATTGATGGTTCGCGGGGAAAACATAGCTTTAATTACATTTATTACCAAGTCAAAGGAGTAAAATTTTATTTCTTTCATATGTAAATTGTCTTTTCTTTGTTTTTGTAATACATCAATTTGTGTATACCATGGGCACGCACTCCTCGGCGGCGACGTGAGACGGCGAGTCGTCCTCCATGAGATGCTGTAAGCTTTCGTTGGGATAGCTGCAGATGAAATGAGACTTGTAGTCGAGTTCAGTTGATAATTCAATTGCTTACATTTTTGAGGGACTTTCGTCGCTTAGCATCGTCACCGGCACCGTGGCCGAGGCACATTCTGGACTCATGAATTCAATGGGCGTCGGTCGACGTTCTTGCAGCTGTCGCGTTATCTCTGCTGTGCTTAGATTGCCAGAGCCGTCCTTTGGGGCCAGTTGCTGTTGCACCGACGGCGAGACAGTTGCTGTGGCCGTTAGCAGTTTCTTTGCTGGTGGCTGTGCTGCAGCGTGGCCTCCCGTCGCAACTTTACGCCGACGTCCTCGAGTTGCCCCGCCAACGGCGGTTGGCTGAGCTGTGAGAACTTGTGTATTTACAGCTGCCTTTTCCTTATGCGGCTTTCGACGCATAGGCACAGTCTCCTTGGATGGGTCAAAGTTTGGTTGCGGCTGGGCTACCGTTGGAGTCATGGGTTCCGCATCCGAATTGGAGCTATCAGTGACATCACTATCACTAGAGTCTTTGGCAGGCTTCTCATATATCAATAGGCGATCAATCAAGAACGATCGGTCGCGCGAGACTTTCAACAAACGTCTCTGATTAGTATGTAACAAGTCCTGGAAATACTCGTTTTCCTGCCAAGACGGAAATATAGAAATTAAATTAGTCTGCCTAAGCACACACGCATCATTACTCACATAGATGAGAAATTTCAGTTTCCGCTTTAAGTTTCTGTAGCGCTCCCTATAATCTATATTTTCATTCGCGGTGCCAGTCGACGCTGAACTAGATGCTGCAGTTGCTGCCGCTGCTGCTGCTGTCGCTGCAGCTGTCCCAGTCATTGCTGTTGATTGTTTTGTATGTGTTTCTTCATCACTTTCAAGTTGGCTCTGCTCTGCCTTATTCGATGTGGTCTTTTGATTTGCCAAAGAGCGACAGTACCATCCGTCGAGCATTTCGAAAAGTGCTTATTTTAGATTTATTGTAAAAACTATAAAAATATTTGCAGTAGCTGTAGTGAGGAGAAACTTATTCGATATTGTGCTGCAGCAAAATATCGAACAAGCATCGATACTATTGTACTCGATAATTTATAATTCCTTTTAAGCTATCGAATATGCTCGATATCCATTTCGATATTAGCAATCTTGAAAAGCTTGTGAGCCGCACGTGTTGCATTTGTTTATATGTGCAATGAACAAGAAAATAGTTATAAATAAACGTGTGAAGGGTCAGTCCCGCGAGGAGCTGGATCAGCTAAGCAAGAGAGAGCTAATTGACAAAATTGTACAGCTAGAGGCGTACAATTTTCAGCTGAAAAATCTTTTACAAAAGAAACTCTCCGAGCGTGACAAAAACGCTTCAGAATATGCAGCTTTACTGCGCGGGGCTGACGGGGCTGCAGTACCAAACAAAGTTGATGCAGAAACTGCGAAAGATGTAGCTAAGAATAAAGACAAACAACGTAAGTTTAATTGGGCCAGGTTAGTAAGTCGTTTACAATAAACCCTCCTTATTTTTATTTATTTGTGTTTCTAATCGATTCTAGTGCGCACCAGCGGCATGTGTTGATGAAAGTAACGTACTTTGGCTGGGATTATCAGGGCTTTGCGTGCCAGGAGGACTCCGCCGATACGATTGGTAAGTCAGTTCGATTTCTATAAATACATATAGTAATTGCCTATGTATTTTTATGCAGAGGGACATTTGTTTCGTGCCTTGGAGCGCACCTGTCTCATCGAATCGCGTGCTACCTCCAACTATCATCGATGCGGTCGCACCGACAAGGAAGTGAGCGCCTTCTGCCAAGTGATATCAATTAATTTGCGTAGCAAGCATTCACCTGCTGCTCAAATGGAGCCGGAGTCGCTAAGCACTGAAATTGATTATTGCAGTCTGTTAAATCGTGTGCTGCCCAAGAATATTCAATGCGTATCCTGGATGCCGTTGCGAAATCCCGAATATAGCGCTCGATTCGATTGTATCTCACGCACCTATCGCTACTATTTTCCTAAGGGCGATCTGGACATTGAGGCCATGCAGACGGCCTGTCAGTTACTTGTGTGCCATGGAGACTTTAGGAACTTTTGTAAAATGGATGTGCACAATGGCGTTACGAATTATATGCGTAATTTGCAGCATGCCGAGATAAAGCCATGTCATGATACAGAAATGCAGTTAGAGCCAGGCTCAGGTGACAAGTAATTGCATGAATATAGTTCAAACTTTAGCTAACTTTAACTTCTTTAACAGGGTACCTGATGTATTATCTGGAGATAAGAGCAAATGCTTTTCTATGGCATCAAATACGCTGCATCATGGCTGTGCTGCTGCTGGTGGGACAGAAGCACGAGCAGCCGTCTATTATTACCAAGTTACTGGATGTGGGCAACAATCCTTGTAAGCCGCAGTATACACCTGCCATCGGTTTGCCATTGAACCTGTTCCATTGCGAGTTTCGGTCACACAGCACGCGCCAATCGAATCCCTCAGCTTCGGCAGGCGAAATCGCAGATTTGTCACAGATTGCGATTGCAGAAACTGATAGCCAAACTGATCTAACCGATTGGGTTTACAGTGAAGAGAATCTGCAGAAGCTTATCGAAAACGTGCAGAATGAGTGGACGCAGTTCAGTGTCAAGTGCACTATGATACACAATGTATTAGTGCAACTGGAGGCGCTACTTGAGCGTAACTTCAAGGCACAGAAGATCCATGCGCAGGCGATGCTGCTGCAGGATGCGGCCAAGCCGCGTCAGTATCAACCATTGCTGCAGCGCAAACGATGCGGTTAGTAATTGTCTGTCTAATAATATGCCTAATGATCTACATTTACCCCAATTTTTATTTAGAGAGCCTGGAAAATCGCATTGACCATTTTGTGAAAAAGCAAAGACTGCTCGTAAAAAGCGACACAGCAACGGAGACGAATCAAAGTCAACCTGATTGATGAAACTAATTTTGTAGAGTTTAGTTAGAGTTTGGTAATGATTTGTGGACTAAAAACGTGATACTGAGGTTAACTGGGCAAGCATATAAAATTATGATTTCTAGTAATAATAATAATCCAATGTAAATTCAATCTTGTTGTCCTTCTCCACAGATAGACCTAAAGATCAAGTCAAATGCGATCTTTTAGGTACTCATTTGAATGTAGATATTTTTATTTTCGAAAAATTGTACAACATTTTGGATGCTTAGCTTAGATTATGTAAATAATTTAAAATGATTAATTCCATTAAATTACTTCAAGTATAGCTTGCATTTAAATTAGGTTTGAATGTGTGTGTGTGTGTGTGTTTGTGTTTTATACAAATAGATTTGTATAGCTATTCTCATATAATTATAGTGATATACATATATTATCTATGTATGCAAGTAAAGGTACATATATGAAGGCAGGGTAACTAACATTACATTTAATTGGTCTATGTACATTTATGGTTTGGCTAAACAAATGATGTGCTGCTGCTCAGGTATTAACAAATGATCTCTCCATAAATAGTCGATATGCAGATTGGGTTTATGTATATTTATCTTCCTTTATGTGCCCATTGACTTTGCCTTTTGAAGTCTGAAATGGAAGATATGTTAATTCTGCCTCTCTCCCCCTCTCTCTCTCTCTGATTACTTACTTTCTTCTTAAGATCTTGAGCACAATTGTGCCCTCGCGGACATTTTTGAATAGTCCAATTGTCTCAGCATGGCTCATGCCCTGCACAGAGAGTCCATTGATTTCCACAATTTCATCGCCTGCAATGCAAATTGTTTAAGATGCAAGAAACTAATGAAAATTCTACTTAAACTACTCACCTGCTTGCAGCGTACCATCATCGGCAGCTTGGCCGGATGGAAAGACAGTTTTCACGAAAATTCCCATATTGCCCTTGGGTGAATCCCGGCCGCCCACAATGCTAAAGCCCAAAGACTTAAGACCCGGTCCCTTGAAGAACGTAATTGTCTTTTGTGTGCAGCGTCCGTTGCCTAGGCCATAAATAGATTTGATTAATTGTTAAGTTTTGTTAATTTTTAATTGTTTATTGTGTTATTTGTGTTAAGCTCACCCTCACACATTGAGGCGCGAATGACTTCTGCCATTTCCTCATCGCGTATCGTTAGCTTCGCCACCGGCAGCGATGGACGATGATGCATTAGCGAAGCAGCTGGTGGAGCCAAGGAGCTGGTTACAGCTGCCGCTGCTGCTGCTGTTGATGATGATGAGGATGAGGAGGGTATAAATGGATTAGGCGCAAACAGTGAAACGTTTTTTGGCGAGTGCTTGATATATAATGAATGGTGTTGTTGCTGTTGTTGTTGTTGTTGTTGTTGCGTATTATTAGTGAGATCAGTTGTTGTTGTTGTTGTTGGGGTCTCAGTGGTTGTAGCTGCAGCTGGTGTTGCTGGCGTCTGCATGAATAAACTGAGGCGCGATGAGCTGAGACGCGAATGCGCGAACCTCAGCGAGCGATAATGTGAATTGGTTAGATTAATGGAATTGCGAGCATAGTGCATACGCTGGCCAAATTGCGGGCTAGCGCCGGAGCCGGAGCCTGAGCCCGCACCTGGGTCGGTGGACAGTGCAGCACCTTCTGAGCAGCGCTTGCGTGCCAGCAGCCGCCATTTCTCATCGTCCGCCAGCGAGGAGGCCACACAGACGCTGGCCGCCCGATTCGCATACACAGGCGTGTATGAGTCGTTGTTATTGGTGTTAACATTGGTTGTTGATGTGGAGGTGGAGGAGGTGTCATTGTTTGGTTGTTGGTTAAAGAGCGGTGTTGGTGTTAGAGCCAAGCTACGCTGACCTGAAGAGCTGCGCGCTCGGCGCCTCAATAGCTCGTGCTCCGACGCACTCACATCCAACGAGTGTCGGGGCGTTGAGCTGCGACGATGCTGCATCAAGGGCATGGGCGTGGGCAGCGTACTAACGCTGGCCAGCGAGCGTGCATCGCACTGATCCTCTTCCAGTTCGGGTTCCTCCTGCTCCCGCCCCCGATCCTGCTCCTGATCCACATGCAGCTGTAGGCTCTGCAGGCTGTTCAGGCTGTCTGTGCGCTGTGCATAGCTGAGCCGCTGGCGCTGCGTGCTCATGCCATCAATGCGTATTTTGGTATAGAAATCAGTTACAGTGGCTATCTCATCGTGCGCTATGACCAGATCAATGCAGTTCTCCACGAAGCAGCTGAGCAGGCGTTGCACCTCGCCAAACGATTGTATGCCACGCAAATGTTTGCCATTCACATTGACAATCTCATCGCCAAGGCGCAGGCGTCCGTCCCTATGGAAGGATAGAGATGGAAATTGAGATGGGACATTAGACTCTTCTTTCTTTTTTTTTGGGATTAATTAGTTTGTTTTTAAGTACTTTGGTTAGGAGTAGCAGATTAGGATATAATCTATTACTATACTATTATATGCGTGTAATAAAATTATCATTAATTTATGTACACTATATTTGAAAAACAAATTGGATTTTCGGATATGTGGCGTATGTGTAATATTTAAGCCCGCCTAATGGGCAACACTGGTTCTGGTTCATTAGTGACTCTTTTATTTTGATTACGATAATCGACTATTTAATCGATACTTACTTTTGCGCCATGCCGTATGGCTCCAGTTCAACAATCAAATATCGATATTGCTGCTCATTGTTGTTGGTGACGACCATTTTGGGCGACAGAACCAGCCCAATGTAATCTTCTTGGCATTTTCGCTCCAACTTCAGTTGACGGAAACGCCGTCTGATTGTCTCCGTTTCATAGTCATAGTTATAGCCGCCCAGGGAGACGGGTGCGCTGCAAATGCTATTGCGCACGGAGGAGCCTGAGCCCAGGCCCAGGCCCATGCCCATGCCCATGCCGACGCCCTCCGAGGAGCTGAGCGAGATAAGCGAATTGCGCTTAAGTGTGCCCGAGGCAATAGATTCTGTATCTCCGGCCGAGATGCTAAGATTATTGCACAGACGAGCACCAGCGATGCCGCCGCCACCGTCGCTATCATAGCCCGACTCATTTGAACTTAGACAACTACTTAATCTTTGGTAAAGTGGTTCCCAGTCCTTGGACGTGATGCTGTCATTGCGTGATACATTCGCCATCTGTTGATCCGGCGAGTGACGCTGCGGCAACGGTGATCCACCTTGATCCCGCTGAAATTGTTGCTGCTGCTGCTGCTGCTGCTGTTGTTGCTGATGTTGCTGATGCTTCAAGAGCACAGAGCCACCATTCTCCTCGGGCAGCACCGAAAGTCGTGAGCGCAAAAATGCATAGGGAAAGGCATTGCGACGGCTGGCATCCTGCTGACTGCTGTTGCTGCTGCCGCCGTTGCTGCTGCTGCTGCTGTTAGCTGCATTGCTTGCTAACCCACCTCCACCCACGCCTACGCCCACGCCCACACTGTCGCTGCCATTGCTACTGCTGCTGTTGCTGGTGATAAGGCAGCTGCTCACCTTGGCAATATCATCGCAACTGCTCGACTTGAGATTGGAAATGCGAGGCGCGCGCTGCTGCTGCTGTTGCTGTTGCTGCTGTAGATGTTGTCGCTGCTGCTGCTGCTGTTGGCTATGTAGATTTAAGCCTTCGGTGGGATCATCACATTTGATGTAGGAGCAGCTGGACAATTGGCTGGTGGAGCTGCTGCGATAGAGCGTTTGGCTAGTTGGCGTTGACTGCTGCGACGCCTCGGAAGCTTTCAGCAGATTGTGCGAACGATGATTCAGCATTCCCGTAGAGCCAATGCGATGAAAGAAATTCTTCAATGCCTTCTGTGGGCGTGTCACTGGTCCATGTTGATACTGATGCGTCGGCGTTGACTGTGCGCTCTGGCTCTGGCCCCTGTTGCCAGAATCCTGGAAATGTTGCTGTTGCTGCTGGTGATGTTGCTGTTGCTGTTGCTGCTGATGCTGTTGCTGTTGCTGATGACGCTGCTTGATCGTCTCAATTGGTCCCGACTTGCACTTTTTAAGCGTACTGCTTTGATAAGCTCCAGTAGGCGTTGCTGATGCCTTTGCATTGCTAGACTTGTGCGTTGGCGAGTGGAACAAGCTGCGCAGATCTGTGTGCGATTTGTGGGCGGCGGCGGGGGACTCGCTGCGCTTCAGCAAATCCAGTTTACGGCTCATGCGCTTGCCCCAGGTGAACACTGCAAAGGGAGAGGGCATAGAGAAGAACTCAATCAGAAAGTGATTTCTAAATTAATTACAATGCTTCAATAAATCTTAACACCTCTGGGGCATTTGCCGCCGCTGACAGCCGCCAGAGAGTCACACGAATCACAAATCTCCATACGTCGATAAAGAACGACAGAGGGAGAGAGAGAGAGAGAGAGAGGGAAGAAAACGAAAACGAGCTTGGACCATGTCTGTTCTTTAAGCCTGCTTTTCCTTTGTGGTTGATAGCCTGTCACGTGCTTGTGAAAGGCATCAGCTTACACACACACATGGCAGCTGGGCAAACCACAACAAAGGTCGGCTCGAGGAACGTGTTGATTGTTGCAGCTTGCAGTAACCGCAATTTCAATGATAGACTGCACATGCAAATTGTAGCGGTAACCTAAAGCTTTCTCCTTTTGCTGCTTAAATTAAATGAAAATAAACATAAAATTAAAAATACTTGAATAGAAATGAAAAAAACTCGAATTAATTAATCGTTCTCCGTTTAAATGTGTTTTTCAAATGATAACCCGCGCGCTTTAAAAGCTCAACTATCGCAGAAATATATCGATATATTGCTCGCACCATATATTTGTTTAGTATTTTTTTATCTATTGTCTTTTTGCAGCTACCACGCCTACAGTCACACTTCACACGTAAACAACAATTGATTTTTCGCAAGCTAAAAACATGTCTGTGGCTGCGAAAAAAATTGCCGAGGCTGAACAATTAGTGCACACAGCTGAAAAAAGTCTAAAAACATCGCTACTGAAATGGGTACCTGACTACGACAGTGCCGCCGATGAGTACGCGAAGGCAGCAACAGCATATCGCATTGCGAAATCATTCGACAAGAGCAAGGACTGTTTGCTGAAGTCCATTGAGTGCTACAAGAACAACAAATCCTGGTTCCACGCTGCCAAGTCATACGAGCAGATAATCTTGATATGCAAAGACCTGGACAAGTTGACAGATGTTGAAGAATACGCAAACAAAGCGTGTAGCTTGTATCAACAGCACGGCTCACCAGAAGCTGCCGCCTCCGCCTTGGACAAAGCAGCCAAGTTGACGGAGCAAAAGCATCCGGAGATGGCCTTGCGTTTCTATCAGCATGCCGTGGAGGTCATTATGATCGAGGATTCCACACGGCAAGCATCCGAATACTCCTCGAAAGTATCAAGAATCCTGGTGAAGCTGCAGCGATACGAGGAGGCGACAAAGGCGCTTAAAAAAGAAATTGGATTTTATCAGCAAACTGAATCTTATGGTCAGATTGGACGCTTGGTTGTGGCGCTTGTCTTAGTGCAGCTGGCATTGGGTGACTCCGTGGAGGCCGAAAAGTCCTTCAAAGAGTGGGGCAACTGCTGTGAGGCCGAGGAAGTCTCCACGCTGCAGACGCTGCTGCAAGCCTTCGACGAGGAGGACGGCGAGTTGGCGGCCAGAATGTTGGCATCTCCATTCATCCGGCACATGGACGTGGAGTATGCCATTCTAGCCAAGAACATTCCATTGCCCAAGGGTCTCGAAGTGGAGAAGAAAGCTGGCGATGCCCATGAAGCGAGCAGTGCCAGAGAACTCGGCGAGGAGGAGGAGGATGGCGAGGATTTGTGTTGAGAACTCGTCCATAATTGTTACTTAACTGCTAATCAACAAATTATTCAATTAATGCAATTTACAAATTTATCGTTATCATAATATATTGCCTAATAAAATAATATTTAAAGTCTTCTTGCTCATATTTAGTGAATAGTTTTAATATTGATTCTATATTGTTTTCGAATTGTATAAGTGCGCTTGAACTGCTTGCTTGTCTCTTATATTTGTATAAGACGATAAATAAAATTATAAGTGTTTGTGTATAATAAATACTCGATAGCTTGTATAAGTTTATGACAAGGCAATAAATGGTATACGAGTTTCTAGCTTAGCTTACATGTATAAGATGTGAGTTTGCCAATGTGTATAAGTGTTTGTGCATGCTTATGCAGGGTTTTCTTTTCGGTATTTTTAATATTCCCAGAAGCCAAACATGGTATAAGAGTTTATACATACATGAAGCTAAACTTATGCCTATTTCGGTACTTGTATAAGACGACAAATGGCCAATCTTAACAGAAGTGCTTCTGCCTAACATTGTATAAGATGTTAAAAGAGCGAATTTATGTATATGTTTATACATGCTTATGTATAGTATTAGGGTGACCATACGTCCTGGAATTCCGGGACATGTCCCGCTTTTGTCAAGACAAGTGAAGAATTTTTTTGAGGAAAGCAGCGCAGATAAGCAGTTTTTTGCAACAAAGTCGTCGACCGTCCCGGAATGGCCTGAGGCCGATCTGGTCACCCTATATAGTATATATTATGGGCATATATCATAAAACCATTTTAGGTTGCAGCAACTTATAATTAAGTTAATATATGAATATCATTTTTGGCAATTAACATATATTGATCAAATTTGACATTTTGGAGCATTGAAAAACAATCTGTATATAAAATCTGTATGTAAAAGCTTCATAAGTCTATATTGTACGCATATAGAGATTGAATCAATCAAACTGGGCAGTTCAAGTTTACTAAATTTGGCGTATTTTGACTTATATCTGCAGTATAGCATATATAGCTGACAACTGTCTTCTACTATTACCTACCTCTATAACAGCCTGTAATCATTTGGTTCCATTAGATATCACAAAATAATGCTTAACTAAGATTTTCTAGACGATATATGATATATGACATATTATATATATTCATAAGTCTATGCAATTTTCATGCTTCACATGCAACTCAATTGAAAATGGAGAAGTCCTTTGTAAAGTGTATGTAAAATGGTCGTAACTTTTAACGATCTGGTTTAACAACGATGGCCAAACACTTAAAAAACCATTCATGGGTGGAGTTTCTAGTTACGCTGCAAGATTCGGTTCGTTTATAAGCAAATTTATGCGTTTGTCCCATATTTATAACAAATGCAGAGAAAAGGAGAGCTAGAGTGAGGGGAGAGGAGGGAGAGATGAAGTTACTCCAACAATTAGTATAAAAGGTGATCATAAGAAATAGCTGAAGCAAATCTCTTGCAGTTGGCTCGGAGCTCAGAGCTCGTCGAGCATCGCAAGCACATTATGGACTCAATAAAATTTTGAAAACTATTTTCATCTATGACATTAAGTGCGCTATGTGCCCAGCGAGCGAGTCGTGTTGGCTTGGACTCCAACTGCATCTGCATCGGCATTGGCATCTGCATCTGCATCTGCATTGGCAACGGCCTCCTCCTCCAACTTCGACTCTGACTCGTGCCAAAGATGTTTAATAGCCTCAGCCCAGCTGCGGGCCAAATGTGTGGGCGCACAGCCTCAATTCGGGTTGACAGTTGAAACAACTGCAGCTATCGGTGTATAGTTGTAGCTCAGCCACTAACAGCTCCACCCAGGCCTGACCGACTTTGTTCCGCGATTCTGTTCAGTTCTGTTCGAGCGACGGCCGACGGCCGACGGCTCTGTCCATTTGCATTTGATTAAAATTTCAACACGCGAAGCCGTTTGCCAATCAGAGTCGGAGAGGATGGGTGTTAAACAATAATAGCAAATGGTCCGGGCATCAATTATATGACAGCCTCTGCCACGCGGCACACACACTCAACTCATCGGCGTATCAAAAACGACCGCCGGCCACATGCCACAAATTCTACACCCACTTATCTTTTAAGACGGTGTCAAGTGCCCGCCAGCTCTAAGCCGGCTTTGTTGCAACTCTCTAGCTTGGCTTGATGCCAGCTAACAGTGTGTTGGGGCAAATGGGGAATTGAGGAATGAGGAAAAGACAAGTTGGAGTGCACTAGTCAAACATGCACGACTAGTAGATACCCTGAGATGACACTCTAGTTGAGTGAGAGACGGAGAGCATCAGGATGGAGTGTGCTGTTGATACTGTTTAAGAATGTATACAGCAATGGCTCTTTCTTTGAACGCAAATATCATACCTTTTTTATACAATTTCAATGGGTACAAAGTATAAAAGAATAACTACATACTCAGGCAGTAGCAGCATCTTTAATTATATATGAAAATTATTTGAAAAACATATAAATTGCTGCTAATCATAATTTGTATATTTTTAAATTTTAAATTCCATTTTTAAACAATTTAAAAACAGTTTTTTAATAATTCTTTGTAAAGATGTTTTCAAATTCATTTTTAAGGATGCGCAAAAAACGATAGCTAACATAACAATTGTTCGATAAACACAAACGTACGAATAGTTCGATAGAGCGAATAGTTCGATGACCCCAATCGCTTAGTGCTGGCATTTTCATTCAATTAATTACGAGCAAAGCTCAGCTCTAGCTGCTGTTGTCACAACGCATCCAAGTTGCTGGCCATTTGCGTGTCAAAGGCAATTTAGCTGAAAGTTGATTATGCCGCAGCCACAGCGATGTCAGCTGTTGTGCGTCATTCTAATGCCAATCTTAATTGATTCTAATTAGTGGCGCCCCAAGGTCAGAAACGCCACAGCAATAGCTGTAAATGACTTTCTGCAGGGCTGTTGGCCATTATGGCCATAATTGGCCAGGGCTCGGATTTCCAAAGCGACAACAACAACAACATCGAACGGCAGCATGAGAAATCAATAAGCGCCATAGCTCAAGATCGCTTCTCGCCCAGCTGTCGACAGACGGCAAAAAAAAACAACAACAGATAAATGCTATAATTTCGAATCTGCGCTGAATTCCATCTTCATCTTCATCTTCATCTTGAACGAAACTATTCCATCTGCATTGCACGCATGCGCATTTATACTGGATTATCGCTTATTACATGTTTCTACCTCGACTTGATTTATTTCGCTGCCCGATTATCGATCTCTCAGCTCAGTCCAAGGCATTCGCTTCGCATTTTTCTCCCCCTCCCCTTCTCCATCCCCTTCCCCTTTCAAATTCAGCGCCTTCTCCGTTATGCGACGATCTAGATCGAAGAATTGAAGCGCGTACGTGAGACATTATTGTATGCCGCGTGCATTTTGGTTGCCGTTTTTGCCTCATTTTGAATATTTGTTATTGCCTCGCCCCACTCTTGTCCAGCCCCAAACCAGAACTCTGGCTCGGCTGTCGATTCGGCTCGACGACTCAAGCACATTATGCAAATGCCTCCGATCGTATATTTCCCATGACATGCTTATTAAACTTGTTGGCTAGTGTAATTTTGTTCAGTAGCTTGAATTCAACAGCTGCATTAGCCTTACTCAAACTTATTGGTAAGAAGCCTAACTGAAGTCGAAAATATCTTATATATTTAGATCTATTGTAGTATTTACAGATTTTCTAAAACTCTTCCATCACGTTCTCTTCTCTTCTATACAAATACTTACAAAATCTCTAACAGAAATGTCTCTTATTTCTCCTATTTCTTTCGCAGTTTGTTGCCATTTGGCTGCAAATCCAATCAGTTATATCATTCTCTCCCTCATAGCGAACAAACCGCAACGTTTCAGCGCATGTCACATACGTAGGCTTGCATTGCGAATCATCAGTCAAATGGATCACATAATGCCACGCTTTGTCACACTTGGTCGCTTATGGGATTTAGGGCCCCTAACCGAAACCACAGTCCAGACCATAAAAGTACCATCCCAGACCGACCGAGTCGCAGCCCCAGTGGCTTTGGATCACATTACGCACCGTGGAGCCTTTGCACATTTTTCATGGCAAAACTCAGAATGTCAAAAAGCATATGTATGCAAGACCATGTTTGCAGTGATTATAAAGTTTTCCGTTTGTGCCACGCTTTTTGGCCAAAATGCCTACTGTGCGTCGCAAAATCGGGTCAATACGGTATTTCAGGGCGTGCTTTATACCTTTGTACATAAACACACAGCCATGCCCACTTTCAAGTATCGATGACAATCGCGACTGCTTGATGATGCGTTGACACATGCGGAAATCTTTTCATTCAACGAACCAAATAACTCGAACTGAGTCAAATTGATTTTATATTGTATGCTGAATGCGATTGAATGGACTGCAAATAACTGAACTAGTTCCGCGAATAGCTTTGTATTGTTAAGGGAATGGGCTGATTGGCTGAAATCTTATACTTGTGTATATGTGTGCTTATGCTTATGCTTATGCATGCATGTATATGTGAGCATTAATGTATGTTAAGAATTATGTAAGTTAGAGCGAGATGACCCAATTAGCATACGGAGAGTGGAATGGGTATTGCAATTTGCAATGCACCAAGATTCGCTGTATTTGCCTACATGTGTATGTGTGTGTGTTTGTTTTCTTTTCTTTGCTGACAAATTGAAATATAATTGATTTATATCAATATAAGACTGTGTAAGTATCAGCTCTTCCCAATAGAATGTATGTTTAAGCACCAATTAAATAGCACTAAGAAGGCCGCCACTTACAGTCGCCATCTAATTTATAGCAAGTCTCTAATTGGGAGTGGGAAAGAGAGCGACAAATAAGAAGAGAGTCTATAAATTATTAGAGATGGCACACGGTAAGCTGTACACATACATACATACACTTATAGACCAGCCACTAGGGTGGCAACATTTAAAAATCAATTTCAGCGCATTTAAAGCTTTGGGGCTTGCCATCTATTTTCGTCGCTTGTTTGCTTTTAATCTTCGGTTGGGGCAGGGGGGGACAGAGCGTGTGGGGGCGTGCTACTCACCATTTCGCGTGGTGCTGGCCAAGGAGGTGGCGCTGCCTGTGCTAATGTTGCTGCCAGCATCGCTATTTGTGTCAGCAACAGCCGACGATACCAATTTCTGTTCATCATCCAGGACGACGACAGGCACGGCTGTCACCAGTTTGTAGTCGGGCATGTGTCCTTGAAAAGTGAAAAGTGCAAAGTTCAAGCATTATTAATTAGTAATTTGCAAAATTTGTATATGGAAAGTGCATTTCCCCCTGCATCGGACTAAAGATCAATAACATTTCGACTGATAGCAGCCGAGTGTAGAAAAAATACGGAAAGATAAGCTTAAAATATTTAAGAAAACATATTTCTGAGAGTCTAAAGCATGAATACTCTAATACATCTAACAGATTTGTATAAAGAAAATCCTAAGGAATATAATATAATAATAATAATAAGTTTAATAATAATTGAAAATCTCAATAATAATAATTTAAAGCTTTAAGATTGGTTTAAAATAAAACTTCTATAAACTTACAGATCTTTTAACTTTATAATTAAATTTGCAATAAAATATATAGAATAATGTGAATAAACATATTTAAGAATATTTACCTTAATTTTTTAAGGAATTTTTATCTTATATCTATATAATAAAAATTCTAATAAAATATATATAATAATGTGAATAAACTAAAAATTTTTAAGAATGTTTATTTATCTACAAAAACATACATAAATAATATATATAATATTCTAAGATATTATAAAATTTATAAAGAAAAGTGTACGTAAGTACACCCTAAACTCATTCCGACTCGATTTCGTAATGTCATATGACGTCTGGTACTTAATAAATATGAGCAAATGAGGAAGTTGCTGGCAGTTTGCATGGCGATGGTTGGGCGATGGGGTCTAAAGATTTGGCTGCTTTTCTTGGCAATATTCTGGGAGCAAACGCTGGGCAGTTTGAGACACCATTCAGCCAAAGTGCTGCTGCAGCAACTAGATGGCTCGAATGGCCAATTCGAGGTCTGGTCTAGGCAGCTCAGCGAGGAGCAGCAGCAGCGTTTGGCCTGGAATGTGGACTTCTTGGAGAGCTCGCAACTGGAGTTAAGGGAACTGCAGCAGCGTCTCAGCACCAATAGCAGCCTTCATAATCCATTAAAGCTGCGCCTATGGCTCAGTCTCTACTGGCAGCTGCGACGCACGCATCGCTTGGACAACAACAATATGTTGCTGCTGGACTTTGCGTTGAGTTTGCGCCAATTGCAAACGGATCCGGAGTGGAATAGCAGCCAAGTGCAGAATATGTTGCAGAGTCTGCCAAATGCATTGCGCATCTTGGTGCGGAGTCGTTGGCTGTGCTTGGAGCACGACAGAGATTTGCTGTATCTATTGCCAGCTGGAGCATTGGAGCTGGGCGCCAACAGTCGCTGCTGCATGTGGCAACTAGCTGAGACCTCACATGGCTGGCTACGCCTGCAGAATCTATGCGAAGCTCAAGACATTTGGTTTGTCAATATGCTGCAGCAGTTGGACTCGGGATTTTATATAATGCAGCGTGCACCTACCAACAACTCCAGCAACTATTGCAGTCGCAAGGGTTCGGGTTATTATAGAGATGTTGCTAAGAAGTCAGAGGAACTGGGAAAGGATTGCCACTGGCAGCTCAATGATTGCAGCGGACTGCCAGATCTTTTGAATAGGTTTTATGGGGCATAGATAAGATTAACTATATAAGCTTGATTAAGATCACCTTTTACTGCACCTATATCTATATCTATATATATATATATATATATGTATATCTTTTCGATCCCACCTTCTTCTACTTACCATTTGCTGCCAGTGAGATATTAATGCTGCTGCTGTTTGAATTGCAGCCAGATGAACCATTTAAGTTCGGCTTCTCATAGAGGCAGCTGCTGGAGGACGAGTTGCCGGCAGGATGCAGCCGCTGTGCCACATATTGCTGATAGTGTTGTTGCTGTTGTTGGTGTTGCTGCTGTTGTTGCTGTTGCATGCTGTTGATGCTGTTGCTGCTGGCGTAGCTGAGCAGAAAGTTGGCTGCGCTGGCATTGTTGACATTGTGGCTTAGTTTATTGGGCACAAAAATTGTTGGTTGCTGCTGATGCTGCTGCTGTTGCTGCTGTTGCTGCTGCTGTTGCCTGTGCAACGTATTGGACTCCTGCAAGGAGAGCATTGATAGCCCTGATGGCGTCTGGCGTCCACTTAGCAAACACGTGGGCGTGGCTGTGCGTAAAGGCTGCACATTATTGCTGCCAGTTGAGGCGGTTGCTGACGTGGCAGCAACAGTTGTTGCTGCTGTTGCTGTGGCAGCAGCGCCATTGCTTGTTAGCGTTGTGCAACTGAGTATCATGACGGGCGACTTATCGTGCAGATCAGGCAACGATGAGGATATCGCAGTGCTGTTGGCAATGCTCTTGCTGAATCTGTTGCTGCATGTTGTTGCCCGATTGATGTTGCTGCTGCTGTGTTGCTTGCTGCTGGCGCAAGTGTTGCTCGTCTGCTGTTGTTGCTGAGCGGCGCTCAAAGTGCTATAAGTGTCCGTTGATTTGCGCGCTTTAAAGAGACGCATACTACGAGTTGTTGCTCCCAGTTGCTGCTGCTGCCGCTGTCGATGTTGCTGTTGCTGTTGTCACAGTTTGCTGCAATTATAGGAGTGCCGCATTAGTTAGTTAGCAATCGAGTCCAGACAAATTAGTTAAGGCCTAAAAACCCAATTCGAATATACAATTTCCATTTCACATTCAAGTTTTTCACTTTTCGCCCAACGGAGCGTATAATTAACATAATTTACAAATCTGCGAGCCGTCGAAATTTTCAGCGCTGAATTTCGTAGGCAAATCTAAAGTGTTAATGCTCTGTAGTTGTTGTTGTTGGAGATTGCATTCAAAATATTTTAACTACTTTTTTGTTTGGCCTTTTTAAACATTTCCATTTGGGTCAAGTAGCTAGTGGGTCAGTTTAAATGAAGTTTTGGATAATGCAAGAGATTATTAATGTCAATCGATTGCATTATAATGAGAAATTATTTGAAAGAAAAAATTTGACATGGAAGATATATTTTATGATTTACGGAAGATATTTATTGAATTATGCTTTGAGCCGATTCAAAATGAATTTTTGTAATTGGTAGAGGGGCGTGATCGATGCCTTAATGTATAAAGTTATGACCTGGATTAACCGCCGTGTCGATGTAGACGATGTTTGATTCGGTCTGTCAGTCTTTTCGTATTTCTGCATAAGTATAAGTGTAAGTATAAGTATAAGAGTTATAGAGTTGACGCACGTTCTTCTATTGCACTGGCAGTTTTAAGTAATCGATAACTTTTGCGAGTTCAATTAAGTTTTTTAAAATCGATATCAAGCCTCAGATATTCAAATATAAATCGCAAATTTTAAAATTTAGAGTCAGAATATGAATTATAATCCATTTGAGGTCTAATATACCTGTCACATGTGGGTTTTCAAGTTGTACTAACATCAATTTGCAGCTGTTCAGGTTTAATATACCCAAATACTCGGATATTATACACATATCAGATATCAGCATATATAGCAATAATCTATAAAAAGAAAAGCCAATAAAAACCCTACAACAATAACTTTATTTATAGTAACAAACTGTTTGCTATATGTAAATCTATTTATTTACTGATTGTAGCTGTAGTTCAGAGTGGATGAGACACTCTTATCAGTATAATGAGTAATCCAGGAACAGTAAAAAAAAGGTGAATTCTATCAGTTCAAGAGTCGCGTATATGTAAGGTGATTATCAGAGCATTTTATTAATAAACATATGTGAGCACACAGTGTATTTATTTGTTTATATGTTTCGTATGCCAATCGCTTTCATAATATTTATGTTTTTGTTGGCGTGCTACAAATATTTGCACTTCACTTCAGCTGCTCGCTGGCACTCGCAGGCCAAGGAAAGGCATTTGAATGAAGGTCGTCTAACAGCTGCCATTGCGACATGTGGGTGGACGGGCAATGAACCAGACATTAGTTGCGAGTTAACAGTAATATTAGCAATAACAGAAGTTAGCACGCAACTTAACATAGTATGCTGTATCGTTTATTTATCGATAATTTACACAACTGCCTTTTACTTTTGAAAGTGGGTAAAAAACGTACTTGAAACTAGTCAATGCTAATTCGAGACTTAATGCTAATCAAACAACCAATCAAGCGAGCCACTCGGTCTACAACTCGAGTCAGCCAACATCTGCCCAAGTCAAAGTGGGCGCCTCTGCTGCGTACCTAATTGATGTGACATTTGCGTGTGCATCTATGAATGCATTTACTTAGATACGATTATGTTGCACTCTGGAAAAAGTCTGAAGTTAGGGGCTCAAAAATGTGATACTAAAAATTTTATTTAACAAAATAATTCTTTGCATATGAACAAATTAAATTCTTATTGCTAACTTACATTATTTTTGAAAATATAAGACTTTTGTGCACAGTGCCAAAATGAGTACAACATTGATATGATTAGTGATGGGTATCATAAGTCGATAGTCGATAAATCTTTATCGTCAATTGTTTTTGCCAGTTGTCAGTTATTTTGATGGGTCTTTTCATTTGCAATAATAAAATTTATTTGTGGCTATTATATTGGCTTGCCCACTGTGCGTAGCCACTTAGTCAAATCGAATGACGTCCCATGGCGCTTTGACCCGTCTGCCGTCTGCCGTCTACCGTCTGCTGTCTGCCTTGGCCTGGGCTACTGTGTGGCAATAATTTTGCTAATTTTATCAGACGCTGCTTTGTGCCTGTTCGAGCCAGCCTGATTTTTATGGACGCTTTTAAGCGTTGTCCGGCCAGATCTCTCTCTCTCTCTCTACAGACTGTGGACAATATGTGGAGCTAATGTGAATTTAAATGGGCTCTGAGAATCAGTGCCATATATTTTCGCCGTCTTCTAATTAATAGAGTAATAGTAAAATTTGTATATTATTTTCAGATGCGACCTGCTTAGAACCACTTTCGAAGACACAGTCATAGTAAGAGTCAGAGTCACAGTCACAGTCACCGGCATTGCTGGCCATTGGCCGTCTTGTTTATGGGCGAAACCTGTTTCAAGGACGCGGCGTTGGCGCAGTTCCAAGAACTCTCGGCTCATTACCGTACCGCACGACGGGGCTGGGCAAGTGACTAGAGCAACAACAACAACAGCAACAGCAACAAAAACGTGACTCTGATTCTGCGACTGCTAAACTATTTCTTTAAGCTGCATCCCCAGCCGCATAGGGCTTATAATGATGCCCGAGACTCTATCTCCACGCCGTCTCCCCCCCACCCCTCCCGGTTTTTATGCTGCATCTTTTTATTTTTTTGCACTTAATTTTTTTTTAATTTGCCTGCTCGCAAATACAGCGAAAATAGTGAATTTTAATACCCTCTACAAGGGTTAATTAGGGCTTGAAGTTGAAGTCTATTCGATTGTCTGATATTAAAGTAACTGCTAGTTGAGCATTCCTGACCAGAATACACTTACTTCCCAGAGAGAACAAGTTCGGTATTTAGTTTCTCGTGATGATACTTTAATCCCATTTAGGGTATCTGTTAGTCGTGCCACTTTAGAATAGAGCACTCTTACTTATTTATATATATATATTTAATTTTTCTTTTTACGTTTATTAAATTTACTAACTGCTTTTTTGTACATATCTCTCTCAAATCGCGTCTCGTGGCTTTTGCTCCTGGCAACAAATCAGAGCCGGCTGCATAGTTGTAAAATTCCTGTAAACAAGCCGTGGCTGCCGCTGCAGCTGTGGCATGTGGCATAAGCTGTGCCCCGATACCCATGCCACTAAGCACTCTGCTCCACACACACACACACACACACTCAAATATCAGACAGACAACAATTGCGGCATTGGATTTGTTCCATGGGTAGTCATTAAAGTTAACGACTGGAAAGTCCACAAATAACAGAAGAGACTGAGAGAGAGAGAGAGAGAGAGAGAGAGAGAGAGACTGAAAGAGCAGCGCTACAGTTGGTAAAAGAATTACATATATATCTAGTGCTATGTGAAATTCTTCAAATAGATTCTCTAAGCAAAACAACAAATAAATCATAAAAGAAAAAAATAGATTCAATAGTTTAAGATCAAACTAGATATATTCTTAAAAAAGAAGTTCGATAACGATTTATTGATTGATTTCATACAAAACAAGAAAAACTATTGGTTATTTGAAAGAGTAGGTGTAGTCTAGAGTCTAGCATACGGACATACGAACAGGACTAAATCGTCAAGGCTTTTGATTCCCATCAAGTTGATATATAATCTCAGAGCACGCCCACGTCTGCTGCTACGCTTTAAATATCTTTCAATTGACTAAGAGTATAAAATGATATATTAGTTGATATGAAAACTATATACTACCCTATATTACACAAGTCTAGGGTATTAAAATTTTGTAATATCTAAAAGTTTACCTCAGATCTTACAGATATTTAGGCTATAAAGGAGACTTATGATTTGATTGGCTTATTATAAATGCATTTCAAGTCAGAGTTTAGTTTCACAGTTCTTAATATTGTTTGATTTTATGACAGTTTTCAATAACGGTTTATGAACTATTTCTCTTTTTATTGTGTAATCCATATAAGCCATAAACTTTTCGTTCCACCAACGAACCTACCAACAACAACAACACCAACAACAACAACAGCAAACAGCCACATTAAAAGGCATCCAACCGAGTTTGCCTTTTGTTGCCACAAACTTTTGAGTTATTTTTTTTTTCTTTTCTTTTTCTTTATGTATGCGCCTATGCGCCTACATCTACCTACATCTGTCTGTGTGTGTGTGTGAGTGTGTGTGTGTACTTCTGGCAAGTCCGCATTCTTTTAAAGGTTGCCAAGTTGGCCATAAGCATGCGCCGCCTAAGTAGCCACAGTCGAAGCCGCAGCCACAGTCGAAGCCGCAGCCTTGCAGACCAGTTCGAATATGAACCGAAACATAAACCAAAAAACCAAATTGAAAACCAAAAAGAAAAAAAAAATAACATTTGCCCAGCGCAGTTTCAGTTCAGTTTTCATTTTCGTTAAGCGCCCACAACGACAACTGTTGCTGCGGCTGCAACATGTTGCTGTTGCTGTTGCTGTTGCTGCTGTCGGCGAGTTCTGAAATTGCTTTTTTGGCTTTTTCTTGTTGTTTTTGGCTACCAAAATGAATTCTAATTGCAGCCGCAACAACAACAACAGCAACAGCAGCAGACATATAAAGAAATCGCTGCTGCTGTTGCCGGCAGTTGGAACTAGATATTGGCATTGCATTTGTTGTTGTTGTTGTTGAAGCCGCCGACGCCGCCGCCACCGCTTGAAAAGCTGCTGACCTTCAGCGACACAGTGCGAAATGCTGCCACCTGTTTGCCCAGTCCACATGAGAGAGCTGGCGATATTTAGGCATTCCTTTTGCAGTCGCTAATTAGGCATATCAATATAATTATGTTGCTATACGGCGCATGAGTCATTGAGCAGGTTGCCGCTGCTGCTGTTGTTGCTGTTGCTGCTGTTATTTCTTTGCTGATTGCTGTTGTGCTGTGTGCTGTGTGCATATGTTGCTGGCAGGAATGCCAGGCAACGCGCATCGTAGCGCGTTCTATAAATAGTTAACCTAATCAAAATGCAGGCGTGTAAGCAAAAGCATTTGCAATTTGCATAGTTGTTGCTGTTGTTGCTGTTGCTGTTGCAGCTGGCAATTAACTTTGGCATGCGCAGACATTGGTCTAAATGTCAAGGTAAATTATGATGCATTCAGCTATTACGTCTAATAGTCAAAAATGCACACGTGCAACTATTTTTAGTTGTTGCTGTTGCTGCTGTTGCTGCTGCTGTTGCTGTTGCTGCTGCTGCCAATGACAGTTTGTTAAACCTGCCTGAGCATATGTTGTTGTTGATGTATCTCTTCGGCTGCGCCCTTTTCTACGCTAATTAACCAGATGCGCTGCCCGGCAATCGGCACAAAAGAAAAGCGAATCCAGCCTGCAGCGTTTTTGCAACATTTAATCATTACATTGCCGCAAAAATCGTATCATTAGCGTTTTAACGATTACGCGCTTTATCAAAATAGCAGCGACAACAACAGCAACAACGGCAGCAGCAGCAATAGCAGCAGCCGCAACAGCGATTGCTGCTGCAGCAACTGTTGCCAGCTAGTTTCTAGTTGCCTGCTGGGCTATCGATCGACGACGGCCTAGACCAGAGTTATATGTAATATTTACAGTGGGCTGTTGCCTAGACATATCTTAAGATACATTTTGATTAAGATACGTTTTATTGAGATACATTTGGTTTATGGAAAATTTGAAATATTTATTTTGAAATTTGAAAAAATGAAAACAGACAAAAGTCAAGTGATTCAAATTCAATAATAAATTACTAAAAATTCTATATTTTTGACTGCAATTCTTACACTTTTAACCACTGTGCAGCAATTGATAAAAAATATTTTGAGACATTTCTATAGTAAATTGCAGAGCTGCAGACACTAAACTGCACACACGCACACATACAGACTCACACACACACACACACACACACACACACACACACACACACACACACACACACACACACACATATGAGGAGGCTGAATAAAAATGAAAATCAATGCTATCACTGAGCAAGTGCAGTTTGTTGCTGCTGTTGCTACTGTTGCCGTTGCTGCTGCTGCTGCTTCTACTACTATTGCTGATGTTGCCGCTGCGGCAGCACGTACATGTAATTTTTTTAATTGCATACAACAATTTAGAAATTGGTGTGTAGCAGCAGCAGCAGCAACAATTTGATTCTAGACATAAAAAATAAAAAAAAACCAGATCAAGTCGAGCAACTGTCTCAACTCTCGTTGACAATTATAAATTTAATGGCTGCTCAAAGCACACCTACAACACGTTTCATCGATGTTGCATAAAGTGAGCAACTGTTGCCGGTAAGGCTATACTTTCACTGCTGTTGCTGCTGCTGCTGCTGGTGCTATGCCAAACATATGTTGCTTGCTTCAAGGATGCCATATCCTCAACATGCGTAACTTAATACCAACAACAGATGAGGCCCAGAGACAATGCTGTTGATACTGATGTTATTGCTGTTGTTGTTGTTGCTTCACTCTTAATCAGGTGTAGCGTCTGATCCGCAACGACAATTACACACAAGCTGTTGCTGTTGTTGCTGTTGCTGTTGTTGCTGCTTGTGGCAATTATGCCATGAACTTGTTCTGACTGCGCAACTGCAACACGCTCTGAAATGACAGTTTCATTTCAAGTTAGTGCTGTCTCAGAGTGTTGGGGTTGTTCAACTCCAACTCCAGCTCCAGCTCCAACTCCAACTCCAACTCCAACAACAACCAGCTCCATTCCCACTTCAACTTTAAATGTAACTGCCATAGTTTCATGACTTGTCATTAGCTAATGTTAAGGCATCTTCAACTGCCTCTCCCTCCTCCCTCCGCCCCATCTGCGTCTGGTAATCACTAACCTCTGGAGCCTCAATTACATGCACATCAGTTAAGTTTCGGCCTGACTAATCACCGATCTTTGATAGTAGCTGACAATGTTGCTCTGTCTATATTTATGGCAAAGTCAAGATAGATAGACAAAAAGTGAGCAATAGCTGCTGTAAATCAATTTTGCTAGCAATCAGGTGTGAAGTGTCTAGTTCAATTTACTTTAAACTGTTTTATGGACTGTATATATAGCATAAATTATATATATTTTGATCAGTTCAAGTTCATATAGTCTTAGAATATAAATAATGATTTTAATATTTATTTTAATGAATAAACAATGCTAACTATTTGTATTCTAGATCATGGATCATGAATTAAATGATGTGGAAAATGAGTTTTACAAACCTAAGCTTAAAGCAAGTCTTTGATTCGAGCACAAACAAAGAATATTGTTCCAGCGCTGGCTTTGACACCTCAATGATTTTGTGTGTCAGACCACAATCGAACAATAATCAACAATAACAACAGCATTCCGCAACACTTCAATCATAAATATGAACATTTAAAGACGCTATGATGATTTCAACACAGTTTTATGGGCCGCTGCTTAGGGGCAGTGGCAGAGGCAGGGGGCGCGACGTCTTTCAAGCAGTAAAAGCAATTTCGAAAGATGGCACTTTTCACTTTTTGCCATTGGCTGCTGCTGTTGCTGTCAACTATTTGAAATCTTCACATGAGCCAAGTGGAACTGAAGACAACAACTTAGAAGCTTGTCATTCTGCTGTCATTGCTGGTGTTGTTTACTAATTGGTGCCACTGGGCGATGCCTTGCAACATAAGAAGTTAGACGAAAACTATTTCTGAGCAACTGTGAGTTGGATGAAGATGTGCATAGTAAGTGATGTACTACTTATTAATTAAAAAAAATAATAAAATAAAAAACTATTAATGAACATTACTGGGATTCGAACCTCCGACCTCATGTGACACGTGTGTCAGCACTCTTCCCACTGGACTACACTTGAGACAAATTAACTGGTTCCGATTATTTGGTTGATTTCCTTATTGGCTGCGTACATATTAAATACATCTTATCGATTAATATTGTTATCGATGTCGTTTTATTTGCCAGCATTTGTCCATCACAACACACAAATCAAGCTAACAAGCAAATAAGTCAACATAGTCAAAGTCAAGACAACGCAGCCAGGCACAACAACAACAACAACAACAGCAACAATAACAGTAACAGCAACAACAACAACAACAACATACACACGTGCGTCATTCTGCGTTCATTGCTCGTTTGTTTGGCACTCGAGGCGAAAGCAATTTCCTTGGAAAATTGCTGGCCCAGGCCAACGCCATCGTCGCCATGGCCATTGCCATCGTCATCCCAAAGTTGCCTCGAGTTCTACGCAGCTGAAGAAGCGCTTCATCAATTTTTATCGATGAAGACCCATTTGGTTGATAACTCCATTTGTGGCAAATGTTGAGCACGCGCGTTTTGTAGTTGCTGTTGTTATTGTTGTTATTGTTGCTGTTGCTGATGTTGTTAGTGATTCTACTACTGCAGTTATTGCTGTTGTGCAGTTGTTGTTGCCGTTAGTAAATTTCGCGCGAAAAACGCCAAAGTTGTTTGGCCTTTTATTGTTTTTGTTGTTGTTGTATATTGTAAAAGGCAAACGCACGTGTTGCTATGCACGCTATGAGGATGTTGCTGCCGTAACAGTTGCTGTTGCTGTTCGCTGTTCGCTGCTTGCTGTTTGCTGCTTGCTGCTTGCTGCCGTTGGCACTGTCACCGACAAGTTGGCTGGCCGGGGCTGCTTTGACCGTTTAGGCCAAACTTGGTAAATTGTTTTGTTGAGCGCTGAACGTTTTTGTCCGCTGAGGCCTTTCTTTTCTTGCTGCTGCTGCTGCTGTTGCTGCTGCTGCTGCTAGTGCTGCTTATGGGCCTGCGAGTAAGAGTTGCATACTAATGTGTGTGGCATTGTTTATTTATTTATTTTCATTATACATATATATCTTCTGCTTTTTTTTTTTTAGCAATTTTAATTACTACATGCCTGGACGTCAAGAAATTAGCATTGATTTGGAACAATTTACATATCAAAGTCGGCAACAACGGGCGATACAAACTTCCTGTCATATCAATTGCAACAGCAACATCAGCAGCATCAGCAGCAGCAGCCGTTGCTTTATCTTTTGCCGGTTTACAGCAGATGTTTTTCATGGGTCAAGCATTGGTCCAAGCCAGGTCCAAGTCTCGCTGCTCTAACCAACAAGCTGCCATTTACAGAGCGTTGCGCCCACCGGGCCGCAGTTGCCGTTGTTGATGCAGTTGAGGCAGTTGAGTCCATTGGCCTCATGCTGTTTACTTGCACCACTTTTTGCTCTTACTGTGCAGCATTACGTGTTGCTGTCGTGCTGCTGCCGCTGCCGCTGCTGCCGCTGCTGTTGTTGATGTTGTGCTGCATCTGCTGTGCGAGTGCTCATTGCACTGCCACTTTTTTTTCCACTGAGTATTCAAATTACTTGGCATGTAATTAGTTTGCTTTTTGTACCCTTTGCCAAGATCGCTCTCTGCGTGTGTGGCCCCAAAACGTTTGAGGGCTTGTATAATGTGTGGATGCGACATATTGCTGTTGCTCTTGCTGTTGCTCTTGCTCTTGGTCTTGCTCTTGGTTGCTGTTGTTGCTGTTGTTGCTGTTGTCTGCACGCTAGAGGTGTTATTTTTATGGCTTTATAATGTGACTCTGTTTTTTGCTGCTCGCTTCTCTGTTTAAGACTTCCTTACATGGCATGTCAATCACTTGACCCGCTGGGCAGTTACACGAAATGGAACGACGTCAATGCCAATTCTGATTAATTCAGAGGCAGAGGCAATAAGAAAGGTATATGCATATAATGTCAGTGAGAGTGGAAAGTCAGCAAAGAATGGTAATGAAATGTAGAATAAGAAAGATGTGAGTGAGGGTATCTTGAGAATGTTATTTGCATAGTTATATGCTGTGTTGATTCTATAGATTACTAATTAGATACTACTATCTATAATATAGAAATTATGTGATATAAGATCAGAAGCGGAGACATATGTATCATATGACCATGAACAAACTGTTTAAGCTTAAGATATTGTATAAGATTCACTTGATATTGTTGAGATAGTTTTGATACAATATTGTAATGATAATTTAGGATTAATAGACAAGAGTGTGATATACTTTATATATGTAGTATACTATATATACTTTATATACCAAATTATTATAAATATATAATATATTTCTATTATTATATTCAATATTATCATTAGCATTATTAAACCAGTTTGTTGCCAACAATAATACTAAAGTTTATTATTATGCCAACATGTATATAAGCGAACCTTTGTTAACCTCTGTTAATACACCTTCCATGGTATCTATAGCTGCTTTATGTATCTTCTTTGTTATAGATATACATATATACACTTATATACACACATTAATATTTATTTATATCTATGGCTCAACTTCCGTTTGTCTTTTAACACAGTTTTCCCCATCTCTGTGTCTGCACACAAATTGCAATGTCAGTTGAGTTTGTTTCTTCTTTCCATTTGTGCCACATTTATTTTTATTTATTTTTTTTGCTTGCAACACAATTCGTTGCTTCATTTGAGTTGAAAATTATTGTGATTATTTGTAAGACCTGTTGCTGCAGATTGTTTCTTCTATGCAGCTATGCAGCAGCTGTCGCACCTGTTGCTCTCCATGCAGATTCTATTTATAACGCTTCTTTTTTTTTTTTAGTAAATTATATGTTTAAACAAGTATTTGTAACTGTTAAAATGAGACATTTCTAATTTGTTTATTTTAATTATATATTATAAAAAATAAGCAACAGTTTACTTAATGGAATTGTTGGCAATCAAAGTACTACAAAGAGAAGCTCTTCTTACAACTTAATAAATTCTTCTCTAACTCCATAAAGTGAATATTTAAATTATAAGAATAATTTTAAGAAATTTGTAAAAATTGTATTCATATATGAAATGTATAATATAAATAAGTAAATATAAATCTATAAGACAAACAGCTGATTGCAGCCGCACTCCCTTCTATTTGATGTTATTTTCTTATGTGCTTTGGCTCTTGCTCTGAAGAAATTATTCTTTATTTGTACAATAATTGTGATTAAAAGTATTTCTCATCTCGATGCTAATAAACAAATGCAGCTGCAGCTGTTGTGTTTAAACTTCCAGATGCGTGACTAAATGATTTTCTTTAGCAAACATGCAACGAATTTTGATTATCAAGTTCGTTGCCTAAGTCTTTCGTTTTTATTTTCATTTTTGGCAGCGCCTCTGCTCTAAAAGTGTGCCACTATTTGAGGCGCTGCCCAATGTCAACGTCTCGCATCTCAGCTTTATTATCAGCTCACTGCCTGGCGCGCCCAAACAATTTGAGATTTTCCACATCTATTTGAAGTTTCAGCAGCTGCAACCCAAACAAAACGCTGGCACTGTGTTCGCTTCAACAATTTTTGATTATGATTTTTCCTACAGTCTTACATAAAGTGCGCGCACTCAAGTGAGTGTGGGTCTATAAAAAACTATAAAAAAAAAACTTCAGCCTACAGTCGTTAATGAGCGAGTTTCAGCTGAGTCGCTGGCTGTCTGGTCTTTAGTTTCCTAACATTTTGACTGACCTTCAAAACGTGCAAAGAGATCAAATTTTTGTGTCTTGTCTGTCTGTGCTCAGGTTGTGCCACATGAAACACGCCCAAAAAGGTGGCCCCGAAAAAAAAAGTATAACAAAAAAGTAGCTGCCATTTCACAGTCGTTGCAGACGTTTGAGTTGCTCACGACAGACCTGCAATCCATCAAAAATGTTGTCGTTGTTGTAGTTGTTGTTGTTGTTGTTGTTGATGTTGTTGCTGTGGCCCAAAGGCAACATCAGCCGCAGCCGCAGTAGCAGCAATAATATTTGTGCAAAGTGTTAAGGCAACAAAACAGCATACAGTAGCCGACACAGCCAGCAACACAGTAGCAACAGCAGCAACAGCAAGCAGCAGCAACATAAAAAAAACAGCAGCAACATCTACTTAAGCAGAGGACAGGATCAAGCAGGCGGAGGTAGCTTAGAGCATAGCCATAGACGACAACGTTTTGTTTTAATTTTCTCAATGTTGCTGCCGCCGTCGCCGTCGCTGCTGCTGCCAGCGCCTCCTCCACTTTGCAGTTGTTGTTGTTGTTGTTGTTGTTGCAGGGTTTCCTGTTTAGATAGTTTTTGCGATTTTGTATGATACACCTTCTTGTTCAGGCAGCGCTTGAAGTTGGCTCTGGCATCCACTTTGATGTACGTTCACTTTGAAATGTTGTTGATGAGTACGCGAGATTTTTAAAGATTGCAGCAACAAACGCTGCGACAGCGTCGGTGGCGTTGGCTGAGAGGCGAGCGAGCGAGCGACTGGCCAACTGGGCGGCTGGGCGGCTGGGCGTTTGGCGGCTGGGAGGCTGTGACTCTGGTTGGGGCAGTGCTTGCTTTTGCTTGTGGTATAGACTGTGTGGCATACATAATAAATTTAAATGCACGCCTGCCCGGACACCTGAATGGACGCTTGGACATGCTAACAGAGCAACACTAGTCGAGAGCCCAGCCTAGCTTTGAGCCGACTGAACAACCGACCGACTGACTGCCTGACTGGCTGACTGCCTGACTGGCTGACTGGCTGACTGGCCTGCATTGCGATGCGTCTGCCAGTTGAATGCGGCAGTGCGCACAGTGGTTAGAAAGTGAAAAATATGCGAACTATGTTGAGCTAGACATGTACAGCATTATAGAGTACTGTAGATTGGCTTTACGAACTTTTGAATATCATCGGAATTTGGTTTAAGTTGGAATCGAATTGAAATAAAATTTATAACTAATTTCTGAATACATTCTTAGACATTTTTCGATTCTTGCATATACAAAATATTGGCATAAGTATTTTAAACTAATTTTCAATTCAATTTTTGTTTCAAACTAGTTTTTTGGGCTCAAAAAGTTTGCTAATAAAGGTTTCTCAAAAATAGCTGCGCAGTTGGTCTGGCTCCTTTGTCTGCGGTTTTGGTTTTAAGAAAACTAGTTTTTCTAATTCAAAAACAATTTTGATTTGTAGTTTTCAGAATAATCGAATTATTTTTGGCTTTGAAAATCAACATTGTTGGGTCAGAAGCCCAGATCAGGCTGAGGGTCAAAGTGATTTTTATATAATATAATGATATTCATTAAGATATATAACACAATCAAAAGGGCCGCAAAGGGCTGACTGCGTGGCTAATATTTCAAGAACCTTCAGCTGCAAATTTGAGAAGCAACAAGGGCAAACAAACATTGTACAAAGATTTGATACTCTTTTGTTTCTTTTTGGTTCTATTGATGACTGACAACTCGCAATTATATTTAATGAATATTGATTGAACATAAAAATATATATAATTCACAGCAAGCACTTTTAATATTAAAGAGTTTTTTGCGCACTTGTCTAAGCTTCGAAGATATTAAAAATAATTCCAAGCAAACAGGGGAAAGAGCACAAAAATAATTTAAATATTATTTATGAGTTTAAAAATGAGTCAAAACATCAGCTTTAATAATGTTCCTTAAGAGTTTTTTATTTAATTATTATTTTAATTTAAATTAATTTAAACTTTAAAAAACACTTTTGATGCTGTTTATGTGTTTTTGTTTTTGCAAAAAAAATTATTTATTAAAAAAAAAACAATTTATATAAATAAATTTTATAAATATATCCAATTTTTTATTTTCTATGAAATTTTGTAAATAAAATTAATAAAAAAAAAATTTTTAATGTTATTATTTTCTTTTTAATTAATTTTTATTATATTTTAAAAGAACGTCCCAAAAAATGACTTCATTTTGCAACTAGACTGATTTGGTTCAAGGCGTTAAATACTATAGTTTTTTGTGCTTACTTTTTTTTATAGGCTATACTTTACAGTTGAGGCTATATTTAAATGTCAATATAACTTCCGACTTTGACAATTTTTTATGAGGCAAAAAGTGTGCCTAGAGAAGAAGCCTTGAGCGGCAGTTAAAATCAGGTTAAGTTTGTAGCATAGTGTTGTTTTTTTGTTGTTATGTATTCAAGTTGTTGCTGAGTGTTTTCATTTTGAGTTGGCTCAGCCACTGTGCTTGGCTGCTTGGCTTGGCTTGTGTTAAGCTGACTTTTAGCCAGGCAACTAAGATATATTCAATATACTTGCCAAGAGCGATTGCATAAGCATATTCGTAGCATACGTAACCAATACCTAGTCCAATATAAAGTATGAAGAGTTCGAACTTAGTCTTTGACTTGACAATTAAAACACTTTGGCCCGGCCAGACGGCCTAGTTTTTGGGGCTGGACGCTGCTGACGCTGACGCGCCCCAGCAGACCCAAGTCACGGCAGCCAACGGCAATTATAGAGCATAAAACATTGATAATCATAATAATTAAGCATGACTGGACAGAATGTTCAGAGGCGGCAAGGTTGACAACGGCACAGACCGGAGAGAACAGGCAACAGTAGCCGACGATTATAGAGCTAAGAATCGATGTGAAGACTGGCCAACGGATGATTATGATGAGGCATCAAATTGAGGGCTTGACGTTGCTAGCGTAGATACACATACATATATCTATATAGATATATATATATATAATAACTAAATACCGGGCTGCGCATAAATTGTTAATTAAAGCCATTTTGATTTGGAAAATGCGAACGTGATTCACTCACTACAAAGAGAATACCTGCGTCAAGCGCAATGATTTTCTATATTTAAGTGATGCTCAAAGAAAGTGCCCAATGATGTTCATTCAATAGAATAAGTCCAATTGTTTTTATATGTGTGTGAAAGAAAGTCGACTAGAACATTTTCCCAGCTGAACCGCTTACACAATCAAGCAGCAGAGATTGAACGCTGTGAGACGCCTACTAAAAGCTTTGTTAACTGATCTATAAATTCAGATTCAGACCCTTTCGAAATAGCTGCGAGATTTGCATTTTTCACTAAAGCTGCGGGCCACGCACTAAAAATAATCGTAAAAAAAAACTGAAAGGCAACAAAAAACTGTAACAAATTTATTTATGATTTTACCAAATTTGTTTGTTGTTCGTTTTGTTTGAGCCACTGAAAAGGTGTTGGACAACAATTGGCAATTTGCTTTAATTGTGTTGACAACATAAAGAGAAAAATGAATGCAAAAAAAATATAAGAATCGGACAAAGCATGTGGCAAACAATGAAAACTCAGGGAACTTCAATAAAGCTGGCCAAAATAATGATTGAGAATGGAACTGAGGTCGCCTGGGGCAGAGCTAAGATAAATAGCTACGAGAATTATGATTATGATAGTGCCACAAAGACCTGAGCAGGCAAAGAGGTACACTAAAGAGCTATTTAAGTCCACGAAAATCAAAGAGCACAAAAATCATTTAAGAATTAATTTCTTTCGACATTTGTTTTGCTTGTTGAAAGTCTGCGCACGACTTGACTCACGGGACGGTAGGAATACGGAATACTGAATGGAAAATTGTTGACTCATCCCATTTAAATGTCCCTTTTTCTTTTTGTTAAATGAAAGTCAATGAAATAAGGTAAGAAGACTGCAGACAGAAGTTAATCAGAGCATATTCCCCAAAGAAATGCTGAGTGTATTGAGTTAGAAAGAATTTTTATCAAATGAGTGGAAATTTATGTAACAGGCAGAAAGAAACAATTATGGCTCCAAAATATTTTATATTAAAATATATAATTGTATAAATATTCTTGCTTGAAACATGGTTCAGTGGAAATTCATGTAACAGGCAGAAAGACGCAACTTCAGTTTCAAACTATTTTATATTAAAATATATAATCGTGAATATATAAGAAAATATTATATACAAAATATTTGATAAGGCAAACATCGATAAAAAACTTACTAAATATTAATTTCTTTAACACAGACACAAATCTACTTTTCAAAAGTTTTCTTTGGCGTGCTAAATTTGAATCAGAAACTAGAATAAAATATAGCAATATAGCAATATAACTTCAGGTTTGCAAATTGTTTTAATGAAGAAGTGCGCAAAATAAACGCGTTTTTCGAGTGCTTTTGAGTTCTAAAGAGTTGAACTGAGTTCAACAGAATGAATATGGTAACTCCAAAATTTATTTAAATTGTGTTTATCGTTCGAGAAAGAAAGGCAGAAGTTAGTGTAAGGAAACGGTAAAAGGTGCTGTGCCTCAGCTGTTCAGTTAAGTCAACAAATGATATATTAAGACAGAATTATACTGACTTCAGATTCGGATTTAGAAGTCTAGAAGTTAAAGTCTTCAGAAAATATATATTTATATATAAATAAAGCATATTTTATATATATGTTAGAGGTGGAGAACTATCGATAAAGGGCGCCATCGATATTCGACGATTGTTAATTTTGAACCATCGATAGTGTCGATAGTATAGTCCGACCAACAAATTTATTTAAAACGAATACAAGAAAATTATGATTTAATTTAACCAAAAGTTACGATTTAAAAATAAAAGAATGTTAACATTTTTCTCCTTGAGTTGGGTTCGCCTATCTCAAATAATTTGGCCCGCCTTGCTGAATGCTCTTTCCAAATCTACGGGAGTAGCGGGAATACATAGGTATTTGCAAAAAAGACTTCAAATAGAGGGAAAATAACTTTGATTCACCTGGAAAAAAAAAAATTATTTATATAGAACTTATAATTCCCGCTCTCGATAGCACCATCGACAGTGTCTGCTGCTATCGATTGTGGCTCGATATCGCCCAACCATCGATAGTGTCGATAGTGCCATCGATTGTTCTCCACCTCTAATATATGTATTTATGGCTACTATCTATATTCTATTTACTCTATTTCTTTTCTATTTATCAATTCTCTATATTAAAACTCCTCAAAATTCATTAATTTCACTTGACGCCCATTTCAAGCTTGATTTAATAATGAATTTTTATTACACTTTTTCAACACTTTTTGCAACGATTTAATTTTCGTAGATTTTCACTTTTCTTTTGCTTTTTCTTAGCAGCAATTTTCCATTCGCTTTAAACGTTCGCCGTTTCTTCTCGCTTTTACATTTTCTTTGCTTTTCTTTTTTGCTAAATTTGTCATTTGTCAAGTTTTCTCAACTTTTAATAACCAACACGTTCAACTGGCCCCAGTTGTTTATGTGCATTCGAGCAGAACCACAAATAATGGAATGGAGCTGGAGGGGAAGGGGCAGCACCACCAACAGCAGAACAGCCAAGGCAAAGGGGGGTTTAAAGAGAGTTTTGGAAAGTCATTTCAGTTGTCCCTAACCATTCATGCTTTGATAATTTGATTTTGCTATAACTGGAGCATGACAGACATCAACTAAAAACCAAAAACTCAACCATTATAAGAGACTTAGGCTAACAGTCAAACATTTCAGTTAATTCAAATATTTCCGCTAATCGTTAAGCAGTTTTAGTTTATTGATCATATTTTCCACATTTGAAGACTTCCCCATTGCATTGCATGAAACTTGTCCCAAATGCGGAAGGCAAAAAATATTTATTTAAGATTTTTGTTGTTTATATCTGGCCTAATGGCTGCTCGCTGAGTGAGATCAAATATTAACCTATACAATTGGCTTCAAATGTTATTTTAATTGCTTCATAAACAAAAGCAAAAATAAATAAACTATTTCTTAAGTAAATTAGCAAATGTTTAGCTTACCTCTTAGCTGATTATGATTGTGATAATGATATCCAGAGCCAAAGAGCATAGCATAGACTGTAAAAGAAAAGAAAATAATAGATTATAAAACATTTGCAGAATTTGCATAGTCAAAAGCCCTACTTGATCTAAAAGGTATTTTTAGCTTAGTTCTCTTACATATTAGCCAAGTTTCGAATCGATTTGCATTATGCTAATGCCTGCGGCACCTGTTCAATAAGCCAAAGACAATAGACGAGTTTACACAATTTATTGAGAGCGTGAAATGTTTGTGCTGTAATCAAACAAAAGACTGAACGAATCGCCAGCCCGTTATACTAAATTTGCCATACGAAATGAGCGCAAGAGCTTAACAGATATATATGAAGAAAATAAAAAACTGTTTTTACAGTTAACGAATCTGTGCAGATGAACTGGCGAGCGGAACTTTGAACCAAACTCCGCGCCTCTGTGTCAAATGCGCTTAAAATGCAAACAAAATATTTCACAAAATACAAAAACACAAAAACAAAATATTTTAAACGCAGAGAATAAAATTAAAAAAAAAAAAAGATTTATATATATATATATATAAGCGGCACGCAAACCGGTTACAGCATAATAATATCGGCTCGAGAAGCTAAGAACCGGTTGGATTTAAGTTATATATATACAAATATATATATATATATATATTCTACATATACTTATTTCATATTGGCACACTCGCTGGTAACGAACCAGAGTCAGCAGAACGAGCATCCAAATCGGAATCAGTTCAGATGTACACGAGTATATAACACATGTGTATCGGAACTAACCTACGAACTAGCTGAGTATATATCCAATCTGAGTTCGGATGTTAAGAGCTAGGAGAACCAAGCGAACCAGAATTGGAATACGATACGGAGTTAATCTAGATATAGAGAAGGTAGCATATCAAGAGACTTGCCAAAAGAAATATAGACTTATGGTATAACAGATATAGAATGCAAACAGAATCAGAATTCAAATTGAAATCAACTCAAATTTCTAGAGAATCCACATCAGTTTTGATGTATACCAGTATAACACTTCTATGCTAGCATCTCAGACAGAATAAGATATCAAATCGGAATCAATATAACAGGAACGCAAGTAGAATACAGCTAAGCCAACAAGATAACCAAAATACGAATTGGAATCAATCCAGACGAACACAGTTGTAACATTGCTGAAGTAGCACACTAGGAGACTTACAGCAGGATCAAAATTCAAATAGGAATCAGGCCAATGAAGTATAACAGTAGTATAACACATTTAAACTAGAATGCTAACAGAACCAAACTCTGAATTTGAATCACTTTTGACATTAGAAACGAGTATAACAGCTGGGAACAGTATAACAGTATAATGAGTATAACAGTTGTGAACCAGCATTAACACAAATGTATTTCGGAATCAGTCTTATAAGAGTATAACAAGTTTCAACTATAATCAGATAAACACAAGTATAACAGTTCTAAAGTATATCAAGAGATTTGACAAAAGAACCAGATGTCAATGCGCTTCGGAATCAGTCTAGACCCACACGAGTATATAACTTATTAACATACCAGAGTTTAACAGTTCTGAACTAGCATGTTGAAAGATATGTCAAAAGTACAACAAGTCGCATTAAATTCGGAATCAGTCTAGACATATGTACATGACTATAACACAACTGAGCCAGCATGTCAAGGGCAATTTGCATAACCAGAATCCGAGTCGATATCAAGCTACGCTTATACGCAGTACGAGTACGAGTATAACAGTTCTGGGCAAGGGCTAAACAGTTATTTAAATTAAGCCAAGCTGCCACCACTATTGCAGAAATGTTGACATCTCTGACAACTCGGACAATTACATTCATTTCAATCAAAATTTAATTGAAGTTTATTTGTAAAATCATGAAGCGGGCGGCGTGTGATGCGCGATAAACATCTGAGTTTCGCGTCTCTGACAGGCGTGAAGTGAGCCAAATTATTTTGACAGCAAAAAAAAAAAAAAAAGTACAGAAACGGCAAATTAAAATAAAAGAAACAACAACAAGAACAGGCTAAATGCTGCTGGCCACAGAGAAGCAGGAGGAGGAAATAAAAACTCAGGCAGAAAAAAAAAATCACAGAGTTTATTGTCTGTCAGCCCCAAGTGACGGCTGCCCAATCTTGGAGTTTGGTTGCTGTTTTGTTTTTTTTTTTTATTTTTTCGTGGTGATTTTGGCCAAGCTTATTGAAAAGTCTTCCGCTTTTCAAAACTGAGCATTTAAGGAGTTGCTGTAGATTAGCAATCGGCAGGTTTCGGGTTCGGTTGCTAATCACAAGGTGCCATGCCTTGCCAGGCCTTGCCAGGCCATGCCATGCCCCAACCCGGCCCGGCCTCTCCATTGATTTATTGGCAAATTTCAAGTTAACACTTTTTCCTAAATTGAGTTATTTATTTCGCTGGCTGCCAACTGCCAGGTGCCAGTTGCCAGTTGCTCAGTTGCTCAGTTCCCCAGTTGGCCAGTTTACTGGCTGCCAGTTGCCGTTGTTTTTGCACTTTTGCTATAATTTCAGCACATGGGGTCGTCACGTAGTTGGCATTGGCTTTAACAAGGAGGCGCATGAAGCGGCGATTGGCCATTGCATTTAGATTTATATTCATAGATTTTGGCAGTTGTCTTAATGAACTTTTCTGATTTATGTGTGCTCCTAGCAAATATGGCCAAAAGCAATTGCAAACAATCAAAAAAAAACAAGTAAGAACGTTGCAGTCGGGCGCTACCGACTGCGGGATACTCATTCACACCCCCACAGATCACGCCCATTGCCACGCCCACAATTGGTTTGTACATATATAATTTTTTGGAAATCAATAGAGGAGATCAGCAGTAATATCTGTATATAATTCTGATTTTCTCACTGAGAATCGGAAAAACGTATAGTTTTTCCCGATTTGCCACGCCCCCAGTAGGCGTAGACATATAATTTTTGGCCAGTTCTTAGAAGTAGTGAAGGGTAACGTAAGTGTGAAATTTGGATGCTTACACTCAAAAAATGAGAAAATTACAGGGTATTTTTTAGCCGGGCATACCCCATAAGGGGCGTAAAAATTATTTTTGGCGCATCGATAGAGGAGCTCACCAGTAACTTACCATCCAATTTTGAAGCTTCTAGCTCTAAAACTGTAGGAGCTACAAACTTTTGCGGTTTGCCACGCCCCCTATGGGCGTAGATATATCCGCCATATCTTTTCCAACTTGGGTTGTCAACCCGAGTATATATACCAAGTTTCAAGTCTCTAGCATCAATAGTGCTCAAAATATTACAGAATTTGAAAAATCACTATATAGTCAGATCCGATTTGCCACGCCCCTAGTAGGCGTGGATATATAGATTTTTAGTCGATCTTCATAGGATCGTATCAGTAACCTACGTGCCAAATTTGGGCGTTCTAGCATTAAAACTGTAGAAGATACAGTTTTACCCGATTTGCCACGCCCCCAATGGGCGTAGATATATCCGCTATAGCTTTTTGATCTTGGGTTGTCAACACGAGTATATATTCAAAATTGCAACTCTCTAGCACTTCTAGAAGTAGTGTTTCTGAGATATGGGCAAATGCATTTTCCGATTTGCCACGCCCATAGTGGGCGTATCGGGAAAATCTTGACACTTTATAATTCGAGGGTATACACGAGTATATATTCCAAATTTCAACTCTCTAGCTTCAAAACTGTGCAAATGGTTTGCGTTCATACGGACAGACGGACAGACGGACAGACGGACAGACGGACAGACGGACGGACAGCGTGACGGACATTGCACAAAACCAATATACTCATTTCACTTTGTGAATGAGTATAAAAAGGAAAAGAAAATTCTTTTCCAATTTGAGACAAAAACAATTCAAATAATATAATAAAAATATTTTTTTTTTTGAAGTTTAAACTAAGATTGTATTTTATCACTAAATTTATGTTGGGAATTATAAGCTAAAATTGTATCTTTTTTGATATACTAATATTCATATTTATTTATAATTTTTTTTTTGTATATAAAATATATAAAAACATATATATTCTTAGACGGACACAACATAAAAAAAAAATTTAAACTAAATTTCTGTTCTAAAGGAAATTTATGCTAAAAACCATTTGGGAATTATAAATCAAAAGATAAAGGAAATGTCTGTTAGTTGTAGCTAAGCACAGTTTTATTGTGGTATATCAATACTTATCTACTTATTTACTAATTTTTTGCTATATATAATATTTGTAGACTTAAAAATACCTCTTGTTCATTTATTTATCATTTCCTAATGGCATTAATCAAATGCAATGCGAATTATATAATTTTAACAGTTCGTAAAACGGAAAAGTTTTATACGGAAACTGAAGGTTAAGCTTTATATATGGGCAACTGTAGTTAATGTTGGTTGTTCGTTTGTCTATTGTGTCGCTTTTCCTTAACGCTTTTCACCATTTCCCATACCCATACCAACAGAAAACCGTTAGGCGTAAACCCAGCAAACGGCGTCATTGCCAAGTGCGAAAATTAACGCAAAAAAAGAAGAAGTGAAACAATCATAGAAATGCAGCTGTAAAGTAAATGTTCACACCATGAATTGCGTGGAAACGAAGTAGCAGAAGAAGAAGAAGAAGCAGCAGCAGAAGCCGCCACATCAAACAGCAAAAATCGACTGAATTAATAATGTGAATATAATGTTTTAATTAATGTTGTCTATCGATAAACAGGCAGACAGACAGGTAGTGAGACGTCTCTCTCTCTCTTTTGCAAGTGAAAGTTAAGAAAAAACAATCATTTAACAGCAAAATCATTATGATTGAGAGAAATACGCGTAATATGAATGAATTAAATCGAATGGTCAAGTGAATAAGCTGCCTAAACACTTGAATCATCTACAACTGTGTGAGTGAGTGTGTAACTGTTTATAGTTTTACTTGATTATGTAGGCGTATACTTTTATTGATAAGTGTTTTGCAAAGATGCGCAAGTGAAAATGTTTAGCAACAGCTGCGAATGAAAGTGCGTAGAAATGTTGTTGAGTTTAGAGTTGTGGGCGGATTAAGTAGTTGTAGTTGGCCTTTTTGGATCTTGAGAGCATATAGATATAAATATGGATATAGATATAGATATAGATGTAGATATAGATATAGGAGAACTAATCTTACATGTATTCACTCTAGAGTATAGTATTGAATTTTAAACATTGTATGAAGATTCATGAAACTTGATCAATTTCTTATACTTTTAAGCACGATGTAAAGATCTTTAGAATACCTCTACATAGAAAGATTTTTCATATTTATGCATGCTCAGAAGTTTGTTTGACACTTAAGAGTTATTCCAGAGCATATGTTGATAGATTTCTCAGATTTTTCATATTTATGCATGCTCAGAAGTTTGTTTGACACTTAAGAGTTATTCCAGAGCATATGTTGATAGATTTCTCATATCAGAAGTTCTTCAATGTATATCTTGTTGGACTTAGCATAATTCAGCTGCCTAAGATATTCTTCTGATGCAAGAAAGATATTCATAATATCTACAAATATATTTTTAGTAGCTTCTATCTAGCATAAAGAATCTGTTCATTTAATTGTTTGTTAATTATTATTTATATTATCATTTTTCTTTATGTTTATTAATTATAATTGCTTAGTTTGTCTATTCTTTTGTTTATATTCAAAATAAGCCCACTCAGCATATAATAAAAACTTCAAAATACATTTCAAATTTCCTATATGCCAAAACGAACTTGAATTGATAACAAAAAAAATCTGTCACGGTCAACAGCTTAAAACCTAAATTGTTGTTTTATTAATAAACAAAAACTAAATTTTTGTTTTATTAATACAATCAAAACAAACATTTACCTATGCCAAATTTGCTATTTTTGAAAATATATTAAAAGAATGAGTTAAGAAATAAATATAGACAGAAAAGTTAATTATTTAATACAGTTATTAAATTTATTATATATTATATTTTTATATATTATTAATATACTTTATGACTTTCTCGATCAAAATAAATTTTAATTCGGCTTTAAACCGACTTTAAAAGACTTGGTAATTATTCCTACATTAATTAATGTTAATAGTTATTAATGATAATTAATATTAATATTCTTAAAGATTTTCGCAATCAAAATAAATTTTAGTTCATCTTAAAAAAAATATAAAAAAACTTAATAATTATTCCAACATTAATTATAAAATCGAAATATTCAAACTCTCAAATTAAGCCCGCCCATTGTTTGCCATAAAAGTATCGCCAACTACATACATATATATACTATATATGTCTACAGTGCATAAATCAGTTTATCAGTTTCTCAAATTATGAATTAGCAATTTGAATAGCGCCATAAGTTAAAGTTGGTTTATGGCGTTTTGCTTATATAACATCTGCGGAGAGTTGCGAATTTCTATTTACGGGTCTCCGCAGCTTAATGACAGCTCTTTATGGACCACTTGCCAGGCAGTTGGTTGTTTTTGGTTTTCTTTTTGTTTTTTATTATAGTTGAGGAGGGGGTTTCGCTTTTTTCCCGAAGTACAAATTTCATACTTTCGCTTTCATAAGAGCTGTCAAACACACACACACACACACACACACTCACACACACAGACAGTCTACAGGTTTTTCATGGTATCCCAAAGATTTGCAATAAAAATTTTCTAACGGCCACTTACAACATTTTTCATATGCTTTTTACAAGTGTGGTCAAAAAGGGTATATTGGTTTTCGGGCGAAAGAGAGAAGCAGTTTCTGGATTTGCAAGTAATAAAGTTGAGCAAAAATGGGGAGAGAGGAAGAGAGATAAAAGCATAGAAAGAAAGCATAGAGAGAGAGAGAGAGAGAGTCAAGAATAGATAGCAACAATGAGAAAGGAAGGAAGGAAGGACTTAAACTGAGAATTGTATTATATTAGAAAGAAGGATAGAGATTATGAATATATAAAAAAAGATAGACAGGGAGACAAACTAAGGAATTCTATTGATAGGATAGAAGAAGAGTGACTCAGAATATAAAGGGTAAGAGAGGGAGAGAGACCAATGAAACAGAGAGAGAGAGAGAGAGAGAGAGAGAGATAGAGATCTGAAACAACTGCATTAAAGGTCAAGCTAATATATTTCAAGCAAAAAGTTAGTTTTTCAGTTCCTCCTTTAACACCTTTATACACCTGTCTTTACCTGCTCTCTTAACAGAGTATTGCACAGTTCACAATTGCAGCGTTCTTATTTTTGATTTTTCCTATTTCATACTCCACTTTGGCAGCCAATTAGCAGCGAAACCGCCAAAGATACACAAATAATAAATCTAAAACTAATAAAAATAATACAAATATGCAATGGCAGCAATAGGAACAGCAACGGCTACAAGCAACGGCAACAGCTTATTGCATTTGCTCTAATGTTGGCAAATGCAACCGGTTGCTGCCCAGCCGAAAAATCAACGAAATCAACAACAACAACAACAACAACAACAACAACAACTGCAAAGACGGCAAACAGCAGCAACAACGACTTTCCATTTTCAAATGCTTTTTGCTGGCATTGCAGCCTTCAGCACAAGCCGGCAAGCTGGCCACGGCTGCAACATCGACAACAACAACAACAACAACAACAACAACAACAGCAACAACAGCAGCAGCAACAGCAAACGGCAGCATCGACAACGCCAGTAACAACCATCGACAACTTTTCATTTCGTTTTTCACGCGGCGCATGCCAAAAACAAAAAAAATAAAAAATAATAAAAAGACGCGACCAAAAAACTGCAATGATTTTTTGTTAGCCATTGGCAGGGTAGATTGACTATGTCTTTCAGTTTTCAATGCTGTTGCTGTTAGGCAGCAATAATGTAAGAATATGAGATTGCAGGGATAGCAAAACATTGGTTGAGCTACTTCGTAGTTGTCTTAGTTTCTTATGCAGATATTTTACCTATATTACCTAATTTTTACATAAAGAAAGCTTAAAAAATAAAATGTAATTATTTTTATATATATATATATATTGTATAAATATAATTTGCTTGAAAATTTTATTTGTATATGTAAAATAAATTATTTATTAAATCTATCTTTTTATACACATAAACTTTTCTTTCGATTTATTGTTTTCATATTTAAAAATTTTTTAATTTAAATATTATAATTCAGAACTATTTTACAGCTTTTAATTTAGAGAAAATTGTAAAAAATAAAATTGTTTCAGGTAAAAAAAATTTTTTTTTAAAATAATTTTGTTTTTGTTTTTATAAATTATTTATTTAATTAGGCATGCAAAAATATTTTTTAAAAATTCTAAAAATTATATATCTAAAGATATATCTAAATTTCTAAAAAAAAATCTGTGGGAATAACTAAAATTAATACAGATTAAAAACAAAAACAAAATATTTATATTAAAAATTTATAAAATGCAATATGTATCTAAAATTCTATTATATTATTCTTTTAATATTCTTTGCAACTTTTTATTTGTATTATTTTAAGCCTTATATCTGCTCTACAACATCAAAGAATATTTTGGATAGTTTTTATAAACTTCTGAAGAAGCAAACGAAAGTTTGCAATTACTATTAGTTGTATCTTCAGTTTACTTTAGTTAGTTGCTCCAACTAGTTGCTTGCTAGCGTATGCGTGCTGCGACTTGAGCTCACATCAGCTTTTCGCTTGGTTGTTTTTCTTTTTGGAGAACTGCAAACAGAAATTGCTGGCAATGTCTGCGCACTGTCTACGCAGCTGGAAGTCCCCGTGGCAAAGCCCAATCCGAATCCCAATTCGAGTCACAAGAGTCATAGACGCATTCGCAGGCCGTAGACCTCGTCGAGGAAGGCATTGAGGTTTGATGTTCAAGTCGTGGCTGTGTGGCAAGTGCGGCAGTGTTGACAATTTGAAGTTGCATGTTGTTGTTGTTGTCTGTTATAAGTTGTATGTTGTATTTGTTATTGCTGCTATTGACCGGTCTTTGCCTTTCACAAGAGACCGGCCCATGGATATTAGTGGGCGCAATATAAACACAATGTTGTTGTCGTTATTGCTGCTGCTGCCTCTGCTGCTGCCTCTGCTGCTGCTATTGCTTTTTGCTTTTTGCTTTTTGCTTTTGCTTTTCATAGCCACAGCAATAATTGCTCAATGCCTTTTTTGGGGTCTGCCAGCGGAAACGCGACTTGATTGCGACTTGCACTTGGCTTCGAAAGGCTTACGATGTGTTCGATGTGCCACGAGTTAGTCTCTTTGTGTAAAGATTTGACTATTTGACTTGCCATTGCAGTCACCCCGATGGCTAAGCAATCCAACAGCGGCAAACGGAAGCGCCTCGCACAAGCCAAACAAATATTGAGGAAAGCTAAGCAGAACCCCAGTCCAACCCAACCCAATCCAAGACATTTCAATCCGATGATGAGTCAAGCATATAAATTCTATAGACGCGCGCACCTTGATTGATGCCTCGCGGAAAGAGTTGTTAAAAGCTAAAACGAATCTATGTACTTCCGTTCAATTAAGGATGATTGCGAAGAGCAAGCCGACAGTTTACTGGCTCTCAAAATTTCATAGATATATGATTATCTATGCTGAGTGTTGAGGAAGTATATACGAAAAGTGTTCAATATACGTAGGTACGGTTAAGTGAAGTTAGAGTTAAAAGTACTCTACAGATTTAGACTTACAAACTTTATTTATAGATTATGGATGTAGATAGCCGGAAGTCAAGAATGGATGTAGGGTTCATGACAAACTACTGACCAAGTTAAAAGACTCTAGCTCTTAAAGCATTCGATATATTCTTAGCTATCTGAAGCTGAAGTTAAATTTTAATCGATTTTATGAAAATTGCTATGCAAAAAGTGAAATACTTGATATTTATTTAAGACTTCAGAGAATCTATATACTAGATGTGATAGCTTTAGTGTTTGACTTGCTTTCAAATACATTTATCAATCATGTCTCTTACTGTTAAAGCTTCTAAGACAGACAGATATGTCGACAGGGCTAGATAGTCTTGGCTGTTGACATTGATTAGGAATATATATATATATACTTTCGAAGCCTTCTTCTCTCTGTTATATATTTTCTGATAACTCTACGCATAGGGCAGTTCCATTTTAAGATTTCCAGCAACAAATTGTTAAAGTTCTTCCCCTTTTCTTAAACAAACTCTCAATAATTAATCTTAAATAAGTTCTTCAAAGTTAATTTAACAACCAAACACATGCTCTAACACTACCTTTAACAATTGCCCTAACATTCGGTTCATTTATCATGTCATCTTGACACGCGCTGCAAACAATTTCAGTTCCAGTTCCAGTTCCAGTTTTGGTTCCCGGGGCTAAACATATTGACTTTGGCAGCTCCCTTTTTGACCTGACCTGAGTTTTCTTGGAAAACCATTAACATTAACAATAACATTAGCATTAACATTCATCAATTAACCGTTAACATTAATAGCAGCAACTGCAAACACAACAACAAGAGCAACAACAACAAACACATTCAACATGCGCTGCCTGAAAAGTTGACGCCTTTCAAAGTTGTCAACGTCATAAAGTCAAGCTAAGCTGAGGCTAATGTTGTTTGTAGTTTGTTATTATTGTTGCTGCTGCTGCTGTTGGCCACATATTTTACCGTTTGTCAACTGTCATATTTATGTTTTGCGTGTGTGTGTGTTTGCTTGTTATACATATATACATATATACCCATATAGTTAACTCTCCGTGTGTGCATATAGCCGCAGTTAATTTGTTATTATTTTGACATTAATTTGTTGATGATTTTTGAATGGGTTTCTCGCCGCGGGCTCTGAATAATTTGTAACTGTTATTAATAAATTTATATACGCAAAACAGAAAAAAAGAAACCCTAGTGTGAAGCCTTAAGGTTTATTGATATTTATAAACCTGTCTGGAGTTTACCAAAAAAAAAAAGGTAACTCAAATTAAGGAAATATGAGTTGAAAATACAAAAAATTCTAGAATTCTAAGGAATTTTCAGATAAATAAAAAATAATTTGAATATATGCCTAATAAACAAAAATTTACTTTGCTTACACCAAATAGTGCTTAAGTTTATTTGAAATCGAATTTCAGATATTTAAAATTTGCCAACAAAAATGTATTAAATTTAAATTTAATATTTTAATAAATTTAATAAAATAATTAAAATATTAAATTTTAATATATTTTTGTTACCAAATTTTAAATATCTGAAATTCGATTTCAAATAGACTCAATGAACAAATAAACTAAATATATAAAAATTTTAAATTGAAAATAATTTATAGTATAAAAAAAGTAATTGAATTAAACAAATTTATCAAAAAAATTTATAAAATAAAACATACTTAGAAATAAACTTTTTTATTTATTTTTAACATTTTTTATTTTAAAACATTTTTATTTTTTTAATATTATATAAAATAAATGATTTATTTTGTTACAGTTTTTATTTACTTTTATTTTAATTTATTTATCATTTCATTTATTAAAATATTTCTTATATTTATTAATATATATATTTTTTTGTAATATTAAAATTTATTTAAATTTTATTAAATTATATAAATCAAGTATTAAAAATTTTTTTTTTTGTTTTATTTTTAATTTTGTTTAAAATAATACTTTCATTTATTTATAAATTGATTTTTTTTTTCATCATTTATATTTATGTATTAAAACACTTTTATATATTGTTAATTTTATATTTATTTATAATTTTTTAATATTTATATTTATTTATAATTATTTTAATTTATTAAATATTATATTTATATTTAATTTATTAGATTATTTTTATATATTTTTATTTAATTGTATTTATTTACTTATAGTTAATTTCTGTAATGGTATTCCCATTCATTTATAATTAAGTTTTTTTTTTATAGCAATTAACTTGGGGCAGTTTTCCGATCTCCTTGACTGCTTGTACTATGTCACGTATTCCTGCAATTTCCTCTAGTTGCTCTCGCAATGCTCAACAGAAAAAAAAGATACCGTCATATAAATACGTTTTCGGGCATGCGATTCGCATTTAAAACGTAAAGAGAAAAATTTCTGGTTAATTACGCCATTCACTATCATTAACACATTTCCTTGTCATCATTCTGCTGACCCAATTGTTGTGGCCAGCCAGAGAAGAAGAAGCAGAAGAAGTCACTAACTCAACGAACTGGCCAAAGAAATTAAACAGTTTTTTGTTTTCGTACGTACGGCGATTGCTGAAAATGTTTTCAACTTACGCGTTACGTTTACCTGCAAACGCTGACAGCTGCAATTAAGCCGCGGGGGAAACAAAGCCAACGACGACTAGCATTGCAATTAAATGGAATCATTTTCTGGAGCATCGAACAGCGAGAAGCAACTTGTTGCAGAAGCACATTTGGGTAATGAGTCAGAGAGTGCTCGACTAGCAGATACCCTGAAGAGCCAGAGAGTGCTCGACTAGCAGATACCCTGAAGCGCATAGTGGGCGCTTAAGAAATGAGTTTTTCTGATTTTAAGGGAATGAAAAATTTGTATAGTAAGTGGAGTAACTTTTATATGTATACATATGTACTTTAGTTGAAATTATATACCAAATTATATAGCTCTTGAAACCTAACAGACATGCTCAAATAACAAAAGTTTGATATGGAATTAGTCAATTTCATGGAAATGATAGTAAAATAATATATAGTAAATAATAAATCAAATAGTACTGATCTACGCGTGCATTTGAAAGACCTACATATAAGTCTGTAAGTCTTATACTTTCGGGCAACGCGCTTATACATAGGTAGAGCTAGACGGATAGTCGAAGCTGGTCTATTAATCTTGATCAAGCGTATATATATACTTTATATATTTGGCCACGCATTCTTCTGCCTGTTACATTTATTTTAATAAAAACAATATACCCTATTTATCCATTTTTATAGGGTATAGAGCATTACTCAAAAGCGAACCAAATTTAAGCAGAAACTGCAAGTGACATGAATAAATCATAATTATTGCCTAATACCAAACTGTCAACTCTGAGCTTTCAGTAAGAAGTTCAATATATAATATATTGAACTTAGTTTTGAAAGTTTAGACGGATTGGTAAAAACTTATAATATATTCTAGAATAAATAGAATATATAGAAGATTTTGCTGTCGACTTGACTTGTTAGTTCTATGGTTTAAGCTTGGAAATAATAGTACAATGTATATTTATAGGAAACCCAAATTTCTAATTTCAAATTTCAAAAATTCGAATACAATAGCAAGAGTCACAGCCTCTGAGTGCTTCGAAGCATAGAGACAGAGTCTTCTCATGCCAAGTCTGGCAAAGAATTCTTTTCACAAATTCTTTTAAATTATTTTTAAATTATATTCATATATTTAATAATAATTTAATTAAAATTGATATATTTTTATTTTGCTATGAAATGATTCCCATTTGTTATTATTTTAATCCTTTTTAAAGTTTTTATCACATGCTTTTCCAGTCAGTTTGTCTACCAATCAGTTATCTATCAGTTATCTAGTTTCATATATATTAAGCCAAATCTACATTAAGTAATAATTAACTTTACCCATCTCCTTTTAGCAATTGACACCATAAAGGTATTTCAAACATGAACTTGACCTCGCCCAGCTGTTCCAGCTATTTCACCTGGCAAACTCTAACAGGTAAAACTAAAGCAACTATGCAACACGTGAGCTTTTTTCCGCTCTTTTCTCGTTTCTTTGTTATTTTGTAATGAAGTTCACACGCTCGTTGTGGTCGCATTAACGTGACCATTAGCTGGACAGCAGCTAAAGAAGAAGAAGAAGAAGAAGAAGCCCAAGCTGAGAGCATTTGGTAATGTGACTGCGCATCATAAATAACGAACGTCATTATCATACACTCGCATGATGATTATCTTGGGCAGGCGGCAATTAAAACAAGAGCGAAAGTAAAACATTTAACACAAAATAAGTATAAGCCGCAGACTGTAAAAAACAATAACAATTGCATATTTAAAACCCATTTAAAAGCCACAAAACAATAATAATAAAACCGAGACATGATTATGATTTGCTTCTTTTTGCTTGAGCTTTCGCTCAAACGCAGAGGGAATTTAATATATATTTATACGTGTTGCATTTGCAGCTAACGAAAATGAAGTGAAAATTATTATTGCTAACTAACTGCGAGCGAAACAAGCTCGAATTAACATTGAAAGCAGCAAATAAGAACATTGCAGACGGGCGTAATCAACTGAGTAATACTCGCTCGGAGAGAAAGAAAATAAGAAAGCGATGAAATTCTAATAAATATTTGAGTAAATGATTTCATTGTAGGGATTAGCATTAATAGGATTCCTTAACTGGGAATATGGAATATATAGGACATATATAAATTATATATGACTGAGTAATACTCAATCGGAGAGCAACAAAAGAAGAAACAGATGAAATTCTAATAAATATTTGAGCAAATGTTGTCATCATATAGATTATAAGTCTAGCTAGCTGTAGCATGGATCAGCATTAATCGGACTGCTTAACTTTTGGGAATATGAAATATATAGTACATATATAAAATATGTAATATATATATATAGATCAGTTTAAAAATGACTTGCTCATGCAGTTTCTCTTGTCTCACCACTCACAAGTCCAAAAACTCACTCAGACTGAAAACTGATTCTTAGTCATAAAAAATCATGCGGTGTCATGACTTTAATTACTTTATTAGCCCCAACTGAAGAGGTCTGCATTTATTATTATTTTCTTCTTTTTTGCTTTTTCCTTTTTTTTTTTTTGTTTTGCCCACACACGTCTGATATATGGAGGCCAGGACCTGTGGGCAGCTATCTGAGTCGGCCTTAGCGGTACTTCGAGGCTTAAGAAGCAGCGCAACAGAAATTAACCAAAGACAAATCGCTTACGCCCCCAGGGCGGCCACCAGACCAACATAACAATTTAATGTTACAATTTATTAATTCTTTTATATACATATATATGTATGTGTATGACATACATAGCATATGAGCATGTATATATATATATATACTGATATCAGCTAACTGGCTGCGCATACAAAAATATTGCATTTATCACACAGTTGCACAGTGGGTCAAAAGTGAAGTGCAACAAATTAAGAAACTACAAAATTATTAAAAGTTGTTGTTAATATTAGTTTCATTGCGGCTTGGCAAATTACAAATTATTTATATTTGATTAAATTTATATATATTTCTGATCATTAATGAATTATATGTGCTATGCTATTCTATGATCGGAAACCTTTAAAATATATTTTATTTAAAACTATATAATTTTTTAAGAATTTTAAATATTTTGAGCTTTTTTTAGCCAATCATAAAAATATTTATAATATTTATTATATTATATTATATTTATATATCATATTATATTTATTTTTAAAAATTTAACTATAGAATTTTGTTTGATTTTTAATCAATTAACTAAAATTTATTAATAAATTATATATTATTAATTAGCTTAGGAAAATATTCTTAAAAAGGCATTTTAGCAAATATTTTCAAGAATTATTTATATATTATATTCATGTTATTATTATTATTATTATTATTATTATCAAGTATCTATAGCTCTAGTTCCACTGTAGACTTCTGTATATATAAAGAAAATAAAAAATTTGATGATGGCCAGCCAACAAATTGGACAAAAGGCAACTCGAGCCAGAGGCCCCTCGGCCGTCGTGGTCACACATTCCAGCAAAAGGCGTGCAAGGCCCGTGTACGTTGCCCAAAAAACAAAAAAAAAAAGTAAAGAAACAAAAATGATGAAGGAAAATTAATAATGAATGCGCCGAGGTAGCTGTCGAGGTAGCTGGCCCAGCTGAGAGAGTCAATGAAATGTGTGTGCGAGTGTATTAAAAATTAATTAAAAACTGACAAAGTCAACTCGAGTCGAGTACATAGAAAGCAACAAAAGTAACTAGAGAAATGCTCATTATCATGGCAACAGCAACAACAACAACAACAGCAACAACAACAACAACAACAACAACAACAACAATGATTCAAAGCTCTGTAGCGGGACGTGCTACGTGTTGGGCATATCAAGTCCAAGAACAAAACACAGACAAAGTCTGTTAGCAAAATTGATTGCACAGCCAGCGAGAGTAGAGCATAGCGAATTGACCCACTGCTGCGAGTGTATCTAACAGATACATAAGAAAAGAAAAAAACGTTAGCTAGAATTGTTGTAACTGCGCTCTCTTTACCTCAATATCAATAGAGCCAAGTTCTTTGGCACGCTTCAGCTTCAGCTTCAGCTTCAGCTTCAGCTTTGGCTACTTCGACAAGCAAATCATTTGATTCGCCTCGAGGCAAACACTTGTTGCTGTTGTTGTTGTTGCTGTTGTTGCTCAATTTGCATAATTAGCGCACATTTTTCGACCATTAAACATATTTTTACAGCGCTTCTTTAATCACCTTTAAGTGAGAGTTAACAAAAAAAAAAATAAGAAACAAAATATAGTTAAATCTCTGCTGGGCTGCGCGGCGAAAGTCTGAAACTGTTTTACACCTTAACTCAAATACTAAGCACATTTTCATTGCTCTAGGGGGACAGTAATTATAAAACGAGAATTTTACACTGTTCAAAATTTATGTTATGGATATCATATATGTATGGCATATGTCATATAACTGACTTCCAGAAAAACCTTTCTTTCCAAGCAATTATTTTCATAGCAGCTTAGATCTGATTCAGTTGGAAAATCTTTTTAGCTGTTCAATTTTGAGAATTTCTCTATACATTCTATATGTATTTATCTTATACAGTTATATTACACTCACAGAAAATACTACTTAAGTTGCTTTGTTTCTGTTTTTTAAAAGATTCAAAAAAATTCTCAACTGATGGCAGCTTATATTGAGCTGCAAGGGCATGATAAATGAATAGTCGATACAAAATTCTGTTGATAGAATCGATAAGTAGTCTGATATTACAAAACTTTCTACATTTTCTTTTTATTGTTGTTTAGTAACTAATAATTAACAAATATATAACCTCGAGCCTGCAGCCTAATGAAAGTTGTAGATTAAAGTAAATTTCTCAAAACTTTTGAATACTAAATTATTTGAAAGATAATTTCTATAATATGGGAGTGAGATACCCGATGCCTGACGGGTCAACAATATATAAGTTTCAAGGTTTTCGATCGATTATCAATCTATACAACTATCTAATCAACTAACTATCTATCCATCCTTCTATCTATCAATCCATCTATCTATCTATCTCTCAATCTCTCAATAAAACTGCCAATCTGTCTATCGATCTATTTTCCTTGCTATCGATCAGTCTATTTACTTACATACCCATTCATATACATACAAACATTTTTGCATAAGCAAACATGACAGTCACTTGGACAGCAATTAGAGACCCGCTGCAGCTCAATTTCAATCGAACACCTGATAACTTGACTTTGATTGCAATGATACACTTGGTAATTGCAATTGACAAGAGCAAAAGAAAGGTAGAAAAAAATAATATTTACTAGCTTAGCTGACACAATGCCATAGTATGTAAAGATTTCCTTTCAGGAAACGGAACTGCTGCTAGAAGCCGAGCCAAATTGAACAAGAGACTTTGGTTCATTGATGATGACCAAAGATGACCCAGATTTGTAACTTAGAAAATTAATCAAGTCTTAAGAGTATATCACATAATATAGTGTTTGATAGTTTTTTCTAATAATTACTGAATGAAAACTCTGGGCAGAACAATCTTTCAAATCTATCTTTCATAGGAATCGAATCATTTTTCAAATTAACCTAAAGCAAAAACAATTTACAGAGTAGATTTTCTACACTTGTTGCTGCTATTTGGTTTCAGCTGCTGTCTGAGCATCTATGGAATGCGAGTGAAATAACTAAATACAACTATAACAATAAACAAAGGCAATTCATTGAATAAGAAATGCAGTCCAAGTGCAATAATCAAAGCAAAGCATTTCATTGTCAGTTCAGTGAGCTGTTCGCTGTTGGCTGTTCGCTGTTCACTGTTCACTGTTCACTGTTGGCAGACTGAAAGGCATCAACTCACATCTCACCTTGCTGAGATGAAGGTGTGCAGCAGTTCAGCTTATCAGTTAGTAACGACGACAACATAATAAATACCCATAACAGCCACTGATGCAAATATTAACATGTAGCCCAAGAGATAAGAGAAAGATAAGAGCTCTGCATTGCTGTAAGTCACATTCAATGCGAACCAAAAAGAGTGAGAAAACTTTTTGGGTAAGACAAAGAGACAAAGCGATCTTTTTACCCGGAAGTTTTCGTTTGGCTGTTGCAACGGGCTGGGCTGGGCTGGGCAGATACTTTTACTTTAAACTGACTGCTTACTGGCTTGCATAATAGTTTTAATAGATGCAGTTCAAGTCAAGATGTGTGAGATATGCTTTAATAAGCATAGAGATACAAATGGAGATAAAGATACGGATTTAAATAGAGCAAGAGATGCAGATGCGGTTAGAAAGGCAGATACTAATGGAAGCTACAGTAACAGGTCAATAGATATAGATACAGAGATACAGATACACTGATACAAACACAGATACATAGGTACAGATACAAGTACAGAGATGACACCCAGACAAAGAAGCGAATAGAGATGCAAATATGGGGATATAAATAAATATAAAGAGAAGATACAGATACTGATACAAGGATGCAGAAACACAGTTACAGACAGAAGATAGAAGAGTCAGATATATAGATACAGATACATAGATACAGATACATAGATACAGATACATAGATACAGATATATAGATACAGATACAGATACATAGATATAGATACAGATCTATAGATATTGATCAATAGATACAGATACATAGATACACAGATACATAGATACACAGGTACATAGATACACAGATATATACATAGTAACAGATACATAGATACAGATACATAGATACACAGATACATAGATACACAGATACATAGATACAGATACATAGATACACAGATACATAGATACAGATACATAGATACAGATCCATAGACACAGATACATAGATACAGATACATAGACACAGATACATAGATACAGATATATAGATACAGATACATAGATACAGATACATAGATACACAGATACATAAATACACAGATACATAGATACACAGATACAGATACATAGATACAGATACATAGATACAGATACATAGATACAAATACATAGATACAGATACATAGATACAGATCCATAGATACAGATACATAGATACAGATACAAAGATACAGATATATAGATACAGATATATAGATACAGATACATAGATACAGATACATAGATACAGATCCATAGATACAGATACAAAGATACAGATACAAAAATACAGATACATAGATACAGATATATAGATACAGATACATAGATACAGATACATAGATACAGATACATAGATACAGATACAAAGATACAGATACATCTCTAGAAACTTCTGCAGATACAAAGACAGGTACAAATCGATATACAGATACAAATAAAGATACAGCTAAAGATACATTCACATATACAATCCAAAATACAGATACAGAGATGCAGATACTTGCATATATACGCACAGATACAGATATAGAAGTACAAATAGGTATGCAGATACAGATACTCAGATATATAGAGACAGATACAAATGGAGATACAGCTACAGCTACAGATACAGTAACACAGAGATACAGATACTGATACGAGCGAGTCGCACACGCCCCAAATAAAGCGACAAGAGTCGCGCTAACCGCTCACGATCCGAGCGCTAATTCAAACAAATTGCAGCATAAATGCATTATAAAAGGCAGAGGAGCAAACACGACCGACATCCAGCGCGACACACACTCTCTCTGTGTGAGTGTGTGTGTGTGTGTGTGTGTGTGTGTGTGACAGTATTAAAAGCCAACGGATTCTGGATACTCGAATACTCCGCATAGAAAACGCATATGATAAATTACACAAAAAGCTAGTTTCAAGCACACTGCTGCTGTAAATGTGGGCTGTATGCACAGTGGTTGAAAGTTAATTAAGAATTGAAAATAAATAATATAAAGTATTTGAATGGGATTGAAGATGAGACTTTAGTCTTATAGCTAGTTAAGAACTAGAAATAAATAAGATTAAGTAAAGAAAAGAAAGATTTCTATATCGAAGTTAGAATATAGTAATCTGCAGAACTAATGTAATGTAGAACTAATGTCAACTAGTAGCAGAATATTATATATCATATCATATTATAGCAGGAAGGTCTTTTATACGTATATCACAAATCAAATGCTTAACCATATTTCGTGTTGGCTTTCAGCTGATATAATACAAATTCATCTTAAGTATCTGTAAATCATGATCTGCAACTTTAGAATTGTTGTTTTGGGATCAAGTAAAAGAAAAAATCTTTAAAAACTATATGAGAATTTAAAACTTGAAACTGATAGGGAACCAGTTTCACGAAATTCTTTTATATCAGTTTCAAATCATTTAATGATACGCTTTAATTCACATTCCGAGTACATTTGCCGCTCCATTTTGTCGAAGCCCAAATAGAATCGTTTTTTGTTTTTTTTTTTTTCTTCATATTAATGATGATGAGCACCCACTGTGCAGCGGGCAGCAGCTAAAGTAAGCAGCAAGTGCTTTGCTTTGTTGTTGTTGTTGCTGTTGTTGCTGTTGATGTTGTTGGTGCAGCTAATTTGATTAATGATAAGCCGAGCTTAACTGACGACGATTGTGATTCATTATGTGCGCACATCCAGCACACTTAGCGCAAAAGATATAGATTCAGCTATAGCTTCAGCTACAGCTCCACTAACCAAAGCAGATGCAGTTGCAGATGCAGATGCAGATGCAGTAGCTGCTGCGAATTGCATTTAATAGATTGTTGGCATAGAACGACGAGAGACAGAGCATTATTTTATTAGCTTGACAACATGTGTCCGTTGTTAGGCAATTGCCATAGACTAGATCTCCCTCTCTCTCTCTATCTCTCTCTGTCTTCTTCTCCCTCTTTCACTTGCCAATTGAATTGAATTTAATGCTGCGATCACCATCATATGCGAAATATGCTTTCGTTATCTATGAAATACAATTTAGTTGGCTGATTACATGCAATGAGCCATTTCCTTTGTTGTGTCGACTGGCACGCTAATGCCATAGTAGAATCCGTTGTTGCAACTATCTATCCATCTATCTAGCTATATGTATCCATATATCGTCACAGCTGTTGGCCACTTGCATCGCCCCATTTGGGTCAGAACAGAGCGGGCTATTGAACACATTGAAAGAAAGGCGGTCAGAGCGCATTTAAGTTTGATTTGTCTATACAGATGAGGACAATGACTCATACATAAAGGTAAAGTATAAGTATAAGTATAAGTATAAGTATAAGTATAAGTATAAGTATAAGTATAAGTATAAGTATAAGTATAAGTATAAGTATAAGTATAAGTATAAGTATAAGTATAAGTATAAGTATAAGTATAAGTATAAGTATAAGTATAAGTATAAGTATAAGTATAAGTATAAGTATAAGTATAAGTATAAGTATAAGTATAAGTATAAGTATAAGTATAAGTATAAGTATAAGTATAAGTATAAGTATAAGTATAAGTATAAGTATAAGTATAAGTATAAGTATAAGTATAAGTATAAGTATAAGTATAAGTATAAGTATAAGTATAAGTATAAGTATAAGTATAAGTATAAGTATAAGTATAAGTATAAGTATAAGTATAAGTATAAGTATAAGTATAAGTATAAGTATAAGTATAAGTATAAGTATAAGTATAAGTATAAGTATAAGTATAAGTATAAGTATAAGTATAAGTATAAGTATAAGTATAAGTATAAGTATAAGTATAAGTATAAGTATAAGTATAAGTATAAGTATAAGTATAAGTATAAGTATAAGTATAAGTATAAGTATAAGTATAAGTATAAGTATAAGTATAAGTATAAGTATAAGTATAAGTATAAGTATAAGTATAAGTATAAGTATAAGTAGAAGTAGAAGTAGAAGCAGAAGCAGAAGCAGAAGTAGTAGTAGTAGAAGTAGATCAGATGAAGTAGTAAAAGTATAAAAAGAATTAGAAGTTGAAGTAGAAGTAGATTATGTGCATAAGAACAAATATAAGTAAAGCCACTTTCTGTATTTAGAGGCCATTATAAAAGACAAAAACAGATAAAAATTCTTTTTAGCAACAGCAATTTTTAACAATAATTACAACATTTATTTTTGACTGTTTTTCGATGCTTGCGAAACTGTCGAATCAATCGAAATATATTATTAATTTGGCATTCTACGTTGCTCTTGTTGCTTTTCTTTCTTCTGTTCTTTGTGTTTGTGATGATAGTTGATATTGTTGTTGTTGATGTTGTTAGTGTTAGAAGCAAGTGGACATTAATAATATATAATGTGTTAACATGTAATGTGTAATATTGTTGTGGTTGTTGTTGTTGTTATTGTTGTTTCGTTTATCCACTCTCGCGCTCCTTGCGTTCTTTGTCGCGCTGCTTCTGTTGCTCTTGCCTGGCCTTTTCCTTTTCCTTTCTGATTTTTTCACGCTCCTTTTCTTGCTCGGCAAGCCGTTTCATTTCCTCCTTTTCATAGGCTTCGAACTCTTCACGATCCTGCGTCAGCTGGATGAGTTCGGCCATTTCACCTTCGTCGAGATCGCCCTCATCGAGATCTTTTTGCATCAGCTCCACCTCACGGCCCATGGCCTCCTTGGCCTTACGGCGTCGCACTTTCAGCTCCTTTGCATCCAATCTATCCTGGCGGCGCTGTTCGCGTTCCTCCTTCTCCTGCTCCCGGCGCTCCTCCTCCTTGGCGAACTCCTCCATCTCATCCTCAGTGTAAGGATAGTCCGGAATATCGTAATATAGCCCAAAACTATCCGACGAAATGCAAAGGAAGAGGGTGCCAACGAACGCCGCAACGCCGCTCAATAAAGCCATATTGTATCTGGAGTTCTTAGCCTTCCAATCCTTCATGAAATCGCCCTGAGGCTTGGGTAAATCATCGAAGATGGCGTGGGTGCCACCGCTTGGAAAGTAACCCGGTTTTGGCGGCGACGGCTTCTCCCCTGCACATTTGCTTGACGATTTTCCAGCCATTTCCCGGTTAAAAACCAGAAACTTACCCAATCGACTAAGGCGTACTGAACGTTCAGTTACGATTAATATATAACTAACTGACTCATCGATTTATATCCAACGTTTACTTACGCTCACGCGACAGCCGCGATGGAGCGGCCATCAGAAGTCTGGACATGTTTCCCTTTCGTCCCTTCGTCGTACACTGATACCAAATGCGTAGGATTTGTTTATTAGATGTGTGACTGAAAAAATATAATTGTCCAGTGACAGTAACTTTCCCAAAAGCTGCTACGTTTTCAAAATTTTTTTTTTGTAATTGTTTTTTTATACTCATTCACAAAGTGAAATGAGTATATTGGTTTTGTGCAATGTCCGTCACGCTGTCCGTCCGTCTGTCCGTCTGTCCGTCTGTCCGTCCGTCCGTCTGTCCGTCTGTCCGTCTGTCCGTCTGTCCGTATGAACGCAAACCATTTGCACAGTTTTTAAGCTAGAGAGTTGAAATTTGGAATATATACTCGTGTATACCCTCGAATTATAAAGTGTCAAGATTTTCCCGATACGCCCACTAGGGGCGTGGCAAATCGAAAAATGCATTTGCCCATACCTCAGAAACACTACTTCTAGAAGTGCTACAGAGTTGCAATTTGGAATGTAGACTTGTGTTGACAACTCAAGTTGAAAAAGCTATGGCGGATATATCTACGCCCATTGGGGGCGTGGCAAATCGGGTAAAACTGTACCTTCTACAGTTTTAAAGCTAAAACGCCCAAATTTGGCACGTAGGTTACTGATACGATCCTATGAAGATCGACCAAAAATCTATATATCCACGCTTACTAGGGGCGTGGCAAATCGGATCTGACTATATAGTGATTTTTCAAATTCTGTAATATTTTGAGCACTATTGATGCTAGAGACTTGAAACTTGGTATATATACTCGGGTTGACAACCCAAGTTGAAAAAGATATGGCGGATATATCTACGCCCATAGGGGGCGTGGCAAACCGCAAAAGTTTGTAGCTCCTACAGTTTTAGAGCTAGAAGCTTCGAAATTGGATGGTAAGTTACTGGTGAGCTCCTCTATCGATGCGCCAAAAATAATTTTTACGCCCCTTATGGGGTATGCCCGGCTAAAAAATACCCTGTAATTTTCGCATTTTTTGAGTGTAAGCATCCAAATTTCACACTTACGTTACCCTTCACTACTTCTAAGAACTGGCCAAAAATTATATGTCTACGCCTACTGGGGGCGTGGCAAATCGGGAAAAACTATACGTTTTTCCGATTCTCAGTGAGAAAATCAGAATTATATACAGATATTACTGCTGATCTCCTCTATTGATTTCCAAAAAATTATATATGTACAAACCAATTGTGGGCGTGGCAATGGGCGTGATCTGTGGGGGTGTGAATGAGTATCCCGCAGTCGGTAGCGCCCGACTGCAACGTTCTTACTTGTTTTCTTTTTTTTTTTTGCTTTTCTTTCTGTTACTGAAAGCAAAGGCAACAATGTCAATGGCAGCAGAAAAAAGTGCAATTGATGCGAATTCTGTGAATTCACTCAAAGAATTATGGGTGCTACGGCAATTTGCTTTCTTAAAGTGAAAAGTAGATTAAAGCGATGTTTTTATTATATATTATTATTAATATGCTACACGATATGGATTTTTATGAATTTTTTTTTTCTTGGCTAAAAGGCTACTTGATATCGGATGTGCTAAATATTATTTTGAATTAAAACGAAAAGACGATATATAATTGAATAAATAATTTTAAATAATATGATATATAAATAATAAATAGTATATATATATATTCAAAATATTTTATATACAAAATAAAATATATATAAAATATTTATGTAACTATAAATATTTATCACATATTTGATACATTATCAATTACATTTTTTTTACAATATAATAATATCAATAAGCTGCAAAATATTCAAAAATTGCTTAAAGAATTTATTGTGTATTATTGATTATTAAAAATTAATGTGGAAAACTTATCAAATTTATTTAAAAATATTTTGTAATATCTTTTCAAATGTATACATTTATCTTTTAAAAATTGTAAACATTATTATCCAATATTAATTTAATTTAAAAATTTATTTATTCAAAAAATATTTTGAATAGTTTTTAGATTTTTTTACAGAATTATTTTTTATACTACTACATATATAAATTTAATTTATTATTAATTATTTTGTAGTCCAATATTATTTTTAATTATTTTTAAGATTAATGCAAAATATTTAATTGTTAAAAATGTAAGTGGAAAACTTAGAAGATTTTTAAGAATTATTTTAAATTTCTGTTCAGAATTCTTTTAAGAATTTATACATTATTATTATGTATTATGTATTATGAATGTATACACAATTATTAATTATTTTAATTTATGCATTAAATATATTTTATAATCGAATATATTAAAATTATTTTTTGAAAAATATATCTCGAGTTTTTAATTATTAAAAATGTATTTTATAAATTGAATTTATTTATCAATTCTCATAATCATACATCATACATCAATTTAAAATATTTCACATTTCTTCTAACATTTTTAAGAATTATCATAACAGCAATTTCTTAAAACCTTTTTAAGTAAATATTAAATAAAAACGAAAACTTAATTTAATAATTGTAAATAAAAAGTCTTTATTTTACTATAGCTTTTTCTTTGCAATAAATTAAAAAAAATATATTGTAAGTGCGCCATAAAAGCTCTTGTGTAATCTTTCGTCGTAGCTCAATACACCCAAATCCCATAAATCACAGCACAAAGCAAATTTGTTGTAAACTTTGTAAGTTTTTTGGAGCACCAAATTTGGTTAGTAAGTCAGAGGGCAGCGTCCATTTGCTGCGATAACAAAGAAACATAACTGCTCGACAAAATGGGTAGTGAGACGTGAACGACGCTTTAGAGAACGGTCGACAGATACAGAGGCAAAGCTTATCTGTTGCAGAGATACCTGAAGAGCTGCAGCGACCATGGAGACACAACTCGAACCAGGCCCCAACCACCAGCACATTAGCATGTTAGAGAGCATCAGAAAGAGATTTCATGGAAATTTATGACGCCCAAAAGAACAGAATCTACAAAGGTGTCACGTGCGTGGCAAACACTAGAAAACTTGTCAAAAATTTTGTATAGTTGACGATGTCGAAAGATTGGACAAGAGTAGTTCGTCGTTCGTAGTTTAAACAGATAAAGAAGCTAAAGAGAAGCTAATCACGTCAGTTGCACGCCCCAACGAGACTGCGAGAATGCGGTCAACAAACTTGTTCCCAGTTGCAGTTGCAGTTGCAGTTGACTGACTGACTGAGTTGAGGGTGTGGGTGTGGGCGTGGGCGTTTTTCACTGTGGGTAGGTGAACATAAGTTGATCACAATATGAATGCTGGAATATATCGCTTTATAATATCAATATTTACAAAATATATATAGTTAGTTCCTATACGACACGCTTTTTCTTCAATTGTTTTTTGTTCTTTTTCGGTTTTTTTTTCTCTGCTTTCATTCGCAACTTTCTCGTGCAGAAACAGATGAGCGAGCAGATGGCAAACAGTGCATAAATCCCGGCAGCTACATAGCAGCGAAATGACAAACCCTTATAGAAGAAATCAGCATCCTCTCGAAACTCTTCCAGACTCTTATAGGTCTCCTTCAATGGCAGACTGTCCAGCAGAGCTAGTGAGTGGAGCGAATAGCTTAAGCCCATCAGGAGCAACTGAATTGTGCCCCAAATGCTGATGAACAGGCAGAAGAGTGAGCACTTCTTACCGCAAATCATTCTAAGTGTTTTCCTGCCTCTCCACAAAATCGGTATAATTTTTTTTTTTGAATATATAATTGATAGATCGTGTGACGGTTAAAGCAAAACCACATCAAGACTCGCTCTCTCACTCTCACATACTCTCTCTCTCTCTTTTGCTCAGACAGGTGCAAAGCCCACATGAAATGAAAAGTTTCCGCCACATGAACCAATTGCTTGATAGCTCCAGCTCTTGCTCTTACCTGTTGCCTCTAACCTTGTGCGATTTTAATGACATTAGATCTTGCCGGCCAGATTGTGAAGGTTAGACCCAGCCCCAACTACATACATACACAGATATATATCACACATATAGCTTTGACTCTTTACATCGACTCTAGCTAACACTCGCTTTCAGCTGCTTTTGCGGTTGCCGTTGCGGTTGCGCTTTGTGTCGGGTTGTTCAACTCGTGCACACATTTTGCATAAATTTTGTTTTGGTTTCAGATTCTGTGAGCCAACTTGTGCGCAGCTGCTTGACAGCCGCTAGTGACAGTTCAGCTATTTTAAAGAGTTCACAAATTGAAAAAAAAAATAAAAAAATTCGCACCTGTCTTAAGATGGCTTTTTTAATAAGTTTTATATACCCTGTACACCGCATTTCATACGGGTTATACAATATTATAGATTATTTACAGCCTTAAGAATTCTAGAAATAATTTTTTCTATATAATTTTGTTTGATGAAATTCAGTAACTTAGTATTAGATTATGTTTTTCCTTAAAATTTTGATGTGCTGAATTCGAATCTGCAACCAGAATTGCCTAGTTACATATCACTTCCTATTCGAAGTCTCGAGTTATCCTAAACTGGAAATGCTGCGATCATGTGTTTCGGCTACATTTGAGGTTTTTTTATTTAAAGGCTCATTTACTTTTTTTAAAGAACGTATATAGTATCTGAAAGTACTACCTCCGCACTCGAAAACCCTTCTTCATTTGCTTATAAAATTTACTGAGTAGCAGCACTAAGAACCCTCGCCCACTCTGCCCACCCCCTTCAGATTCGAATTCACACCGCTGAAGCCCTGTATAGAGAAATATAGTCTAATACTTAGTTTATAACTTCTGTTCTCTATATAAATTCTGTATTGAAGTCTATAAGAATAATAAAATTATAGGAAATAATCGTTTTCAGATAAAGTTGCTCAGATTCAAGTGATTGAAGTAGTGAAGTAAGATGATGAAATTCTATTAACATAATTTCATGTACAGTAAATCCAAAAATATTGTTTTTTTTTTTTTTAAATAGTTTTATAATTTTACTTTTTTTATATTCTGAGTAAAAAGAAAAAGAATTTAAGAAATAAATAAATTTATTTTCATATTATTATATTATCATACTTAAATATTTGAATAATATACATTAATTAAGTCAAAATCGTGTCATAACTCGATTAAACTCACTTCGAATCATCATTATATGGAAAACATAACTCTATGTCTATATATTGAAATATAATTTGAACTATTTTTTTTAACTTTATGGTTTTTTATAGCACGCATTTCCATAGCACTTTATGCATACCTTTTTTCTCTCTCTTAACTCTACAATAATAATAAAAGCAAAGAAAATAGCAACAACAACTCACCGATTTTCCAAATAACGCATTAAACGGTACTTCGTTTCGAAAAACAAAAATCTCCTAAAACGAGTAGCAAATGCGAAAAAGTCGCTATAAAAATGTTTGCCAAGTGCCTTAAAAATCCGTTACACGCGTTAAAATTGCGAAAATTCGTAAGACGGTTTAATGTTTTATTTCTTTATTTTTATTTTCTTTATTTATTTTTATTTTCTTTTTGTTGTTGTTGTTGTTGTTGTTGTGTTTCTTGTTTACACCACGTTTTGTGCAGTCGATAGTTTTATGGGTGCACAAAGCCTTTAAACTGTTTTGCTTCTTTTTTTTGTTGTTGCTGAAATGTGCAAAAGGCTTTCAATTAGGAATAGCCATTAATCGTTTATATTGAAAGCTCTTAAGTTTTAGGATACGCGCTCTTAAGTTAACAACTAAACAAAGCTTCGAGACATGAAAAAGCTTTTAAGCCTAGGTTTATTTTATGGACTTCTATGGGCAACATGCAACATTTATAGGATTAACTATTTAGAAATAAAAAAATAATAATATATATTATTACATTTATTGCAATAAAAATTAAAAAACATGTAACTTGATCATAATTTAGTTAAAAAAAAAAAAAAAAAACAAATAATTGTAGCTCAGCCAACAAAATTTGATCCAAAGAAAACCTTGACATTAGCTTGTTGATTTTCAACAACATTTTTTTTACATGGCTCGTAATCGCCTATCAATCAAGCTACAGTAGCAACTCCAATGAAGGACAGCCACTTAAAGGTATTTAATTGCATAAGCTGCCTTAGTTTTAATAGGGTTTCACATGAGTCCAAAACTGCACTTATTTTTCTTTTAATTTTATAATAAATCTACATATATATAGATGTATTATATATCATCCGATTTACACTAATTTATGAAAATATTCATATATGTATATATATATGTATTATATATCATTCAGTTTCTCCACAATTATATCTGCTTGGAAATTCCTTGGGCTATCGTTTGGCGTCCGTAGAGAGAAATTCCGCAAGAGTCAACAAATTATCAAAACAAATAATTCTTAGCGGAACGCAGAGCGCAGCATTTTCTTTCCTTTTCAACTGAATTTATGCAAAGTTATTTATATTTATTTATTTTCTGCATTTTATTATTATTATTATTGTAATTTGTGATAAGATGGCATAGCAAATTTGCATTTGATTTGCCTGCAGTTGTTGTTGTTGTTGTCATTTGCTTTCTTTCATTTGTTTTGCATTCTCTAAGTAAAACACTTGTTGAAACGCACACACATAGACACTCTAACCGACACACACACGCACGCAAATGCCGCGCTTTGAATCAGAGCTTGGCGTATATACCGTATAAAGCAGGCTGGGCTACACAAGAGCCAAAACAAACACGAAATTGAACCAGTAGCGCAAAAGAGACAGCGAATGCGAGGAGAGACCGTAACGAAGCGCGACACAACCAACTTGCTCCACGTTCGCTGCTGGAATGAAACTAGTGAGCGTAGCCAAGCAGCATTGGAGAGGCGTCGCTTTAGCTGTTGGCGCTTGCTTGCATGTTAGCGGGGTATTTGGAGTTCTGGACTACAGCATAAGCGATTTGCAAGACATTATAGATGTAATAATAAAAATTAGTAACAGTTTTATTTCAAATACAATTAGTTGTTTAGTATTTAAACGTTTTCATTTTAAATTTATGCAAATTCTATTCGCTTATGTTGTTCTTAGTTGTGTATTCCACTTTTCTAAATTGGGTTAATTATTGCTTAATTAACATACACCAATTTTTATTATAAATAAAACATAAATAAAATTGTTTCATTTAACCAACTGTTGATTGAAATTGATGTTTGATAAATTAACAGTTCACTGTTAACTTAACATTATGCGGTACGCTTGAAAACGATTTAACTCTCAGAGAGAGAGAGAGTAACAGTGTGCGCTGCCAGACATAAAGCTGACTGCTGTGATGCACCTAAATCAAAATGTTATTCTAATGAGCGGCTTAAAAGCAATGAAAGCAAAATAAAATATTTTATTTAACTTAAAAATAACAATTTTTATTTAAATTTTAATATTTGATAAAGTATTAATAAAATTAAGTTATAAATTTATATGTAATAAATTTATTTCGTAAAAGAAAAGCTAATATTTGAAAGCTTTTGCCTCACTTTGTGTTTATTATGAATTCAATATAAATGTTATAAAAAAATTTATAATAATATAAATTTAATATATTAAGAAATTCTATAAATATAAATTTTATACAAATAAATATTATTAGTAAAAATTTATTTAAAAAATTGTTACCAAAAAATTTATTTTTAATAATAATAAATAATTTTGTATAAAGCAAATAAATAATATAAATAATATCAGAGCTGGTATAATATCAAATTTAATTTGGCATAATAGCTGAAATTATGAGCATTTAGAAATAGCTTAACTATTTTGTTCTTTCCTTTTATGAACTATCACAAAAAACATTTATTTAAGTTTAAAAACCTATTTACAAGACCCTTATAGAGACATAGTTTTTATCTCTGAAAACAAAAAAAAAAACAAATAAATATTCTTTGAGTCTTAAATATTCAAAATATTTTTGTTATATTTAAAGCTGTTTGTCCATATAATATTTGTGAATGGAAAAAATTTCCTGTTTGGAGCAATTAAAGCTCAGCTTTTATGGCAGTTTAATCGGTAGCGCTTAGAGCTATTTTGCGATCATTAAAAGCAGATCTCTGTCTGCTAATTTTGGCCAACAACACCAGCACCTAAGCTAAGGCCATAAAAAAGCAAGTGTGATCGAAGTTACGCCCATGCCCAGTTAGCATGAATTACTTTTTGATTACTGGCCATATGTATATAGATAGCTAGAACGGTCGATAGATCGATATAAACTTTGCTGTGATCGCCTTAAAAGGCCAACGCCAGATACTTTCGCAGCTGTTGGCGGATTTCCGCTCCCAAGCTACTAGAATTTCCAGCCACCCAAATGACAAAAATGTGCCCATGATTAGAGAGCCTCGAAGTGGTCTTAAAGCCAAAGTTTGTCATTTGATACTGCAGCAGGAGGAGTGAGATGGAGGAGGAGGAGGAGGATGAGGAGTAAGAGTTGAGAGAGGCCTAAGCACTCGAGCGATTAGCATGTTAAACAGCGGCTGCTTAAAGACTATAATTAAGCGACATAAACTTGGGTATTAGGCGCTAAATACACACACACACACACATACGCACACAGTCGAAAAAGCTCCACAGAGAGACAGTGTTGAGGGGAAATTGAGTAAAACGGGGGCCTCTCATGATTTGCATAACTGTTTGGCTGGGGCACGCACTCGACGTCTCGATCATCTGGGTGTGAGTCTGGCCCATGGGCCTGGCTGGCCTGGCTTGCATTCGAAACAGACGGCAGACGGCATGGCAAACGAAAAACGGAGGCAAACAGACACAAGCACACACAAACAGACACACACACACACACGCACACTAACACATTGATATGCACCTGTCCACATATGCGACACGTTGGGCTTTCATTTGCTGCCTAAGAAAGAGTAAACAGTCCCCAGTCGCATATTCTATTAATACACTCGACTTTTCGAGGCATTCTCAGTTTTCTAATGCAACTTGAGTTGAGCAGTGAAGCAAAGGTGTGTGAGTAGGTGAATAGACTTTTGTTTTAAGTTTTTTCTTAATTTTAATAATAAGTAATTTCAATTCTTATTCTTTGACTTTCATTATCAGAAATGAAAGATCATTTTGGATGGGCCAAATTAGATTTATTCTTTAATTTGAATATTCAAATGGTTTTGTTTAGTAAAGTATTTTGTTTATCCTAATAAATTGACAAATTTTTGTTATATTTTAAATATTAAATCTTAGTGGATAAAAGTTCTTTTTATTTTATTTATTATATATATTATTTTATAAATATTTTATTTTTAATATATTTAATTTTATTTTAGGTTATGTATATTTTAATATATTTATTCTTTAATTTTATATATTTAATTTTTTTATATTTAAAAAAATTTTGATTTAATCAAAAAGGCAAACTTAGAATCGGCAATAGAATTTAAGGCTAAAGCGCTTTGTATATGGATTGTATTTTTACGCCTTTTATATACCATTTACACAATATAATATATATACTATACATTTTAATATGCCATTAGCCCTCTAATAATAATAATAATAATATTTATTTTATGTCTACATTTTTTATTTTCAATTAATTTTTAGGGTATTCTTGCAGTCAATGCAGAGAACTTAATTTGCTTTTCCTTTCTTATTGTTGTTTTTTATTTATATTATTTTTTTTTCGTAACACAAAAGAATTTCCATCAATAATGTCAATAGTACTGCAACAAAAACAACAACAATAAGTACTTACAACAAAAACAACAACAACAATAGCAACAAGACGACGACACTCCTTTTGAGCTGAGGCTTTTGGCTGCAGGCGGTTTTTAAGCGCGCTCATAAAGTGAAAACGGGTATATAGGTTTTGTGACATGGTTATTGAAGACTCAAAGTATTGAGTATGATATATACATATACATATACCTCTTTATTCTTTTATATGACTATCAGATACAGTAGACGAAGTTGCCATAGCTAAGCACCTTGAGCTTTGCAAGTTGGTAAAAAGTTATTTTGTATAAATAAATATATATAAATACTTTATATATATACTATACTAGAGATTGACCAACAAGTATATATATATATTTACGCCTCTTAATGGCATAGTAAATCATAAACAACCTCTATCTTCCATAGTTTTTGAGCTCAAGCTAAGACAGTTCTGCTGTGCAGCTGCTAGACCAGGCCCATTGAACCTTGGCCAATATATAGTTATTTCTATTTATACTTATTTTATTTATTTATCTATTTTATGAAATTCATCTATTTTGATTAGCACGAACGAGTATTAGACAGTCAGCTGCGCCAGCGACTGCAACGTTCTCAGTTGTTGTTGCTGTTTGGGCTGACATCGACGCGTCGTTGACGGGGGCCAACGTCACGACGAATTATGACCACAAAAGCTGCTTGGGGTTTTAAGTTATTAGGTAACCTAACACAAGTGTACACATACATTATTATTACAAGTACATCTATATATACACATATATATATATATATATATATATATATATATATATATATATATATATATATATATATATATATATATATATATATATATATATGTAGATACAAATATATTAATTCATTCTTGTTCATCTTGCAATTCAATTCCATTTTAGGTACATATAAAAATCAATAGTCCAATCAATCGACCAGCTTAACAGCCTCCCTCGCATCTGTTGAGCTCAGCTAAAAATGTATTTTAAGGTCAGTGCACACTCACCTGGGCGATTCTGTCAGGTGCACCCCATTCGAAAATTTTCACAGCCAACTGAAACTTGACTGCGCCGCGCGATGTTGGTTGGGTTCAACTAAAGCCTTTGATCTAAATTTACATTTCGCCACTTGCTCTGCAAACGCAAACAAATTAAATTTAAACGGACTGAAGACAAATTCCAATTCCATATTAATGAAATTAGAGAAAAGAACTTTTGTTTTTATGTATATATAAATGTATATTTGGATAGCTTAGTCTGGCTCAGAGTAACTCGCTGAATTATGAATTGTTATTTCTATATTTGTTCACGAAGTGAAATGAATATTTTATCTATACAAATATGACCTATAGAATATATATAATAAAATAACAAATATAAGAAAATAATAATATAATAATATAATACATAAATATTATTTATATATTCAGTAAGTTTAAAGTTATCTATCATAACATTAAAGTCTAAAAGTATGCACACATCTGGCTATAATGCTCAAAAGGCTTGCATACTTCTAAGCATTTTATTAACTGAGCCGCTCAACATTGACATTATTATATACATAAGTCTGTCTAATTATCCGTCTGTCAGCAAAGGCTTTCGCCTTATATATCTATTCGAAATTTTCACGTTCTTTCATAAAAATGCATTCATCACTCAAATATATATACCCATATAATTCTTTCATTTTACAATTGCATAAAGTTGACTCCAGTTAGATCAAGTTGAATCGAGTTGATACAATGTTGATTCAATGTTGGCCTGAGCTTCCAATACTCAACCATGAGGCTATGTGCAAGCGGAGAGCACTGAGCACATATTACTCAGTTGGTGCTACTTACTTTAACGGTATATTTATGAACAAGTATTAGTATTTAAGTCAGTTAAGTCAGAAGACTAGAAAAAAATCTCTTTATATGAAATCTCTTTATATTGGAAATATTAAAAAAAAATATATTAAATTAAGAATTCATAATTTCAAAAATGTAATATATTATCAAGTAAAAAAAAATGTTAAAATTAATTATTAAATTAAATTAATAATGATATTTTTAAATGAATATATTTGCAAATAAAAAAAATGTTGAAATTAAAAATTTACATTAATCAATATATAAAAACAATTTTAAAATGAAGACTTTATATTTATTAAAGCTAATATATTAACAAATAAAAACAATGTTAAATAAAGAATTTATATTTACAATACAAATAAAAAAAATCCTAACATAAAGAATTAATATTTTTAAAATATGTATATTTAAAAAAAAATAAAAACAAATGTAAAAACTAAGAATTTATATTTTTATAAATTAATATATTTACAGATAAAAAAAAACATATAATTTTAAATATATATATATATTTATATATATATATATATATAATATAACATTTTTTTTTTTATTTGTCAATATATTAATTTTTTTAAAAAATTAAGAAATACATATTTTTAAAAATTTAAACAGTCTTTCCTCGTAACATAATCTAATCTCGTTTATTAGACATTAAATTTAAAGCTGAACTTCAACTCGATCATTTGACACCCATTCAAAGGATGACAGCCTCCCCATCATATGCCTGCACTCGTATAATGTGTAAATTTACAATATGCAGCACTTTGGACAAGTCTTGGCGATAACCATAAACTGATTCTTGAAGTGGCCAGTTGGCAGTATTGGCCCACTTGTGCCCGGTAATGTGCGCCGCATAAAGTATCGAACAGGTAGACTGGACCATCAACTCGTGATGGAAACTATCACTGGGACCAGTCACGGATTGCCAAATGCCAAATTGTCGATGTCTTTGGCAACACTTTTGACTTTGTCTTGGCCAGCTGCAGTTAACCAATTAACAGTTTGGCCGCCGCAGCAGCAGCAGCAGCAGCGGCAGCTCCATTTCATTGATTCATTCATTAATTCCTGCCTCATAAAAGCTACACAAGTGCCGTTTTTTTTTTGCATCCATAGACGAAGATATAATTGTGGATAGTTTTTAAAATATGACATGGGTCTTATACCCTGCAGAGATGGTTTGTATATAAGATGGGCATAATTATGTTTGGCTTAGGTATGTAACAGGTAGGAAAAGGGTAAAGTCAGCAAGAGAGAGCGAGAGTGAGAGAGAGAGATAGAGAATGAGTGGAAGTGAGAGATAGAGGAGAACAGCAGAACAGACAAGAATATTTCATATTATCAATATATATCCTTTATACAAAAATCGATAAATTACAGTTTTCAGTGATTTATAGAGAATAGTTCTAACTCAATCTTTGTATATTTTATATTTAGATACACACTTTAAAAATATATTACATATAAGTGTTCTAGCTTCTGGTGCATGACTAGCTGATATGCATTAAACAGCTGCAAGTAGCCCTATGAAGCATACAAAATTCTATATATAATACTGTTTTTGTATTTATTGAACTATAAAGTTATTTTAAAATTAAATACAACATTAAAGTTTTTTTTCTAATTTTAAAAACATTTTTTTTACTATTTAATTTATTAAAATTAAATTACAAGTTTTTATTAATTATTATTCAAAATTAAATAAAGATATTATAGATATTATATTATATAAAGCATTCCCAAATGTACAACTAAAGAGTAATTTTTTTAAATTTTTTAAAACGAATTTTAACATATTTATTAAAATCAAAATTTAAGCTTTTCATTGATAAACAATTTATTAAAAATTAAAATGAAGTAGAGGGTTCATAGAACTATAAAATTCTATACAAATGTTTTATAATTTTTAATTTAATAATTTCTAAATATTTTAACATATATAAGTTGTTTAAATTTAATAAATTATATTTTTATAGACCAATAATTTATTTTTTTAAATATAATAAATACACTAAATATATTTGCTTTTTACTTTAATACAAAATCCTTTTCAACTAACTTGACTAGCCAAGTCAAGCATGCCCTTTTATCAAAATTTCCAGCGTATTTCCACGCTTTAGCATCAACCACTGTGAATGCTGTGAACGCAATTCACAATGACTGTTTAAGTTCAATCAACTAGACGCAACTTTTGTTTTTGCTTTTGGTCATCGTCATCATCGTCGTCGACGCTTCATTCTGCAGCTTTGCAATTGAAATTCAAATTCAAGCGCTGCGTTAATTAATTGAAAATCAACAGTGAGTCCGAGAAATACGCATACGCAGCGTGAGACATGCGCATGCGCATGCGCCTGCGATGGCCCGATGCATGCATACATGGCATTCACCGTATTGCCAAGTATACAAAAAAGAATTCTTCGCATTGAGCAATGGCCAACTGCACCTTGGATTTGCTATTCGTATTGCATTGGTTAATTAGCCACTGCGACGAATCACAGTCGTCTGTGGCTCGGCCTAAAGCATTTTGCACTAATTTGGAGCTCGGTGCGGCGCGCGCTCTCCGCCCGATTGCCAAATACGTCGCATTTTGTTGTCGCTAAATAAAGCAACGCTGGGAGGCGACCGATGCCAATTTGGCATCTGATTTTATAACCCTTCTCCAACCAGTTGTTCAGTTGATAAGTTGATCAAACGATCGTTTGACTACTTGATCGATTGGGCATAAATTAAAATTGAAAATTTTATGCTGCCGGAAAATCGGTGCGATTTTCGCGCGGCTGTTGAAAGCAATTTTCACGCTGTCCAACAAAAAACTGGAGCAGGCATAAAATCTTTTATTTATAAACTGCTCACACACGCACACACTCACAATTGTTATATTGACTTTAATATTTGCTAATAGATTTCACATAAATCACATTCTTGTGGCATGATTTATGCACAGGCAGGCCAGCACAGGCCAGGCCAGCACAGGTGTCTCAGCTGTCTTACGGCCATACAATGTTGACTTCGATGAGGAGACTTTTATTCGGTCTCAACTGCACTAAGTAAATATGCTGCGTCATCAGCGCTGGTCGACCCTTAACACCTTGTGGCAGTTAACGGGTTTGATTTGGCCAAAAATCACACGGGCTTCAATTACTCCATATGGAGATTGCAAAGATAGCTGGGTAGATGGATTGTTGGAAATTTAGTATGTGAGAAATTTAATAAAATTATTTGTGGTTTTAAAATATATGTTTAGATAAGTCTAATTACACAAACCAATATCATAGAGTAGGCAACAGACTAGGCTTTTGCAGGAACTTTTTGTGAACTTCACCCGCATCCAAAGTAATAGTAGTCTTGAGAGAGATCTATAGAGTAAACAAAAAATCTTGAACTATTTGAAAGTTAAACTTCTACACTTAAAACATAAGTCTATTGAAAGATATTTACCTATATAGATATATATATATAAATAGAGAGAGAGAGAGAGAAAAGAATATAGCAAGAGTTTAGAACGAGAGGAAGTCTAAGGCATCTGATGAATAGACTTTAGATCAATCTGCTAAAAGAATATTAATTTGATTTATCTTGTTTTTAAATTCTAAAAAATTTTAAAATTTAAAAACGAGAGAGACTAAATTAATATTGTAAAAACGAATTTAAATTATAATTCTAAAATGAAATTTAAAAAAATAAATAAACAACAGAAATTAAAATATAATTCTAAAATTAAATTTTTTTTAAATAAACAAGAGAAATTAAATTAATTTTTAAAAATCGAATTAAAAAAAAAAACCTAGATAAATTAAATTAATTGATTAATTAAATTTTAAAACACAAACAAGAGAAATTTAATTCAATATTCTATAAGCAGACTTCTAAAAACGAATTAAAAAGCAAGAGAAATTGAAATTGTGGTAAGTGAAAAAACTAAAGAGCAGTAGATATAGAAAAGTATCAAATTTAAGTGCTCAGAATCTTATAAAGATAATACAAATTAGTTGAATTTCAACTATTATACAACGTCTTTAATATTATATTTTATATATGTTATGTGGCAATACAGTCTGAGCTCCAATTGTAAAAATATTTGAACAAAAACATGATATATATTTAATTAAATATGAATAAATAAATAACTTTTCCTTTTAATCAAACGCTTCATAACTCTTTTCACGTCCGCTCTCTTCGCTTTATTTCTAACTGATTTATATACTTATCCTTTTCTTCCCTATCGATGGTACTATCGTTCACAATCGATGGTACCATCGTTAGCCATCGTCAACCATTAACTATCGATGGTACTATCGTTCCCCATCATCGATGGTTCTTCGTCTCTGATTACTATTGGCCTACTACAGTTATTAATCATTTCACTTCGTGAATGAGTATAAAAATTCAAAAACAAAATCCCATTTGTTATAGTTATTCGAATCAACTTCTGTTGCTAACCCACAAGGGTTAAATTCAATAGCCAAAAAAAATCCCACGAGCTGCGCCAGGCGCACTCTGCAGACCAAAAGTGTACGGCGTGGCTGGGCACTACTTTGTAAAATGCAATAATAATAATAATAACAACAGCAACAACAACAACAACAAATCACAATTTTTAGCATTTTTAGCAAACAGACAACACACAAATATGGTCAAATGTGGCACGCAGCAGTATTTTGGTTCGACAGCAGCAGCAGCAGCAGCAGCAGCAGCAGCCGCAGTCGCAGCAGCAGCAAAAGTTTAGCTGAAATCGAAAAAAGATTGTTTTAGAAATTTGTTGTAATTTTTTGAGATTTTTTTTGTTTTTTGTTAGCAATGATAATTATGCAATTGTTGGCCGTGTCAAATAGTCAAGCAGCTGCGAATAATTAGACAACATTCTCGCCTGGATTCCTCACATACACACAAACCGAAATATGTAAGCCAAACAATGTATGCCCGAAGCTAATTAAGTGGTAAAGCGCAAGGTTGAAAAGCCAACCAATTTGGTTACAAACTAAACAAAAAAAAAAAAACTAAAATGAAACATGTAGAATTCTCCAATGAATGCTGCTTTCTAATTAGAAATCCCGAGCGAGCGAGCGACGCTGACCCGGCTGCCAAAATAAAACAAACTCCCAGCCTGCCTGCCCGCCTGACGACAAGTGGTCTGCCTTGCCAGCCAATCCAAAGCTGTTGCGTCATCAGCAATGGCAACAACAACAACAGCAACAACAACAACAACGAGAATCGTTCGCATTCGGACGTTGTCGCTGTCGTTGTCTACTTCAAAGATACTTCACAAATTGGTGCTGCTCTGGCCCGCTTTGTTGACGCTGAACGACGAGATCGAAATCGAAATCGAAGTCGAATTCGCCTGGCCTGGCTATCTAGCTAGTCATCTGTCCGCTGTCCGCTGTCCGCCGTCCGCCGTCCGCTGTCCGCGTTGACTGCGTGCGTCTCGCTGCAGTATAAAAGTAACTGAGTGCACGCATTGAATTTACAGTTGCAGTTCTCAGTTAAAAGCCTAAACATGAAACTATTGGTAAGTCAGAGAGTTAAATATATACACACGCATATATATGATACATATCCTTACTCCTCATCTGACAGATTCTATCCACTTTGCTGGCCGTCGCTACCGCCGCACCCGGCCTGCTGGACTATGGTTTGGGACACACCGCACCCGCCATTAGCTATGGACATGCCGAGCCAGCGATTACTTATGCTCATGCAGCGCCCTCCATTAGCTATGCCCATGCAGCGCCTGCCGTCACCTATGCCGCAGCTGCGCCAGTCATCAAGTCCTATGCGCCCGCCATTAGCTATGCAGCTCCAACTGTGGTGAAGTCATATGCGCCCGCCATCAGTTATGCTGCACCTGCTCCGGTCATCAAGTCGTATGCGCCAGCCATCAGCTATGCTGCCCCCACATTGGTCAAGTCATATGCCGCACCAGTTGCTGTTGCAGCGCCAGTTGTCAAAGCCGTTGCTGCTCCGGCTACCAGTTACTCGCATTTCAGTTCGGTAAGATTATTTGAACCATGAACCAGTTCATTTAGAACATTTATGGTTCTATAGCAGACTATCGATACTTATTCAGTTTAATCTCTATATTAGCCGATATATCATCGAATTTAAATCGTATCGTTCTTTTCATCGACAGGTTGTTTCCCACGCCACGCCCATCATCAAGTCATACGCAGCCGCACCCATTGTCAAGTCATATGCCGCACCAGCTATTAGCTACGCTGCCCCAACCGTAGTCAAGTCCTATGCTGCCCCAGCGATCAGTTATCAGCCCACACTGCTGAAATCATATGCTGCTGCACCGGCTCTGTCGTTGGGCGGATACGATGATCACTATGGCTATCACTAAGCAGCCACTGTCATCTCCAGCGCATGCCTTGAGCAGAGATGGCCACAATGAGGCGTACCAGTCAGAGGAGGAAGTAAAGAGAGATTGAATGATGAGAGAGAGAGAATCAGAAAGGAGTTGACACAGCCGCACGTTTTCCAAAACTTATATTTTTCAACACAATCCCGTATTTCGTATATTCTGTATTTATTTAAGGCCCCAATCAATGCAAATAAAGAAAAATTACATTTTTCAAATATTGAGTTTGTTGTTCAGTTATATATTTTGGCAATAAATTGCTAACAGTCGCTGGCGATGACACTTTTTCGCTTGCTGTAACCTATTGAGATGATAGTGCTAATCATGTTGTATGGTTAGGGATGATACTCAATGCAATCCGATAGGACAATGGCAGAATCAATTATTTTTATTAAATAGTATCGATAGTTTTGAAAGCTGAGCGGCAGGCTTATTGGTTGATAAGATAATAAGATAATATATGTAAGATATAAGATAATATATTATATTTATGTACTAAAAATAAATGATATATCAGATATAACGGAATAAATAACAGAGAAAGACATTGAAAATATGAAACAGAAAGAGACTTAGCACATCAATCAAGACATATATTCGACATATATTACTATTCTGAATTATTAGGCATAAAATGTTTACTTTAAGCAGAGGATAAATCTATCATATTTAGTATAATAAAACAAATGTTGACTCCAATGAAACTGCCACTGTTTAGAACCTTAGCCAGCTGACGCCAGGGTCGTGCCTGAATATCGCAGTATTCCGTTGACTATAAAAGAGAGAGAGAGAGAGAGAGAAAGATAAGAAATTCTTTAAAATTAATATAAACTCTAGTCTATACAACTTACATCGAAAAATCTTAATCCTAAAACTAAACGCAACGGGCTCCAATTGATCAGGGACAGCAGCCAGCCAGGCGCTTTGGCGCGAGGCGGATAACATTCCAGCCACATGATAGCAATATGCAACAAATAACAATAGACGGAAGCGCGCATAATGTGCTGATAGGCTGACACTGAAAAATAGAGATATAATACTGAATAGAGAGTATAAAGTATTATAAACTCACTGAGCGGCGGTACATAGTGCGGCGAGGCGTGGCGCGTGAGGTACATCAGTCCAAAGGCCGTTAGCATCAGGACAATGAGTATGAGAGCGCCGCGTCGATAGCCACGCAAGAGAAACGATAGCCCCAAAAAAATTTCACATGCTGCCAAAAGAAAACAAGTAAGAACGTTGCAGTCGGGTGCTACCGACAGGGGAATACTCATTCACGCCCGCACAGCTCCAGCCCTTTGCAATATATAAATTTTCCGATTTGCAACTCCCACAATTGGTTTATACATATATAATTTTTTTGGGAAATCAATAGAGAAGGTAGTTTTTGGTATGCCAAAAGAGACGAAAAAATAATTTTTAGATCATCAATAAAGGAGATCACCAGTAAACTATCCGATATTGAAGCTCCTAGTTCAAAAACTGTAAGAGCTACGGACGGACAATCCACACATTGCACAAAACCAATATACTCATTTTACTACGTGAATGAGTATAATTAATAAGACTCGACGATTGAGATTACTCAAAACTCATAACTCACCAAACAGTGGCATGAAAAAGACCAGTCTGTAGAAGGTGCCATTCCGGTGCAATGTAAATGCTACGGAGACATCGCCGGACATGGTTTGCAGTATACCCTTGGGTGTGTAGCGCAGGGTAGTTGCGTTCTCTATATGCGACACGGCTATTTTCACAAATGTCCAGCCCGAGGGCGTGTTTACGTGTTCATTGTGCGCCAACGGCTTCTTTTCATTGTCGAGGGTTAATGCTATCTTTGCCCGATTCTGATCAATGCCCATTTGAATGTCACAATCGATGCGCTCATCGGGCCAATTGCGCGCTGTGTCCACACACCATGTCGTCACCTCCCAATTGTTGGCCATTAGGCTGACATTGCCATTGCTATAAACTCGCAATTCGTAGTCTTTCAATGCGCCACCCAGTGAATCCAGTGCACCACTAAAAGATAAAGAAAATACTATTACATTTTTTTTTTCAAATTCAAATTCAAAATTCTTATTGGTAATTCGATATTAATTGATAAGGCTTATCGATCATCCGATAACGTGTAACGAGTACCTAATGAAATACTTGCTTATCGTTTGCTCACGTATCGGTCAGCCGATAGTAGCTGATAGAATCTTGGCTTATCTGTAATTTGATAACAGAATGCATTTATCGGTAAGCCGATAGCTGTTGTTATCCCAGGCGATAATTGGGTATCACGAGCTGGAATGACTGTTAATTCAATTTGAATTCAGCTGTTATCACAAAAACCTAATATTGTTTATCTTATAGCAAAATTCGAATAAACTCTATTAATATTTGAAAAATATACATACTTAAGTATCACCAATTGAGGTATCCATATTTGCAATTGCGGATGCTCAAACGATGTGAGTCGCCCATAGTTCTCCGGCTGCCAGCGCAGTCGGGCATCCTGCCAGTGCATCATCAGTTGCATACGCGCATGCAGCTGGGCACTGGATGGATCGTAGGCTAGCGATTGCATTTGAAAATTGAACTGAATCTCAGTCAGATTTTCAGGCAGACTACTGTTCTGAGCCTGATAAATTATAGCGTCCAGCAAACGATCTTCAACAGATTCCTCACGTTGTTCCCGCTCCATTTCGTTGGCTGTAGAAGTTAGGTAAGTTAAAAATATAGACATTTCTCAACTTTTATTCACTTACTGAATCCATCAAAGGCGCAATCATAGAACCAACGAGCGGCATTCGTTCCAAATGTACTGAAGCTAATGTAATTGATATTCAGCGGCGAGGGATCGATGTAATGCAGCAATGGCTCCTTCTTAAAGCCGGGTATATAAACATACAAGTCGCCATCTGTAGATAAGTAAATTTATTACTATAAAGGATTCATATCCTTTAGCTCCTGCTCACCTTTGGTCTGCACGATTTCAATTGGCGTTGGCTCGTACACCGAAAGTAATTCGAAATCTTGATTTGTCGAGACGCGCTTCATGCCCATGTTGGTGCGAATGGTCGAAAATGTATCTCCGCCAGCTCCAATGACTGCAATTATAGATACATATATATAATAAAAAATAAAAAGGTTCTAATCGGGGATACCCGACTAGGAGACCCCCTGAACCTTGCGAAAATGGGTTCAGGGTATAAAAATTATATCCAAAATTCTCAGACTTACCGATTTCGTACACTCGATCCTCGGGGCGCGGATGATTGGTTACCGAAAGTAATATATGTGCATCCATGGTCGTCACCACATAAAATTTCAAATGCAGCCGCTCATTGGCCAGGACATTGTTATTGTCCAAAGTATGCAGCATAAAGAACTCTTTGTACGCATATCCAGCGAATTTATCAATTTCAATGCTGTCGCATGTATCCAACTGTGCAAAGCTGATATTATAGCGACCCTTCGCAGTGGCCGGATGCAGCGTCAGTGCCAGATATAAGAAAACACTGATAAGCCATTTTGTGTACAACATCATGTATAGCCGAAGCGCACAGCGTTCGCTATAGATCCAAAAGACAACTGAAACTTACGCGCCTCAGTCATCACGATCGTCAATTATAGAATCTGAGCAGCTCTGCTTTCAAATATCGGTTAAGTCTTTTCTGTAACGAAATCTAACATCGCTGTTAATGTTGTTTTATAGCTGTTAGCTTCTGACAGCGTGCAATAATATATTACATTCTCTGTTAAATGTAATGTAGCGCGGAAAATTTGGAAAAAAAAGTACAACTGGAACAACGTACCAAATGAGCAATTTTTTTCGGGCTGCAAGTATTTATATTAAATTAACATTTTTCATTAAAATAAAGAGCTTATTGTCATCTATTAATTATTGTATTATATTATTGTCTGTGATTATTTTTTAATTCTAATATTATATTTTGGATATTTCTGTAAAAACAATGAATTTTATAAATTTTTCCTGTTTAAATAATAACACCTATTATATGAAACCCCCAATTTATTTGAACTATCTTCACCTATGTGAACTAAACTAATGAACTAGTTTCCTCTAACTGAACTTAATCGAAATATACATTTCGATATATCGATATTGATTGGCCATTCCTAACATATCGATACGATAGACTGTCTGTCGCATTGAGTTAAATTTTCATTTAAATTTGATTTGCATTAATTCAGCACTTAGGCGTTACAAAGGTGAACCGCTGTAGTTGCCCCATTGGCCATGCCGGACGACACACAAGATGTCAAAGCCCAGAAGCTGGCAGCGGCGCGCAAAAAGGTAAAATGAAAAAACATCATGACGTGGACACCAACACATTGCCTTGTATTGATTTTGGTGATTGTTCTTTTCCAGCTGAAGGAGTACCAGCAGCGCAACAACAACAACATTGAGGAAAACATTGGCACCAACACAAATTCATCAACCGTAAGCATTGCCAGTAACTTGTCCGAACGCTCCGACTGCGAATTAAGCTCCAGCAATGGCGTCGGCAGCGGCGCAACGCAGCCGCAGTCGCAGTCGCAGCAAACGCTGGATCCGACAATGGCAGCGCCCTCGGCAGCGGCATATTTTAGCCAGAAGATGGAGATGGAGCCAGAAGTGGAAGCGCAATCCATTTGGCCTCTGAATGGACAAGGCGATACGAATTTGCAAACAATTCAAGTATTAATTGCAGAAAAGGCTCAATTGAATACGGAGTTGACGAAGAGTCGGCATTTGTGCCGTGAGCGGGAACTGGAGCTCGAGGAGCTGCGCACAGAGCATGGCCAGACCATGGAACGGCTGGAGCAAATGCAGCAGCATTGCCAGGAACAGCAGCGCAACACTGGACAGCAACGCAATCAGAACGCTGAGCTGCAGCACAAACTGGCCGTGGCAACTGCTCAGATCGAGGATCAGCAAGCGCATTTCGGCGAGCTCGAGGCTCAGGTGCAACAGCTCAAGGCGCAGCAGGAGCAGCTGCAGCAGCAGCACGCTGACAAATGCAATGAGCTCGACATGGCGCAATTGCGTATTCGCCAGCTGTCGGACGAGTCGAACGTAAATGCGGACAACCGCGTGGAGAGCCTAACCCAAACACAGTATATGTACGAGCAGCAGATACGCGATCTGCAGCAAATGGTGACACAGCTGACACAGGACAAGGAACAGGCAGCCATACAGTATCAGAACTATGTGGCTAGCCTAAACGAACGCAACGTCGAACTGACCGAGGAAAGTGCCGAGCTCAAGGAGCGTGAACGGCAGCTGGTCGAGCATGTGAGCGGCTTGGAGCGTGATATACAAAAGAATTTGGCTCTGCAGGCGCAATACAAGGAAGCAGCCAAGAAGGAGGCTCAAGAACCAGCGCCAGTGCAGACCGAGGTGAGTGAATCTCTTGAGTCTGCCAACTGCCTATAACTAAGTTCAACCTCTTTCAGACTGCGTCGAGTGCGGAGTTGGCCGCGCTGAAGGAAAAAATTGGAGATTTGGAATTTGAGCGACACGAGTTCCAGTTGAAAATCAAATCACAGGATGATCAATTGCAGTTGAAGGAGAGCAAAGTTGCTGAGTTGGAACAGGAGCTGGTGCGACTGCAAACCGAACAGCCGGATCAGGTGAAGCTATTGGCCACGATGGAGTCCGATAAGGTGGCCGCCTCACGAGCGCTCAGCCAAAATATGGATATGAAACAGCAGTTGGACGAGCTGCAGCAGCGTTTTGTGCAGCTGACCAATGATAAACTGGAGCTGGTCAATAAGCTGGACGCCGAGGAGTTTGCCAATCGTGAGATGCGCCTGAACTATGCCAGTATGGAGCAGAAGCTACAGACGAACGAAGAGCGCTTTAAGTTCAAGGACGAGGAAATGATACGACTCTCGCACGAGAATGTTGAGCTGCAGCGCACGCAGCTGATGCTGCAACAGCAGGTGGATCGATTGCGGCACTATGAAGTGAGTGCAGACTGATCCGATCCATTAAGATCATATAAATAACTATTTCTGCTTTTGATTACAGGCCAAGGTTTATCATAGTAACGATCTAAGCGAAATGTCCTCAGCTGAAACGGATACAGCCGAGGGCGCTGTGGAGGTGATTGAGCATGATCATCATGAGCATAAGCACAATGACGATCATCAACATGAGCATGAGCATAAGCACAATGATGATCAGCATCATCAACATCATCATGAGCATAAGCACAATGATGATCATCACCATCATTCCCACGGCGATCATTTGTCCTCTTGTGAGACACCCTTGCTGCCCACAGCCGATGCCGTGGAGAAGCTGCAGTCGCGCTTTACCACACTCATCAGCAAGGTAGCGGATCTCACCGAGGAGAAGCAGAGTCTGGAGCATCTGGTGCTGCAGCTGCAAAGCGAAACGGAAACCATTGGCGAATACATCGCGCTGTATCAGACCCAGCGGCGCATGCTGAAGCAGCGTGAATACGAGAAAGCCACGCAGATGCGTTTGCTTAAAGCAGAACGTGAACAGCTGCGTGAGAAGATCGATGCCCTCAACAAGCTAGTGGGAAGCCTGGGCCTAGCCGTAGATCTTCCAATCGAATCAGCTGCCGATAATAATGCCTCAGCGCAGCAGCAGCACCAACACCAGCAGCACCAGCAGCAGCAGCAATTGCCTTCAGGTGATAACGTAGCCGAGAATGAAAACTCTCAACAGATTTTACACAAAATACAGGATATTATAACGGAAATCAAAGTCAATACAGAACAGTCGCCCGACGCGTCACTAACCAGCACTGAACAGTCCGGCCATGCCGTCGATCATCTCAACTGCTGCCTGGGCAAGTTCGAGGTTGTCTAAACTCGGACAAAGAACGACAAACTGCAAATGTTAACATATTGTATTCAAAGTGCAATTATTTGTTAAGCGTAATCGCGTTTTCGCTTTGACCAGCCTCTGCATAGGCTATACACTCTTTTTTGTATATGTTTCAAGAATAACGTTTAATCAAAAAAAAGGAAAAAAAAAACTTTGGCTTAACTATAGCTCTTAAAGAACGAAAGATAAAAAAAAAAAAAATAAAATATATTTAAAATTTATGTGTATGTTATACAAATGTTTAATATATATATATATATGTTATGTGTCTAATTGTGATGCTTAAATGATTTACAAATTGTATAATTTTTATATTTATTTATTTCGGTATATGTTTATTTGTATTTATATATTATCTCAAAGATCTTGAATTGAATGGGTATGAAAATGCATTTGAAACCTAAATCTCTTTACTATAGATGCATATTTAAACATATTCTAATCGATGTATAGTTGTCACTGTCAGCTTGAACTTGGGCTTATTAATAGGTATATGGCATAGGAATATATATAGTATAGATAAAGGATCTAGTACATATATAGTTCTAATCTTCTTTGATTCAACAAGCTTAGCCTAGCCTAGCCTACTGATGAGCTTGATTCTAGAATAGTTAAAGTTTGTTTTCTATTTCTTAATTATCTTAATTTTACATTCATTTTTGTTTAACTTGATTCAAATTTAAATCTATTTATCTATTAATCTATATATATATATATTTGTTGAACATTTTTTATTTAATTTCATTCAAATTTAAATCTATATATCTATTAATCTATATATCTATATCCATTTTTGGTATGGACAGTCTGAAACTTATAAATTGAGCAGATAGAACGAAAGCTTTAGCACTTTGTCGTACATTATGATTATTAGAGATGTTTAATCCTTTGTTTGATCACAAACCATATCAGATTTAAAAGCTATTATATTATATGATATATGATTTGATATAATGATATAGAACTTGCAATTGTAAATAAGTAGAAAAGCAAGAAAAGCTCTCAATCTAAGGTCATAGCCGCAGCGAAGTGCATGAAAGATATACAAATCTCTCAATGCCGACTCAACTTGACTTCTTACTCTAGGCAAAAGCAAACTTACGTCTAAAACACAAAAGTTTCAACACAAAATATAATTACATGCTAAATGATGAGTTGAGTTTTCCAATAAGACAAAGAAAAATGTTATTTAGTTTGTGATTCGTTGCGCAGTTTGGTGCGTAGACTAGCCTCCTTCAGCGATCTAGGCCGGCAGTTGCGCCTAGTGCGACCAGCCATAGAGCCTTCGATGCTAGTTTCATCTGCTCGGTTGAGACTGAGCCCAGTCGTGGTGGCAGTGCTTCTCGTACGTTTTTCGTTGTCCCTGTTGGAGGAGCGTTTGCGATTTGCATTCAAAGTTGTTTCGTCTTGGCGCGGAGTACTGCAATCTCCTGGTCGATTAGCGATGCCATTGAAACTGCTGAAATTCAAGTGACTGCGGCGCGGCGTTAGTACAGGTCCCACACTTAACGACGAACAGGGCAATGTCAGCGGCATCGGTGAGCTCGCTTGAGCAGCACCTCTGACATGCTCTATGCTCGGCTCCTGGTTGCCCAGGTCACTCTCATTTCTGCCCAGCATCGTCTTCGTTATATCTGAGTCGCTGTGATCGCGTGAAGTTTGCTTGTCAGTCTCATTTGGAGTTATTTCCGATGGGCTCTGTTCCTTTGTGATCTTTACATTGGGCACTAGCCGGGCTCCTCTTTTCTGGACATTTGTCATATCGCGCAGGGGCAACGGTGACAGCTCCATGGCTGGTGGTTTCTGCAGTGTCTCATTCGATTCCCCGGACGAGGACAAGGTGTTTTCTTCATCGTCGCTCTCTTCAATAATAGAATACATATAGGCAGCTGCAGTCATCAGATTTGGAGTTGGCGGCGCTGGCTCGGGTGATTCTGGGATCTGTGGAGAGCTCATGTTTGCCTCCAGCTCCACCAAATGTCGTGGCTCTGGTGTTTTCCTTACGATTGTCAGTTTTTCACTCTAAATGAGAAAGTTTAATTATTAATTTCTGGCATAGTAGATATCTACTTACGCAGGGACTGATTGTATTCGTGCTCTTCTCGCTTTCCTCATGCTCTAAGCTGGTACAGCTCAAGACGCTACTCCGACTTCTTCTGCTGGGCGACGCTGGCAAAGTTCTTTGAAGTATTCCACTGGAACGACGCAGCTCGGAGCAAGCTTGGCCATTGTTATATGGACTGACACTGGCCTTGTCTGATACCTTTGATGTTCGGGAAGAGAGCGAATCTTCGTGGCTATCTAAATTTAAGTCCAATGAATGCAGCAGAGTCCGAATAGCGCATTTCAGCTTCTGTTCATTGTATTGAACGTCAGCTAAGCGCAATTCGCGCTCTTCCAGCAGTTGCCTTTTGAGTACAACTTCGGTTTTCAGCATTTCAGCAATGGTTATGCGCTGCTTCTGGACCTGATCCATCAATTCAGCATTTATTATTTTATACTGCTCCATTTTATTCACATTTGTTTTTAAGTTTCTCACGACGCAACGAAGTTCGTTTTGAGTTTAGCGTCGATGCTTGAAATATAATCGATTATTACACAAAATAAAAATTGTGCTATCGATAGTTAATCCGAAAAGTCCGAAAAGCCACCATCGATATTTAATTTAAATATATTTCTTGGGTATTTGTCTGTTAAGTAAATTACGTATCACACTTTGCGTTGCCGAAATCGTTATTTTATGCCGTATTATCAGTATTAAATTAAATAAATACCATAATTCATAGTTATCGAAATTGTTATTGCCATTCACCATAACACATTTGCATTTGTATAGCTATCGATATTTTTACTGGCATCGATGCCAAAGTCAAAATATTTAAAGCTGCCAAAATGGAACAATATAAATTGTTAAACGCTGAATTAATGGATCAAGTGCAATTGCAGCGTATAACTATTGCTGAAATGCTAAAAACCGAAGTTGTACTCAAAAGGCAACTGCTGGAAGAGCGAGAGCTACGCTTAGCTGATGCTCAATACCATGAACAGAAACTAAAGTGCGCCATTCGGACTCTGCTTCATTCCTTGGACATAAATTTAGATGGCCACGAAGATTCACTCTTATCCAAGGCATCGGAAAATGCCAGGGCTAGTCCATATAACAATAGCCAAGCTTGCTCGGAGCTGCGTCGCTCGAGTGGAATACTTCAAAGAACTTTGCCAGCGTCGCCCATCAGAAGGAGTCGGAGTAGTGTCTCGAGCTATACCAGCTCACAGACTGAGGAAAGCGAGAAGAGCACGATAACAATCAGTCCCTGTGTAAGTAGATATCTAAATATTCCAGAAATAATTACAGAAACTTTCTCTTTTAGAGTGAAAAACTAACAATAGTACGGAAAACACCAGAGCCACGGCATTTGGTGGAGCTGGAGGCAGACACGAGCTCTCCAGAGATCCAAGAGAAAGATTCAGCTGAGCGGCTGTCAGTTTCTGTTGCTCAAATGTATTCTATTATTGAAGAAAGCGATAGCGAAGAAAGCATTTTGTCCTCGTCCATGGAATCCAATGAGACACTGCAGTATTCGCTGGCCTCCGGCAGTGGCATGGAGCTGTCACCGTTGCCCCTGCGCGATCTGACCAATAACCAAAGGAGAGCAAGGCTGATTCCTAGCGTGGAGATCACAAAAGACTACAGCCCAGCGGAAATGACTCCAAATAAGACTGAAAAATACAATTTGAGGCAAAGAAGAATTACGAAAATGCTTCGAAATCACGAGGCAGACATTGGCAGTCAGGAGCCAAGGATTGAGCCTGTGAGATATGCCGTTCAAGCAAAGTCACCGATACAGGTGACATTGCCCTGTACATCCATAAATACGGATGCACTTACACCGCGTCGCGCCTTGAGTGATATGACCAACCGACCTGTGGGTTATGGTACTCCCCTTAGGGATAAACAGACTCGGAGCCAGGCCTCAGAAGCAAGAACTACAAAAATCAGTAGTACAAGCCAGATGGACGAATCTAGCATGGATAACTCCTCGGTTAGTCGTCCCCGGCGTAGCTGTAGGCCAAGCTCACTCAAGGAGCCCAGCTGTCGTTCCAAACTTCGAAATGAAACCCAAACCAAATAAAACATTGTTCCTTAATGCTTAGTTATATACTTAAAACACTATATGTTCATGTTATTATTTTAATTGAGCCTTTACACTCGAAACAATATGTGTTAAACTAGTTAATAGGAATTTATAGAAGTTTTGTAATCCATGTGAATAGATTAAGTTAAACAAGTCCAAGTCTGCCTAGCTGAAAGTTTGCGTTGTACGTTAAAACTATGTTAAGGATAATTCTATATGTCAAAATTTAAAAAATGCATAAATAATTATATATTGCTAAGAAATAAGTAAAGAAAGAAAGAAGAATGTAACTTATATTATTAAGAATATACCCTTTTGTTAACATGGAATACTTCTGTTAGTTTTAAAATACACTGTGTAACAGCACTTATTTAACATTTCTGTTAACGTTAAATAAATCGCCCAGCACTGCAGCCTATCGACATGTATCGTGCAACCGCCACAGACATTACTGCTACATGGTTGCATTTACTTAACAATATAACTTGCTTATTAAAACATTCGCCTGCAAAAACAAATGCAAAGCAACAACACGAATACAGAGTAGTAGTGCGATGTCCAGCAATTGGCCAAAGATGAAAAATGCATAAAAAGCGTAAAATGCAGTCCTACCTAATGTCATCGAATGCAATGTGCGCTTAAATATTAACGCAGCGGGCAGAGAAAGCACAAATATCGCAGTCCCAAATTTGCTCGTGTGTGTGTATGCGCGCGTGTATGTTTCTGTGTGCGTGCGTGTGTGTGTGTCTATTAGTCAATTTTAGTTTCAACGTTTTTGGCACATTAAGTTGAAAATTTTTAATTCATACTTATATTTTTGATTCAAATCGGGCATATTTTAAATTGTTGTAGTACATTTTAGACACACCAAAAATTAACTAAATCTGCTGGCCGCGCGCACACCTGCGACTGAAACATTGGGCAATGTATGCGTTAGCAACGTTTTATCATTGCGCCGCAATCGTTTCATTTATAGCTTCTTTGTTTGCATTAATAGAAATTGAAGACCGAAAGTGACGCAAAATCTAAACGCCAAACGCCAAGTGTAAGTGAAGGCTTTCGCCTCGCGCTAACTGTTGTTACAGCAACAACAACAACAACAACAACAGCCACAACATCGAGAATAATCATTGCAATAACAACAACGAATCAGCTGTCAAACCGCTTCAAGGTGAGTTTGTTTGTAAATTAACCAGTTTTTTAGATTTTATATTTATTTATATATATATATATATATATATGTATAGGCTCAGCCTTAAGTCAAATGGATTAAGAAACAAGTAAAAAAAAAATAAATAATCTTGTCAGTTGACATCGATAACATATTGCCTGATCTGGGCTCCTGTACGAAATATCGATAGACAATTTCGTACAATATCTTAAAGAGAGTAAAAATTTGTTAAATAGGAATAGTTCATATTATGTAAAGCCTTTTTCATTATGTACACATATGTCTATTGGAACACTGTAAATTGATCGTTGCCGTTTCTGGGCAGTCCGTGCCCATGATATCTTATCTGCAAGTGGACTGCCGTCCTATGTCTGCCTAATATTTTACTTTCACATGCAAACATTTCGACTAGGCATATCAGTTTAAGAGTTTTTTTTTTTATATATATATTTTGGATAAGGTATACAGATATGTATGTATATGCCATGTTTACCCAATTGCAAGTAAATAAATGTGTAGTAATTAATGGATTCTAGCGGCGTTTCCATATACAAAATTATATTAAATTTAAATTAAAATATTAAATAAATGTACATTAAAATAATAAATAAATTTAAATTTAAATAATAAATAAATTAAAACTTAAATAATAAATAAATACAAATTATAAAAATAAATAAATTTAAATTTAAATAATAAATAAACTTAAATTTAAAAAAAATTAATATTTAAAAATAAATTAATTAAAATAAAAAAATAAATAAATTTAAGTTAAATTTAAATCATAGTTCATATTCATAAAACTCTAATTGATGCAGCACGATCAGCTGGCAATAGCTTGTAGTGCAATAAACTCGGATTTGCTTTGATTTTTATCACTTAGCCATTTGTCGTTCTGTTTTTAATCACATTACGGCAAAACGTTGCACGCGTCGCATGACGAAAGCAGCTCCAACAACAACAACAACAACAACGACAACTGAGAATGACAAAAACAAAACTGGCCCAGCACTGACCTACAAAAAGTGCAATGCGCCCCATCACTAGCAAATGTGCCGTTGCGCAGGGGTGGCTTTTAAGTTGGGTTAGGCGCGAAAAAAAACTTGCACAAAAGTAAATACTCACACAGACGCACATGTAACATATGTATGTATGCATGTGTGTATGAAAGTACGTTAAGTATTATGGCAGAGAGAGAGAGCATTGAACCGAATAAACAGCTAGAAACAACAATGAACACAACTCACAAATCAAATGAATCCGTCTAACAACAATAACAATTAACAGGTTAACTATAATATGCAAGGGAATATATGCATGTGTAGAAATTCTTTTCTTTACTAATATTTAGAAAAAGTTTTTGAGTCAGCTATGGTTTATCTTGCAATCAAGTACTGCTCTATAGAGTTTTATTTATATTTTACGGTTATTCATATATGAATAACCTTAAAATATATACATATATAAAACTGCACTCATAGACGAGTTCAATGTCATTTAGCAGAGCAATTCACGGAGGGTGGTCGGTCTATTGCGGCACACGCAACACTTGATGCAAGGACCGTAAACGTTTTCTATTGTTAGCTCACCAACAAACACACACCCACACATGCACATGCACAAGCATAAAAAAGCACTCTGCATGTGGTGAGTGCGAGTGAGTGAGGCAGCATGTCTGCAGCTATGACAATTGATAGTCCTGTCTTATTTGCATGGCAACCTTGCCTGCGGCCATTCGTCAAGTGTTGTAAAATTTGAAAACAACAAAAGTTTCATTGGCACGCTCGTTCGCATTGCCTAGGTCCGTTATATACACCGTAAATTATGCACTTCCGAACTGCTCTGAATCACAGTAATGCAAAACGCCTGCATCTTAGGTTTACAAATTAATTGTTGAAAATTTGTATATATAGAAGTTGACATACCCTAGAATAATTATAAATTTTAAATAATTTGTTTACTTATTTTTATTATATTTTATATATAAGAAACAGAATTTTTATAGCTGAATATCATAATTGTTGACCTCTCACATATTTCCGAGGGTATCATATAAATAATAATAAAAAAAAAAACAAACAGTTTTGTGCCTTTCGCTTCCTCAATTCGCATGGAGGTTGGAGTATGACTCATATGCAACGATGATTGTTTACATCATGGATGTTGTTGTCATTGTTGTTGTTGTTGTTGTTGTTGTGATACTCGCTAAACCCAACCCCAACCAGAGTTAACTCAACACCGTTGTTGTCATTGGGCTCATGTCAACGCTGCAATATATATTTTTTGCTCTCTTTTTTTTTGCATTAGTTATTTAAGTAGTATTATTGTGCGACGGTGTTGGAAACCGCACATTAATAAAAACCAACAATGAGCCCCATTTATTGCTATTGTTGTTGTTGTTGTAAGTGAATAGGGTAGAGCATAATGTATTCTGATATGTGGCAGATAGCTTACAATTACTTAATGAGTATAAACGAAAATGAGAGCAGACGAATTTTGAATGCACTAACTATAAGCTGAGATATATTTTTAATTGTACCCCCAAAATTATATTTTCATATAAATGTTTTGTATATTTGTGTTTATTTATCTTAAACACTGAGAAACTGACTGAGAAAATAATAGAAAATTTATATATTTACTTAGATATTTATTTAGATTCTATAGATTTATAGATATTGTATGGTATAGATAGATAGATGAATGAGACTTTGATGACAAAAAAACTACTGAAAGACTAAAATATTTGAAATTTTATAATAAAAGGTTTAGTTTTCCTTTAGAATTATACCTAATTTAGAATTATACCTATTTTAAATATTACAAAACATATATATCGATATAATATTATGGTACAGATAAGCAGAGCTATATAAGGCGTTCAAATTTAAGCAAAGTATTTGAGAAATTTAAGATTGAAAACATACTTAATAAAGTATATTTGAAGTGATATTGATAGATGCGATATATGGTATATATATAGCTTAAAGTTTTCAGAAATGCATATAGAAACATAATTATAAATTATAGAGAGAGAGGAAGATATATACATATATATACTATATTTATTATTTGAGCATTAGAAAATAATGCTGAAAAATAGATTTTTATTTAAATAATTTATTTACGTTTTAATTAAGTTGAAACTTGATTGACTTTAATTCGATATAAAACTTATTTCCAGTTTGTTATTGTTCTTACTGTGAGTCAGGCAGTTCGAATCAGCGATTGCTCATCAAGATTTCAATTTGTATTTATATTATTATTATACACTGCTCTCTCTTGAGGCTGTTTGTTAAATGATCTCAGATATATTGTAAACAAATTTCTGTTGCTTTTGCGTACGTGTTGAGCATTCAAATGTCTCGATCTCTAGGTACATTGGGCATAAAAGTTCATGTACATATATATATATAGATATATATAGATATATATGTAAGCACATACATTGCTCTGGTGTCATAACAGTTTCATCTGTGTAAAACGTTTTGCACTGCAGTCACATATTATTATCATTCGCATAGCATTTGGAATTTCAATTAAAAGCGAACGACGTTCAGTTTTTACAGACATTGAAATGCTAATTTACTCCGATCCGAGCAACAGTTGCTCGACTGCTCTTTGCCACACTGGAGCAGCCAATGCCAATGGCCAATGGCCAATGAATGATGGCTGATGGCCAAGTCTATCCAACAAGAGCAAGTAAACCACGAAATGAAAAAGAAATTGAAAGCGAAAGTTTATTGTTGCGATTTTATGATTTTATTATTTAATCCAAATTAAAATAAGTAAGAGTGCTCGAGTTGGGTGTGACCGACTACAAAATTCCCTAACCGACATGCCGAGCAGCGGCATTAGAAATAGATTTACAAAATGTGAAGTATTTATTAGTTTTGTATACTTTAGAAGTATACCAAATTTATTAAGTCTTGTTAAAAAATGTTCGAAATGCTCAAAAAAATAAAGTTTGATATTTATTTCATAAAATTGCATAGAGTTATCAATGATTTGAAGCCAATTTGATCATCGATGCCTGTTACATATACTTTAACCACATACCTACATATTTCAGTATAAGTATTATATCAGTATTTGTATGAGTAATAAAATTATTTAAATAGTTTTTTTATGTGGGAAATCAAGTATACCTCAAAACCAATAAAAGTTATATATATATATATGATAAGTAACTGATTATTTCAAGAAAAATCTTTATGCTTAGCTTTAGCGTCATGCGATAATAAGAACTTATCTTTGTCAGCAGTCATAAATTGTTTAACAGTGTCTAGTGGGCAATGCCTGACTAGGATATACCCGGAACTCTGTTTCGATATACAAAAATATATTTTAAAGCAAATATAGAATCACTTTTCCAGCTAGGTAGACTCTAATTTGTTATTTAATTGCTCATTAAATATATATATATATATATATCGTGATCAGCAGCAAGAACTAAGCCGATCTAGTTAAATATGTAAGTTTACATCAGCTCTTACCACATTAAGTTTTAAATATCTCGAATTACACATCTGTAGAACATGCAAACCAGGTTATGGCATATCTGTCAGCTAAGTACTATGACTTGTTCGATCTGGATTACTATGTAGATTGCGCAAATCTGACTATTGTTATAAGAACTGATTCAGCATGAATAATTTCTCAACTGAAATTACATAATAGAGATTCTATAATTGCATCGTTTTATATAGTAAATCACGCGATGCGGTTTCTGGTTTACAAACTATATCTAGGATATATATTTAGTTAGACAGCATTATTCATCCAGTTAGTTATTTAAGTTTATAAAATGCCTGTAAAACTTGATTTTGGGTTTTTCGTTTGAGCGCATGAATCACATTGAATAATTTGCTGAAAATTTTAAGGCATTAAGCCTCAGGCATTTGTATAGTCAGTATATCTTATCTAGAACTCGGCAAACTTATCGTCAACTTTCACGGTAAAGAAATACCACGGGTAATATACAAAATGAGAATATATATATATATATTTTTTTTTTATTTATATAAATTTGAGCAAAATATTTTGCAGACAAATTGGTAGGGTTTGTCTATATAAGTTTTTTATTGGATTAAATCAATGAGATAACGCCTCAAATACAAGTTCATTGACTGTGATCCTAACTGCTGATTGATATTGTTAGTTTATTTTTCTGTTATGCTTGGCTCAATGATTTTATAAGTTTGGGCAATGACTCATGCTGTAAAGCGAAAGAGGTGGAACTGACTGACTGCATAATACTCGGCAGTGGCAATAAAAAGATGAAAATTTTTATAAATATTAAAATTTGTTTGGTTTTTCTCATGAATTCTCCTCTTTATAGAATCTAACATTAATGGATTTTTTGAGATTTTGATGAGACAATATATATGTATGTCAAGTCTTTTTTGTTACAAATATATAGTCAATATAAATCCGAGCTCATACACGAATATATACACTCCAAAAATTCCACAGTATTTAGCTTTACGCCTAGATGTCCATTGAACCAAAGTAATAAATTCTCTCTAAAATCTTAAATTACTTCAAAAAGTAGGTCAGACTCTAACATAAGTTTAAGTTTATTGCTGTTTTATCCTGGCTTTCAAGTCCTTTCCATTCAATTAATTCAAGGTGTGTTCTCTGTGTGTGATAAAAACAAAAAACTGCTAACTTCGCCCTGCCCCAACGTGAACTTCTCGATTGCCCTAAACTGTCATCAGCTTAATTGCCCCAAATTTGTGGTTGTTTTTTCTATTTTTTACTGGGCGTGTATATATGCTCACATAGACATAAAATCAAATTCAATTTCGACAAATCATTAGATCACGCATTCGTTTGTTTTGGCCACATTTAATGGATTCTCCTCCACTCCGGAAACATTTTCCGTAACGTGTGCGCAAATTGATTTGCCCTGTCAAAAACTAATATCCATTGTCCGTTATGCAAGTCAAATGATGGTATGATGAGTGCTGTTGTATTATGTTAACACGCCTATTTGAAATGCACGCCCAGTCCCCGGCCCAGGCCCAGGTCTTGTGGTTCGCTCTGTAAGACAATACAAAGCAAACATTGCGTAAGTTGTCAAGCCGCAAAACGCCCGCCCGCAACATCAAAATTAACAGTGTGGCAACGCCTTGATCAGCCCCGCTTTAATTGATGTAACTAACTAGGGTTCAGCTAGAGCTTACTTAACTATGACAAACTGACAAATAATTTCCTAGAACATTATGCCAACATTGATAACAGCTCAGGTCTTATCTTTGCAGAATATATACTGATATGATATGATGTAAATATGTACATAGATATGCATGTTTCTCTACTATTTAGTATGCAAATACAATGCATGACTAAAGACGTTCAATTTTCAGACGTGAGTGTGTGTGTGTGAGCTTGTGTGAGTGTTGTCAGTGCTCGTAGCGCTCATTGCAGCTGTTCAATTAAACGACATCCCGTCTGCCACTTATAGACGGAATTAAGCCGAAGCATGAATCATGCCTGATCGTGTCTCAATGCTTCAATAAGAAGTTCTCAGTGCGCACAGTTGCGCACCACTGTGCTTAACTTAATGACTCAAGCTTAAGTCTGAGGCAAGACTGCAAATATTTCGCACGTTTCACACACGCATAGACTGGCACACACACACACACACGCTCAGACAGACAGACACACATACGCACAGCCCAGAGTTACAGTTAAGTTGTTTTTGCTTTGACCGATCAACATCGTTTTGTCAACAGAGACAGGTGCTGAAATGCGGTTGCTGCTGCTGCTGCTGCGCCTCCATTGCTGCGGCTACTCTTTGCAATTTTGTTTTAACATCGTCTTTGTCTTTATCTATGTCTCTCTGTCCCTCCATGTGGCGTGCGCTCGCTGCACTCGATGCCTGACGTCACAGCAATGCTGAGTTGACGCTGATTTTGTCGTTTGCCGTTTGCCGTTTCTAGCTGCGTCCGCATCGACCTTAACAGCTAATTTTATGAATTGATTTGGCTCTCTCTTCTCTTCACTTCACTTTGCTCCGTGTTGTTGTTGTCAGTGTTGCTGATTTAGCTATTTTCCGGTCAGCTCTGGCTGGATAGCGGCTGGCGTGAATTGTAGCTGTATTGACTCAGTTGCTATTATTTAGCGCTAACAAATTTAGCTATTTCTGGCTTTTTTGATTAGTTGTCGAAGCCCTGAAGAGTTGGCAGCACTGGTTGTTGTTGCTGCTGCTGCTCCCCCTCAAAGCTGGCGTTGGTTTGCTTACGCTCTCCTGCTGCGTGACTCGTTCACGCTCACGCTCTCTCTGCCTCGCTCTCTCTTTCTTTGCTTTGGCGTCGCATGCGCGACGGTTGCCGTTCTTCAGTTGATTTTCGACTCGCGAACGGAACGCAACGCACGTTTTCCGATTGCTTTTCGTTTTGTTATTGTTGTAAACAGTTAAAACATAAAACAAAAGCAAACGTCGAGCAAACAACAATAATAATAACAATAACAACAACAAAACCAACAGCGCAAAATATAATCAAAACGTAAATAAAAAGTTTATATATGTTGATAACAAACACCAAAAAAAAAAAAAAAAACCAAACCAAAAAGTGCTGAAAAAGCTTTAAAACTGATCAAGATTTCCGACGCGATGATTCAGCGGCAAATCGATCGTTTTTTTGTTGTTTTTATATTGAATGTGTTTAATGAAAATTAATAAATACTAATTAGCTTTGGCTGAAGCTGCTCCTACACCTTGGCCTTATCATCATTTGTGTACGCTTATAGCCGTAATCATAGCCACGCCAGGTCTTCCAGCAAATACCGCGACCCGTTAACTTCTTCTCATAGTTACCGCCAACCACATACTGTCCATTCAAATTGCTGTAATCGAAAACCAAAGATAATATTAGTTATAAGTGGAAGGCAAAGAAAATAGAACCGGAGTATAAACCCACCTATGTTGACAGTGATTATACCACCAGGCGCCGACATTTGTCAGGGCGCAGTTCTTGCCGGTCTTATCGTTATCAAACGTCGAGAATGGCTTGCCCACATGATATTTCAGTGAATCTCCAGCATCCCCAGTGAATTTACCCAATTGACTCAGCGCATATGAATCAGATTCATTTGACACAACGAATCTGTCGTATTTCGCATAACGTGTCTCCCCGTCAAAGTCTTCCAGGTGTATATAGAGTTCGTAGGGCTCGGCATTCGTTATATGGTGCAACTTCTCGAGACCAATAAAGAATTCGGCATTTAGTTGGCCAAAACCCGCCTGGTACTCGGACCAGCTGCGATAAAAGTTCTCACTGCCATCCTGACGTCTCTGTATCACTGTCCAGCCAGCGCCCGCTGTCCTCGTGTCACAGGCCACGGGGAAAGGTTTCAGACCCGGCACCCATATAGTGTATATGCCATTCGTATTGATCATAGCCGCCAGGCATGATGGAGGATGAACTAAGTGATCAGATATACGATTTATATATACTCTAGAATTATATTTGCCAAAACATTACCTGTTTCTCCAGTTTTTGGTGTAGCTAACTCTGCTCTCAGTCTAGATAATTCTTTATTCAAACTAAATATATAGAAAAGTTAAGTCTTATTTTGTAGTTGCAAAAGCCGACTATTAACCAAAATACCTTGAAATTAGTTGTTCAGAATTTTCGTATATATTTGTTGAACTTGAACTTTTGACACAATTCGTAAGGTTTCCGAAAAGGAAGAATAATATATATATAGCTCTCTTGCAATTCATATTCAACGCTGATCTTTAATATGATCTACTCACAACATCTAGTAATCAAGACTAAATTGTAATAAATGCATTTGCATTTGAATTCAATATGAGATCTGATTATAATTATACCCAGTACTCTGAGAGTGTAAGGGTATATTGGGTTCTAGTCAGTTTAAATATAATCGAACAAAACGTTTATTTACTTATAAACATTTATATAGACGATTACTCTCAGTCTAGAATACTTAATTTGTTTATCAGATATTTAAATATATATTTTTAAATATTCCTGCGGTATGTAAACATTTCTATATGTTTATTAACAATTTTGTATTCATAAACTGTCAGCTTATAGATTTTTTGGGTGTACATGTTGAGTCCTATGAGTACCCTTCTGACAAGGGTAATGTCAAGCTTAATTTGGATTGCTTAAAAATGGTTAAACTAGTGATTCACAAATAATTATTATGCGTAATGGCTTTATGTCTATAAAGAGAATTTATTATATAAATAAAAACTTTATATAAAAAAATTTATAATAAATATATAGTATATATAAAAATATACATACAATATTATATATAAAAGAAATATATACAAAAATATATATGCAAATATATAAAAAAAAATTGTATATTCATAAAAAATGTATAAAGAATATAGTTTAAAAAAATTATAAATTCTGTCCATAAAAAATAAATAAAGAAAATTAAATTAATAAAAATAAAGTATGAAAAAATATATAAAGAAATTTAATATACAAACGATATTAAATTTTGTTTACTACATTTTATAAATACTAAATTTTTATTTAATTTATTTTTCATTTATTCAATTTAGTATAAAAGATTAAAAAAAAAATGAAATAAACAAAAACTCAACAGTAAAATAAATATATACATACACAATAAATTTAGTAAATAAATTAAAATGTGATCAAGTAAATATAGCCGTTAAAAACTGTAGTCTATTGAAAAGGAAACATGATTGAGTATTATTTTTAAAAAATATATATACCTTAGACCTTGCTACAGAGAATTACCTTGCACATTCCGATTTGCGAGTGTCTAGCATTTCTTATCAGCAACAAACAGAATATAAAACATAGGTCGAATTATGCACATCGATATGGATCTATATATGTATATATATTTATATAAAACAGGAAGTAACGTGTTTGGAATATATTTGTAAAAAGAACATAGATCAATAATATATAATTATATATGAATATATGCTTAAAGAAATCAGGAAATAACATGCTTGGAATATATTTTAATGAAACATTGATAACTGCATATGTACTTAAATATATATATATTTATATTAATCAAGTACACATGTAGACGATTATGAAATCTTAAAGTATATTAAATTTACAATAGATACTGGACTATGCCTATCGAAATGGCTCAGATAATGCTTCGCAGTGTTGTCGCGTGTTGTTGTTGCTCCTGAAGGTAGCTGGAAAGTGACGGCACTTTGGCCTTATCATCATTTGGGTGAATTTGTAGCCATAGTTGTGACCACGCCAGGCTCTCCAGCACATGCCACGAGCGAAGAGATTCTCTTCATATTTGCCGCCTTCAATATATTGTCCATTGAGATTACTAAAAAGGAGAGTTAAGATATATAATCTCTATCAGCTCTATTAATAGTTCAGTTACCTGTCTACACAACTATTGTACCACCAGGCACCCACATGCAGGAAGGCACAATTTCTGTGGAACTCTCGATCATTGTCCCGATCGTAGGTCGAGAATTTCATTTTGTGATGACTTCTCAGGGAATCTCCAGCATTTCCCGTATAGGCGCCCAAGACATTGAGTGCATAGTCATCCTCTTCGTTGCCAATGGCGAATTCATCGAATCTCGCTGATCGCGTCGTTCCATTGAAGTCCTCCAAAGCGATATACAGCTCGAAGGGCTCCAATGCAGTTATGGCACGCAGTTTCTCGAGTCCAATGATGAACTCGCCTTCGAGAGTTCCGAAACCTTGCTTGTACTCCTCCCAGTTTCGATAGAAGTTCAAACTGCCATTGAAACGCCGTTGTATCACCATCCAGCCGTATCCAGCATAACAGTTATCGCATGCTACGGGAAATGGAGCCATGCCTGGTACTTGAATCGTATGAATTCCACTTTCAATTTTACTTTCATTGAAGAAGGACGTCAAACAGGATGTCGGATAGTCTTTCTCTATATATCTTTAAATAAATATCATAATATTTGAAAATTGTAGTATATAACTTACCATCTTTGGGAGAAGTCGAACTATTTGGAGTTACGTATGCTTTCAGTGCTGCCAATTGTTCCTGTAGACTGTGAAAAAGATTTGAACTGTATTAGATTGTAATTTCCTTCTGCCTTGACTTACCTAAGAACCAGCTCGTGCATCGTTTCTATGGGATGTGCTAGTTCTTGACACTATTTAAGATAAGATATAGTTAATTTTTATAGTTAGTTTATATTAGCTATAAATATTTTTACCTCCACATAGTTAAAGACAGGGAAACATACAAAATATATGCACAGTAAATTAAATAACTTTTCTACGTTCGTTCTACAGAGCTTCATCTTTGCGACTATTGAGAAAGTAAAGTGCACTAAGACAACTATTTTATATTATATATATTATTAACTGTATTATCAGCTAGCTTATAAAACATAGATCGGGGATCAAGATCTGACATAATATTTATTTAATGTCTAGATTAACTAACTTATTTGAATGAACTCAGCTGAAGTTCAGAGAGAGAGAGAGAGAAGCTTAAAGGGACTTTATACAAGATCAAGATCACTCAAAAACAAGTCATGATATTACAATATATTTTAATTTAAAATCCAGAAAAGAATTGAAACAGTAATATATAAAAAAGCTTTTTAGAAATTGTTTTGGTAATGTAATATGTTTGGCTGAAAACTATAGTAGGGCATCTTCGGAAAGCATTAAATGTTGAGCAGCTTACAATTCTCAACTAGTTCAAACTTTAAATATGTGGACAAATATTTATAAACTGAAAGCTCATTTTCGAAGACAAATCTATATGTAATATAAAATTATATATATTATATAACATTTGATTGATCTTAAGCCAATTCACTTAAATCAGTTTTCATCTCAACTTAAAAATAGAATTGTTATTTGGATTAAGTCGTATATATCCTCTATATTTCATGTGAAATAATGGTAGAAATACTAAAATATTTAATTTTTAGAAGAGTTTGAAAATTAAATGACTTATTAAATTACTAGATGCACAACTATAGATAATATAAAGCTTTCCGCTGAGCTTTGCTATATAGCCTTGACATTTTATACGCGTTTGGTGTAGAAGACTTTATATACATACTAAAAATACCAAGTCTATAGCTATAATAGAGCCATAAATACTAACGTTTATGTGGTAAAAGATATAGCACCCACCGTGGGGTAATTTATTAGACGAGGTTGGATATGAGTATAAATATATGTATATATATATATATATATATATATATATATGTAAATCTAGTCTCCAGTTTCAAGACAAGTGTTGGATAAGGCAGAAATCTGGCCAGATAAATAATGTGGAAAGCCAATATACTCACTTTCACTTTCCGAACGAGTATAAAAAGTATTCTTTGTGATCATTTATATAAAAAACAAAAGTATATTTGTTGTTGAAGCAAAAAGAAAACAAAATCTATATAAATGTAAGGAATTATATATAAATTTCGATTGCTTATATATACATATATCAATCTAAATACATGATATGTGTCTGTATGTACTGTATATATGTATATCTCTTCATATATGTATGCTCAGGCACGTGGGCTTTTCTTTTTGTAGATTCTGTGGGAGCTGAGCACCCAATGCCCGTCAAACTGTGCGGCGTCTGGCATTCATTTTACGGACTGTTTGCGCTTGGTTTATTGTTTTTGTTTTTGTTTTTTATCGAGGCGTCAATCTAAAAAAAAGAGCAAAGAAACAAGACAAGACATAAATATATAAATATACATATATACAAATACACATATATATAAATAATAGTTATAGAAACTGAGTTATTAAAGCGTGTGGGTGGCGACAGTTGCTGCTGGCTTGGCTTGAGCGCGTCTTGAGTCTGTGGCCTCAGCTTCAGCCTCAGTTTCAGTCTCAGTCTAGAGTCTGTGCCGCAAAGTAAAGCGTAAAATGCGTCTAATACGACGCGCTCAGAGCCAAAAAGTAAACTTGGCTTTAATAGTATATTTTAGGCTTTTTACTAACTATGTCTATTCTCTTGTCTTATAGATGGCCATACCGCCACCACCGGGTCCACCGCCACCGCCAGGACCGCCGCCGCCACCGGCTATGGGCGGACTAAAGCTGGGCGGCGGTGGAGGAGGAGGAGCGGATCCACGTTCAGCTCTACTCAATTCCATACAGAAGGGCACCAAGCTGCGCAAGACGGCTACTGTGGACAAGAGTGGTCCGGCTTTATCGGGACGTGTTTGTGATGGTGACGCTGGCGCTGCACCGAAGCGTACGCTCAACAATAACAACACCAGCAGCAGCAACAACAACAACAACATGGGAAATGGAGCACCCAAATTGGGTGGCCTCTTCGAAGGCCTGTCACAGATGCCAAAGCTGAAGCCAGTGAATGGTGTTCGTGGTAAGTTTGGAAACTGTGAAATGATAGATATCGTTCATGCAAATGTTGTTGCTCAATTGATTTCCGCTTTACACCCACGCACACAACAGCGGCACCAGCGCCAGCACCAGCAGCGTCAGCGGCAGCGGCAACATCATCGCCAGCAACACGCAGCAATAGCCCCCCCACAGCCGCAGCAGCCAACAATGGACCCATGGACTTTAATACGGAGCTCACCAAGCATTTAACATTGAAGCGTCAAAAGCAACAACAGCAACAACAACAGCCACAGTCAAGCAACAGCAACAGCAACAACAGCAACAGCACACATATCAATGCAACCGAAGCAAATCTGAGAACAAATCGCGGACCACCACCGCAGCCGCCAAAGGTGAGTGAATCAGGCAGGCAAAGCCAGAGACCCACACAAAGAAAAAACTATTTTCATTTGTATATAAATAAACGAGCGAAGCTTACTAATAGAGCAATTAAGCAAAGTAGTAGAGCTCTTAGAGAATTATAGAATTAGTGGAGGGCTGGAAATTTGAGATGTTAGATGTGTAACAATAGCTGATGTAAGAACTTAGAGAGTGGGATGTTATAGATTTTAGTTAGTTTCAAGATCCTCTATAGATTATAAATAAACACTTAATTTATAGGGTATTTACTTAGGCAACATTGCTGATTCAAGAAAACAATATTTACATATATTCAGTGTGTGTATCTTGAGTCAATAGTGAGCAGAAAAATTAGTCGAGTTTTTAGTTTTTGCTTAGAATATAGTTAAGAGTCTTCTTAAATGTAATTTATTTTTAAGTAATCTCTTCCGTGTAATGATATGATGATATGGAAATAAGTTAAAGAACACCTTATTTACATGATTTTAAAGACATCTTAGCCTTAAAGTATTTAGAGACAATTGTTAGCTTATAATTTATAGAGTCTAGATAGTTTAGGCAAACTTTATATAAATCCTTTTCATATATGCTAAATGCTCTCAATCAACATAAAAAGGTATTTTCAAAATAGGCAATCTTTTTAGTTTAATGATATTTTCATGACATTGAAATAATTAATATTGTGATGTAACCAAACTGACTTCGACTTATGTGTGCGAGCAGCAAGTATTGTATAGAGCTAACTCGCTAATTCGCATAATCAATATATTTTATAGATTTTTAAATAATTTTTTATAGATTTTTTTTTTGTTTACAAAATATAGCTCATAGAAGACATCTAAACCTTATAAAGTATTTAAATATAATATTTTCTTGATTATTTATAGAGGCTAGATGGCTAGGCAAACTGTATAAAGCTGTCTTTTATATATGTATATGCTAAATAATTAATTCTCAGTATTAAAGTCTCTCAGTGCTTAAATTCTTAATAATAAAGATGTTTAATATAGCTAGATCAGACCTATGAAGCTTCATTTGGATATTTTATAAAAATATAATCAAATAAGTTTTGATAGATAATCATGTCAATATAATGTAAGTTTTGATAGATAATCATGTCAATATAATGTAACTGACATGATTATCTATCAAAACATATTTAGTTACATTTTTATAAAATATTTAAACGAAGCTTCATGAAGTTTAGTTAGGAAATGAGAATAGTCTGCTTAAAATCATTCTTAGAAAATATGTTTATAGTAAAATTTTATTTCTTTTGGGAATGGACTTTTAGTACAATATATTAAAGAAATAACTTAATCTTATAATATATATTTTATATTATATTATTATTATAATATTATATTATTATTATAATATTATATTATTATAATTTAGAAGATTCAGCATCTACAATAGATAAACTATAAGCAATATATGACTTCACTCAAATGTCAAAAGTCTTTGTCGTATAGTGTTTCATGAGTCTAGATTGTTCAATAAATTCAGAGATTTATCTATATATCTACATATAATTGCTTATATTTGTTGTCTAACCCATTCAATATTCTTACTCTTTGCTTCTGCTCACATATTTCTCACATTTCACATATGTTGCTCTGATCTATTTCCATTAGAACTCCAGCGAATCCATATTGGAACGCATGAACATACCTCGCACAGCTGCGACGCCCACAACGCCATCGTCGGCATCGGCGTCAGCGAGTGCCATTGGCAATGGCAAGGTAAAAGCGGCATCGCCCACGCTCTCGGAGAGCGGCAGCAACAGCAGCGGCAGCGTGAAGAGCAAAGCGGCTAATCTTAGGTGAGTCTCATCGAGCTGGCCAACTGCCTGCTTGGGTACGGGCTAAACATAATGTTCGTAATTATATTTTATATTCTTTTTGATTTTTATATAAACTCATTTTGAATTTTGCATTTGTTTTTTTGTATATATTTGTTTGAAAATTTTAAATTTTTTTGTTCTTTTGGTTTCTTTGCCGGGACATTTTTGGTGGTTAACTCCTGGTACACCCACACACACACACACACACGCGTGCATACACACACATACACACGCCCACAGTATCTCGTTAGGCAATAGTTTTGTAAATAGTTCAATTACAAAAACAACAACAACAAGCGCAACAACAACCAGCTCAAATCGAACAGCAACAACAACGACGGGAGTGGGAGCGGGAGCGGGAGCAGTAACGGGAACTGGCCTGCGCAATTTGGCGCCAAATAAGTCAACGCTGTTTGGTGGTGGAAGTGGCAGTGGTGCTGGTGCAGGCAGTAGTGTTGGTGGTGGTAATATTTCGCCAACGTCCACGCCCACACCACCCGCACCGAAGCCGGCAATTGGGTTTGGCAAGCCGAATTTCGCGCCAAAGCCGCCGGGGCTGCAGCAACTGGCGTTCGCCAATGGGCATCAGCGTCCAGCGGTGGCGCGACATCACAGCATGAAGTCACCCAGGTATAGCATTCATCCACTCTCTCTCTATAAACATCATATAGGCCACGCACCGCTTAATACTGCCTTCGTCTTTGGTTCAAAGTTCAGCTACAGCTTTAATCCCGCACGCTAATTGCCCAATCCTCGCCTGACTCAACTCTCACTCAACCATGTTTATCCTCTCTTATCACTCAGATCACCACCGGCTGCTGGCGGCATTAGCGGACCCGTTTTCTCAACGCAACAACATTTTGGCACAATGCGCGCTCCGCTTCAGCAGACGCTGCTGCTGCAGTCCAGCGAGGGCATCAGTGGCAGCACCAACAGTATCACGGGCAGCGTGCGAGCTGCACCCAATCCGCCAAAGAGTAAGTAGTTCATATATATCAGTAACTAAGTTAACAGACTGAGTTTATCACAATTCCTAATTCCCTCTCCTTGCACTTGCAGCACGTCCCTCGGTGAAACCACCGCCGCCGCCGACACCGTCACGCAGCATTTCGAACAGTAATTTGAGCAACATTGCGGCGCCGTTCAGTGCTGTGAATACGGCGCTGGTGCAGAGTGCGGCCATCACGACGCCAGCGCCATCGCCGCCACCGCTGCAGCAGCCGCCATCCAGTTCGAGCAGCTGCAGCAGCGTGGCCGCTCTGCGCGACCAGTTTCGCGTCAATGGCAGCGGCACGCCACCAACTCCGCCCAGCGGCATCACGGCCAGTCCAAAGTCGTCCACAATGCGTGAGAAGGTCAATCCCATCATACTTAATGGTGGCCCCATCAATCCGCCAGCACTGCCACCCCATCGCAGCTGCCCGCCGCCCCCGCCGCCGATGCGACAGTCGAGCAACGTAAGTAGAGTCAACAACAAGTTGGCGCATATGCCAAAGGTAACACAGCATCCAGCTGAGAGCACATGTTGTACTAGGTTCAGCTAATGTACACTGCAAGAAAAAGAGTTATTAGAGTTTGTAGTATACTAAAATTAAATTGCAAACTCTAGTCCTCTCTTAACAATTCTTATTGGTGATGAGCAACATAAATTATCGAACGACTGAGCACAACGATTGGTTCCTGACTGATTCCATAACTAAGCAAAGAGCAAAGTTCACCACCAACTGCACTGCATCGTTCAGTGATCTAATAAGTTCTGTAGTTCACTTTCTTATGTCGTTCAATTGAACTTATTGTAAACAAAAAAGATCCAAAATCTACTATTTGTTCACAGGGCTTTTATAATGCAGTTGCATTGGACTTTAAAGACAAACTTATTTATAAGACAGCTGCTTATAATAGAAAACAATTTCAATTTAAGTTAGTTGTCTGCTAATCTTTCTTACAGTGCACAAAAATAACATTGAGGCTGCTCCCTCTCACTCTGTCTCACTCTCTCTCACTATACGACTCGCTCTCATTTTGGTTCCTTTGCGTTGCGCGCTCTGCGCGTTCGCTCTTTGCTCTTCGCTGCGCACAAACAGTTAGCTTTTTACAGCCTTTATGGATTTTCCAACAATACGTGACCCAAACAGCTTAGAAACGTATTGTCGCTCATCGCACGCTTGTTTTGTTGTGCTGTTTGTGTGCGATTAAAGTGCAATAGAGTCTGTTGGTCCTTCGCTTCGCGTAGCATGTGAAGCTGTGCAGGATTAGGCAACTGTCCGAACTCAAAGCAAAGTGAAGCAAAGAAGCTCAAGGCTATTCAGTATAATGTTGATGCTCAATCAAAAGCGCAGTGTAACGGAATCTCAGATTATCCAACAGCAACATTTGGCAGCCAACTAAATGCATGCCTTTTCTATTGCAGGGTGGACCACAGCAGCAGCAGGCGCCAGTGCCGCCTCAACGCCATTCATCAATACGGGCCAATGCCCCGCTGACGCCGCCCACGCACATGGCCAATGCGACGCACAATTTTGGCAGCAACGGCGGCCTGGCAGCAGGAGCGGGAGCAGGAGCAGGAGCCGGAACTGGAACTGGAGCTGGAGCGAGTGCATCAGTTGGTCGTCTTGTTATCGATTTGGAGGCAAAGTTTGGCAAGAGATTTCATAATGTTACCGAGTTCCCGAAACCGCCTCCGTTTCTAAATATACAAAAAATCTATCCTAGTCGCACGCTTAAGGCAACCAATGGTATGTAAAGGATATATATATATATGTGTGTGTACATGAGTGTGAGTTTGTATGTGTGTGTGCGTGTTTAAGTGTATGCGTGTTTTTTGGGTGTGTGGGTAGGTTCTACTGTTAAAGCAAACTCACTCACGCGCCATGTTAATAACATGATTATGTTAATAATAACATGATTATGTTTCTGATTATTATTATTATTATTATTAAAATTATTGTTATATGCACACATGGAACGCTGTTACATAATGAATACATATATATACATTTATATTGCAAAAGTTGCATAATATTATTATTATTATTTTTATTATTTATAAGTAAAAAAAAAAACATATTAATGTAGCATTTTAGTTCGATATGAAAGATTGAAACAAAATACAACGATGCAATTTTAAATTGTCTTTTATACACACACACATACATACATACACACACACTCTCACACACACACAAATGCTATCAAATGTAACGTTACAATTTATGATTGTTTAAAAATGTTAAAATATATATTTATAATTATAAAAAGTTGATAGCTTTATTCCACATAATTTTGTTAATATGCATATAAATATTATATATATATATATATATATCTTTAACTATATATATTCTTATGCATATATCTATTTTATTTAACAAAGAAAACAGCGATATTATTACTAAGCACACGCATATTATGTATTATTTTTAGTAAAGCATATTTATATCTATATTAAAATGCCTCTTATCTATGTTCATGCCACGATATTCGCATTATGTTCAAGTCGTCCTACAGCATTATTTCTATACATTTGTAGCGCATGGTTTTACTTTGATGTATTTGTCTACGAGATCGGCTTCGCATATATAACTACTTATATATATACATAGATATTTTTTGTACTTGTATCTTATCTAAAACACGTACAACTGTACAAATATGTATGTTTTTTTTATATATATATTTGATGAATATTTAATTTTAGCACATTATTGTTTTATTTGAAGTTATGAACAATAAAAAAAGATGAAATTAAATTTGTTATGCATTACACATTTTTACACATTTTATTACATTTTTACACACGTCGTATTTGTCCTCCTCCACATACTCTGCTGTTCCTCTGTTCTTCTGCTCCTCCTTGATCCTTAAACATTTGTGTTTGTTGCTTGCTTGTATAATTTCCATTGCCTAAGTGACGGACGCAGCTTTAAATACATCAAAAAATAACGGTCTTTGTATCTATATATAAATATATCATTCCCTCTCTCTCTCTCTCTCTCTCTCCCTACTTAAATGCCTCTCTATCTCTCACGCTTGAAATGCAGAAGCCGCTTTGGCGCCCAACAGCAATAACAACAATAATAATAACAGCAGCAACAACAACAACAGCAGCGCTGCATGCAACAACAATGCAAAACCTGCAACGGGACTGAAGCCCGCCTATGCGCCGCTCAAAAAACATCGCGCGCCCGCACCACCTCCGCAGGCAGGCGTGGCCGCCGCCACAGTGTCTGTGATAAGGCAATCCAGCTTTCTATATGGCGGTAATGGCGCAGCAGGCGGCGGCGGCAGCGCTGCAAATGCTGTCAGCGTGAGGCCAAAGTCACAGCCAGCGTCAAGTGTGCCGCGCAATTCGACGGTCTATTAACTGTAAACATAACTGTAAATTTCAATCCCTGTTTAAGCTTTGTATATATGTATACCTATTTGTGTGTGTGTGTAAGTGTAAATGTGCAAGTCCTTGATGTTGTTAGTTTGTATATGTGTGTGAGTGCAATTGTGTGTGTGTGTGTGTGTGTGCAAATGCAAATGTTACAAGTGTCCCTGTAAAGTGTATAAAATAGAAGCAGAACAATAATGACATCAAACAAATGCAGATGCACAAAAATGGTTTTTGTATGTATGTATGTAGCAGACACATGCATGTGTGTGTGTCTGCACCAGATGTGGCGGAATGAGTTAGTATGAAAAGAATTTGTTTGAAATTTCAACGGCTGATTTAAGAAATGTACTAAAAAATGTCATACTTGAAAATGTTCAATTGAATCACTTATTCAATTGAGAAGCAATTGGTGAGCTTAACGGGTGGCTTTAAAATGTACTAAAAATGCCAGAATTAATATTGTTCACTTTTAAATTCTTAACGGCCTCACTCAGCTCTCTTGCTGCTTATTTTAAGTTTAGTGTCTTCCCAGGCTAACGCAAATATACTTACGTACATACATACATTTATATACATATATACACATATTAACTATATTTAATCTGTATATAAAACTTAGCGGCATTTGAATCTAGACCAAAGTTAGTCAAATTATTCAAAAGGCAACACCAACAGAGAATACCCTTTAATATATATATAAATAAATAAATATATATATATATATATATATATATAAATGTATATGTAAGTACTTATGCGCATATTTACGAGCGTTTTTGTCGCTCTCCCTATCTAAACTAGACTGAAAAATTGTTGAACCGAAATTCAAATTTTATTATTAAATCACAAAGAAAACACACAAATGTTAATGCAAATGAAAACTGTAGCACAAACCAAAGGTTTTCCAACGAAAATAAATAAATAATAAAAACAAATAACATTTACACGTAGTCGGAATAGATCATATTACATCAATAACGCAAACAGTTTATTAAATGTATTATTTCCCATTTGTGATACATTTCGAACAATTTCTGTATCTATTCGTCAACCCAATTCTATTCTATATTAATATATATATAAATTTGTTAAAAAACCCCTAGGGCAATATTATTCACTAACATCAAATTAATTACTTATTATGATTATTATTATTATGAAATTCATTGTTGTTGGACCATTGCCGTCATTAGAAGTAATTCAAAAATCAACATTCTATTTCAATATCATTCCATTTGAAGTTCTCATATAAATAAACTGAAAAAAAGCATTGGAAATACCTAATTTAAACGACTTTTTATGGCGGGCTGAACTAAAATATGAACAAACGTGTCGAGACTGGTCGACTAGGAGATACCCTGAACCCTGCGAAGAGCCAATATTTGATATGCGGCATCCAAAATATAACAAAAATCAAAATTTTATAAAATACACATGAAACTAAATGCAAAATTTTGCAGACTCTAGCTCCAAAGATGTACGAGATATAATTTAATAGCTGAAAGTCGATAAGGTTGTTGATCGACAACATTGTAACGGTAATAGTTATCGATTTTTTCACACAAACTCGAATTTCGCGTGCTATATAGGGACAAAAAAAGTCTCTAGCTCTTATAATTTCTGAGATCGACGCGTTCACACATACGGACAGACGGACGGACGAACAGACGGACATGGCTATATCGACTCAGCTCGTTGAGCTTATCAAGAGTATATATACTTTATCGCGTGTGCCACGCCTCCTTCTGCCTGTTACATACATGTTAACAAATCCATTTTACCCTGATTTCCAATTTTCTCAATGGGTTCAGGGTATTAAAATATATGATAGATTGGAGGAGTTACCCAATGAAGATTATAAAGTGTTACAAAAAAGTATATCGTCTTATAAATACGTAAAAAAGATTGCAATTTAAAAACATGGATAAAAATTTCCAAAAAAACAAAGTTTGAAACTAACTCTGGTTTCTTGGATGTATTAGACTTGGGCATACAAAGCCGAAGCACAGAGATTTTGTATATAAAAACATATCATTATCAAGGGCAACTGATTTCTACATGATTTCAAAACATACAGATTCCAATTCACATTATATCTAAAAAAAAAAAAAGAATTATAGGCAATATAATGTATTTCTTCAATAATTATAGCATTTATATATATAAGTATATTGTTAGCACAGATCCATTTTACTAAAACTATCCAAAGGTTATTATTGTGTATATATATCAATTTCAACATGAATTTCATTTTTAAATGCAGATCTTTTGTTGAGTATATATTAGCTGCAAGCGCATATTTACAAAATCGTGGGAGTAACATTAGTTGGCTAAGGCATGTGGCCAACTGCTAAATAGCCAACAGAACTATAACAAGCTTAAACATAGTGTAAATACAAAGAATAGAATTGAATTCAATAAACAATAAACAATCGCACTTTGTTGCTTATAAACTAAATGGCTATCTAAGCTGTGCTATGCTTGAGCTTTAGATCTTCAACGGCCTCCTGCAGCGGCTGATCCTCGCGCAGACGTCGACGTTCGCATTTGGGGCATGGCTGATGCTCGTTAAGGCATTCGGCATGGAAAACAGCGCCACATGTAACGCACTGTAAAAATGAATATAATTTTAATCAAAATCAAAATGATAATCAATAAACTTACCCGAAATGTGGTGGCGATGTGAAAGGGGTAGAGCACACGAGGACTTTGGCAGATTTCGCAGATGAAGCCCTTCAGCTGGCATAGCCTGCACTTGAGCACGTGTGCCTCGCCCAACTTGAACGCCTTTTGCAGCTGCTGGCAAAGTGCGCCGCGTTGTATCAACGCCAAATCAGCTATGGAGTATTGATGTATGTGCTCGTAGAGATACTCCTGGCCACCGAAATGGTTCTGCAGCAGCTTGAGGCTGCTCGGTGCACAGGTATAGAGATAGGCACGTATAAAGTTCAGGCGAATGCGCAGCGACTGTAGCTCAGCCATGGCATCGGAGGCATAGTAAATGCTCGGATTGAGCAGCTGCATGTCAAGGAACGGCTGGGCACGAAACTCGGCCAGAAAGAGTGCTGCTCGCTTGCTAACGGCATATTTGCGAAAGTCCCAGTTGTAGATGATGCGCGCCGGAATGAGTTGAGCCTCCGGCTCCATGCAGATGTTGCAGTAGTAATTGCCACTAAAGGCACAAACTCTGCGGGTATAAATTAAAGAGAATGTATTAAAGGTAAGACTATGATTGGCAGCTTAGCTCAACGCACTGGAAATTGTTGTCGCCAATGCCCAGCGGATGCTGACAGCCCTTGCACAGAAAGCCCTGTGCGTTCAGTCCCGGCTCGCGTGGCAGCTGGCACAGTTGAGCAACCATTTGCTGCAGCTCACCCATCTCAAAATTGGAGTTGAGCAGCTCGAATTCCGAGTTGGTCTGTGAGTAGAGAAAGATAAGCTTTAATATTCCGCACTCTAATAGAACAAAAACTCACATCAATTGATTGCAGTTCACTCATATCATCTGTTGTGGCATTCGAGTCAAGCTCTCGTTGCGTTTGCTGCTGCGCCAAGTTCAAGGTTGAGGGATTCGCACGAAACTTCTCCCATATCTGCGACCAGCCAGAGCCATCCTCACGATTGTTCTCGTGCTTTCGCAGCAGCGCATTGTAGCTGCAGCGATCAGCTGTGGGTGTGCGCAGGCTCGTGGTGCTGGTCATGCTAACCGAGCGCTGAAAGAAACGCGCTCCCGACTCCTCTGTGGGCGTATGGACATCTAGATCACCGGACCAGGAGGTCTGCATGAGATTTGTCAGCGAATTGCTGCCCTGCGGCAGCTCGGAAAAGGGCTCTTCTATGTGACGCATGGAACGCTTGCGAATCCGCTGTCCACTGCTAATACTCGACTCGGCTTGCTCAGCCTCATTGGAGACTTCATGATCTCCTTTTGCCTCTGCCGATGTGTTTGCCTGCTCTTCCTTTATGATGTCCATTTCGTCCACCTTTTGCATGAACAAATCCAACATCTCATGCTGGTTAAGATCCGCATTCCCAAATTGGCCGCCACGACTGAATGGACTGTTCGAAATGGACTCCGAGAAGAGCTCATTCGTGCGCAGTGGCTGCGGTGTGGGAATAGCCACAATTTCAGTTGCCAAAGAGCTGGCCACATCCACGCCGCTGCTTATCTGAAAAGAAAAGAGTCACAGCTCAATATGGATCTCAAATACTTTTCTCTGTTGGACGCACTGGACAGGATTTGAGTGCCGGAGTCCATAGATCGGATAGCTGCAGCGCATAGTCGGGCCACTGATTCAGCAGGCTTGAGTTGACGGGCAAATCGAATGTTACATATGCCTCCAGGCTCTCCATAATCTTAGCTGCCGTCTCCAGGCCTTCGCTGTCCTTGAGCAGCGCATCCTTCTTGTAGTACGGACGCAGTGCTGAACCGTTTTTGCGCATATTATTCAAATACGACGAGAATATGGAGTCGTTAAGCGACTGTCGCACCCACGCTCGACACTGTCCCGTCTCGGAGGTTATCTGACTCAATCTCTGGATCTGCTCGATCACCTGCTTGTGCATGAACACCATGGCAGGTGACCAGAAGCTCGGCTCCGGTCGTCGCTCCACATCTCCAGTTATCACATTGATGGTGGCCCACAGAAAAGAGTCTTTCAAGCCGTGCAGGAACAGAGCTTCCAGAGTGGTGCACAAGGCACTCGTCTGCTCACACAGTCCAATCACATCTGTGGGAATTTTTTGGATGAGTCATGCGATTGGGTTAATTGAATGTGAATAGGGGAATTACCGAGTCCTTTTTGCTTAACTTCAAACTCGATTTCTCTCGCATTTTCGTTCAGTGTATTTATCAGCGCCTCCTTAACGACATTTTCACGTTTTGTGGAAAAGTTGTTGAGGCTGCGAAAGAGGGAGCTCATTTGTTTGTCTTTATGCTTGTTATTTATTTTTCTATTTCGATTTATTTATTGTTATCTTTTGCTTAGACACAATCAGCTGTTCGCCAGGGCTGCAAGAATTTACTTTTATTTTTATTCTAACTATGCCAAACAAATTTAATGAAATTTATTTATTTTATTTAATGACTTTAATAGATTATGTGAAAAGAACTGTAATGAACATTAAACTTAACATAAATTCACAAAATTCAATCGACGACTGAATTCATTTAGCAAAATTGTCTGAAAAAGTTCGCAGCACTTTTGAGCCAGCTCATGCAATCGAACTTTGAGTGAACCGATAGTTCGATTATTGGTCTTCAATGACGTCACAAGAGCTCTCACTCTTTTTTAACGGCTTTTCATATTTTTTTTAATATCAGCTTAGGAATTTGAGAACAAACAAATTGTATGTGACTGCGAAATGATTAACGTAAGCAGTATTAAATTTCCGTTTGGAATTATGAATTTTAAGACCAGTTCTCAATATTGCTTGCTTGCTTTCTTTCTATGTGGGAACGCTCGATTATGAGAATGAAAAAAAAACCCACGCAAATAAATAACCACAAATTCCGCGTGTTCGTTAACAAGACAAAGCTTTAATGACTTTTGATGCCTTGGGGTTTTTATTTCAGCAAACCAAACAACATTTATGACTCAACTCGTCAAGGAATAGAAATTAAGCTTCAATAATAAATATTGTTTAGCCAAACAGTTCACATTTCTTGCAGTTAATGGAAAATTATTTATAAATATATACATAGATATTTATTTCTGTTTATTTACATATGAATGAAGTTGAGTTAAGTGTCAGCCTCAATCCCGGCTTGTCCATAGGCTGTGCACGTATCCATTCAGCAAGTCGCCACTTGATATTAAGACGAAATTTGTGTTAAGGTCAGGGTGACCAACAAACTTTATGCTGTCATTGTTCAACTTGTTGTTGTTGTTAATTTTGTTGTTAATGTTGTTGTTGTTGGCTTAACGCATTTTTCAATATTTTTGCAATAAAATTGTATAGCCGCTGATATATCGTACAGAAGATGCGCTCCAACTGGTTCAAAAACTGGTCTCTCTCATATGGAAAAAAAATAAATATTTTAAGTTGTTTTTTTCTCAGTTTTGTTGTTGTTTTTCATTTACGAAACAATTTTCGTGTGGGCCGTCAACGCTTGCATTCAACAATTGCACTGAAATTGGTCGCTAATTTATTAATATTTTTTTTATTTATATAAAAATATTTATGTATTTTTTTGCAGTTTTGCAAACATCGTGTAGACATGTTTTTTTGTTAACGGAAATGTTAAAACTCGCGAATTTAATTAATGAATTTTATTTTTATTTATGAAGATGGGTTCAAAAGGTAAAGCTAATGTGTGTGAAAAAACACAGAAAAAAAAATATAATATGATAACAATTAATAAAAATAAATAAAGGTAAAGCTGAAGGTGAAGGGTCACTCAGCAATTTGTACGCATGCGCAGCGTCGCGTCATTTCCATTTCCATTTTCATTTCCCAACTGCAAGAGACTTTGACTAAGCGCGGCATAGACTCTATTAGAGTAAATAATATACAGCATGAATGCTGTCACTGCATTGTTATTGTTATTGTTGCTGTTGTTGTTGTTGTTGTGATGCTGACTTGACTTTTTTCTTAGCTCCACTCAAAAAGTTTGACTTGAACGTCGACTTCACGCTGCCAGCGGCAACTGTTTGGGCCATTGTTATAAGTAGCAGAAGAAGAAGAAGCAGAAGCAGCAGAAAAAAGAGCAACAACATTTTTATAAAAACGTTTGTTTTCGTAATACAATTTTGATTACTTCTTCGACGCCGACGTCGACTGCGCCGCAGCGTCGCGACGTCCCATTGATGGCTTTGTCTGTTGTGTTTGCCTTATGCAGCGACGCGACGCCCGACGCCCGACGCCCGACGCCCTGTGATTTATTAACGCTGTGCACCCCACAACAACAACAACAACAACAACAACAAAGGCAGCAACACGGGCCAAATTGCGCGCCTCTTTAGAGTTAAGTCCATTTGGTAATATCTCTGCTGTTAATTGTAACAATAATTTGAACGCCCAATGATTTCATTCGCCGCTTATGCTTCAATCATTACGCTGCATAGGAAGCGCAAGGCAAAGGCGAATGAATACAAAGCCAAAGATTCGAAGTCGAATTCGAGCTCGAAGACGAAGCGCACATACCAAAGTTAAAAAGTCCCAATCAGTGCTGTCAACTCTTCAGGGCTTCAACACGCCAGATCCGTTGCTCAAAAGAGCCAGAAATAGCTAGACAACAAAGGTTTTATGATTTTAAGGGAATTTTTGTAGGAATTTTTATATCGAAATCAATCAACATTGCATAAATTTGGATTTATTTTAGGTTGTTATATCTAAATCGGTATTCAAAATACAGCTGGATACCGGAAAACAGCCAAATAGTCATCACTGGTCCCAATGCGGAACAAACGCGCAAATGGCTGACATAATTTGTAAGATAAAAGCCGCCTGGACCTTGCCTGACAATTATGAACCGAACTAAACTGAACTGAAAGATATATATATATATAAATATACATAAATAAAGCGCAATCGAAAAGCCTTCCAATTTAAGTATATTCACAAAAATTGTGCAATCAAATTGCAGAAGAGATCAATGTACGCAAATGTTAATACAACTTCAAAGAAGCCTTTGCACAATGCTTCCCCCCACTCAATGTGATCTAATACGAGCTGACTAAGCAGCGTAAATCTCGAATTAATGCAGTTTGATGACTAAAGAATTTAATTTGCTTCACAAAAGAATTTGCCGCTCAATAAAAAGTCGAATTAAATGAATCGCAAATCGAAAGCCGTCAGAAATCAGTGTTCTCTGTCTGAGAACAGGATCTATGTAGTTCTGTGAACAAATTCATGCATGGATTTTCGAATATATTTGACTGGCATAAATTATGCATTGTTAGCAGCTAGACTGTTGACTGTTGACTGTGACGTGCCCTGATAGATAGATAGATAGACAATCTATTGAGTTTAGTCTCCAAAATATAAACCTGTCTGTCTAAATAAACAAACAATAAAGAAACAAATGCTTCTAACACTTTAACACATTCATTTTCATTATGAATTTGCATAACATTTATAAATACATGCATATATATGTATGTTTATACAAAACTGTTGAAACGTGTGCTCGTTTGGAAATAACAGAATGTTAAGCATATGTTAGGCGAATGTTAAGGCTGACCTTGAGCGACATTGGCAATGCAACGCCTGCAACAACTATGGGAAATACACGATATATATATATACATATATACGATATATGTAAGGTCATTGCAGCAATTAAATGTACAGTTTCCCGGTTTCAAAAGCAATACGCTATAAGTTAACAATCAAAGCGGGCTTTGAGCTCATACACATACATACATAAACACCCACACATGCAAATACATGTAAACTGAGCTGAGAGATGCAAGTGCTAAAAATGTCCTAAATAAGAACGAAAGCGATAGTTGCAGCACTGTAAATATTGGTGTTTCTTTGTTGTTGAATAATTTCCTTTGCTTAGGGAAATTTGTTCAATATGTAAATGTTTGCAGTGACGCCGCTGCTGCTGCTGGGAATTAAATGCACACTGGCGCAAAAGTTAATTTTATTAGTCAAAATAATGCAATTGTTAGTTAAGCAACATTATATTAAAGTAAGGTAATTCTTATATACACATAAATATATATTTTGTCAAGCCCAAAATGTATATTGTTATTAATATTAATGCTGCTGTAACATTTGGACATACCCAAATTATATATGGACCACTGTGCGCCGCCAGCGTCAACTCAAAGCCAATGCGAAAGCCAAGCTTCATTCGTTGTCGCTGATGGCAGCGTTGTTTATTAAAAGCGCAGAACTCGTGAGCTACGGACGTGTTTCTGCTACGCTCGAGCGCCTCGCTCATCTAATCTTCAGTTAACTTCGTCTTCGTCTCCGTCTCCGTGTCCGTCTCCATCTCCGGCACTGTCTCCGGCGCATCTCTCCCACAGTGACTGCGAGTCGTGAAATCGTGTCACAATTGATTGAATTTTGTGTGCAAGCGCTACAAGCTAAAATAAATACGAGAAAAAATTAATATTACATATTATTTGTATTTGGCAATAAGGTTTTTTTCTGTGTGCACGCCGGTGCAGATTGCGTCGCTCGCGTCGTCGTCGTCGTCGTCGCGGATTTTGTCATCCCTGACAGCATCAATTCGACCTGGTGGCTGTAGCTGTTGTTGTTATTGTCAGCATTGTTATTCTGCCTACGCGCTAATTATTCCTCGCGCTTTTCAACTCGAATGTGGCTTTTGGGCAATGCCCAATTCTAAATCGACGGTTGCGTGACAAATTCGAAACCGAAAACACACACATCTTAAGGCAAGAACAACAACAACAACAACAAACATAACGTTATTCCATATTGCCAAAATCGAAATGCAAACGCGCAGTTTGAAATTCGGGCTACGCAGTCGCAGAGCTGCCGGCGTTACCGTTACGCTGCTGCTAGCTCTGGCGCTACTGAGGATCGACGCAGCAGCTGGAAGGCCTGGTATACATGCACCACATACCCACATCTAATTCATTTCGGATTCCAATTGGAAGCCGATTGGATTCCGATTTCGATACCATTTCGAATTCGTAACCAATTTGCATAGACATACGATATTTAATTAGTGTTTGCTTTTTAATTTCCTTCTCGCCTTTCGTCTATTTGCGTTTCTGTGTCGTGTTGCTTTCTTCAATTACGTCTTTATACGCATGTTATTTCAAACTGGATATTTATTTATCTTGCATTTGATATGTATTTCAGTCTGATAATCTATGTTTTCTTTCTTGTGTTGAATCACTCAAATATGTGCAAACAAAAAATTATTGATTTTCCATCGTTAAACAAAGATTAATCAATCAATATTTGGATATAAAACAAAATTAATTTTTAACTATACAAATTATTTAATAATGAAAATTAATTACAAAATTTACAATTTTTGATAAAAAATTCTTATTTTACAATGAAAGTTTATTTATTTAAAATCATAAATTATATTTTTTATTTATTTAAAAAAAATATATATATATTTATATTATAAATTATTTTTAAATTTTGTAATTAATTTTCATAATTAAAAAATTTGTATAATTATAGTTAAAATTTTTTAATTATATATAAAATTTAATCAAATTTCTTTTAATGATACAAAATCATTTTGAATGCACATATTTCATAAATTTTTAATCAAATCGAATATGTTTTGTGTAATAATCAACTGTTTATGTTTTTTCCATTTGTAACTAAGTTTATTTCATAAGTCTTAACTAACTTGTATTTTATTTTATTTATTTATTAAGTCTACAAATTTGTTTATTGTTGTCCTTTGAGTCTCTGTTTGAACTGTCCCCTAACTTATCAACCAATTGTTACTAACTCCCAGCACATTGCACAAACTCATCTAACTGAATGAAATCGCCCGATCGATCATCATCTGTCTTCTAATCAGCCTAAATACAATGGGTATTATGTGTTTGTAATGCATCCAAATGCATGTAGTAAACAAGTATTAGACTATTTATTTCTGAAGGTTTTTTACTGTGCTGAAAGCGAATCTGAAACCAGAATAGCTCCATCTTACAGAGATGTCCTTCTCTCAGGATATTTATCTCTTTGTTTCTCCTTGTTACTCTCTTTACTTTTTTATATTTTTATTTCGTTATCACTCTTTTGATGCTTCTTTCTCTCTCTATTATTTCTCAGTATCTATATATTCTCAATGTCTCATTCTCTATCTTTTCGTTCCTCTATCTCTTTATTTCTCTATTTCTAGCTATCTATTTCCATCTCTGTCCAACTCTATCTCCTTCTATTTCTATATATTTCTCCTTCCATATGTTTATCTGTTTATCTCTCTCCTCCTCTCTCTCTCTCTCTCATTTTCTATCCCTCAATCCCTCTCTTTCTTTACCTAGCTCTATCTCTATCTATGCTGTATGTCAATATCTCTTTCTATTACTCCATATATCTCGATATTACTATCTCTCTGTCTCATATTATCTCTTCTTTGTCTTCTTTTATATATCTGTGTATCTATCACTTTCTTCTCTTTTTGTCTTTTTATCTCCCCTCTCTCTCTCTCTCTCTCTCTCCATCTCTTTCTCTCTCTGCATCTCTCTATCTATCTCTGCATTTCTCTTAATCTCTATCATTCTATATCCCTCCCTCTCCTTCTGTCTCCCTCTCTCACTTACGTCACCGTTTCTTAACGTCTTAAGATCTGATTCAGTTCTCCGATTCAGATACAGGAAGTCTCAAATACCTTTCAAATAGTCATAGTCTGATACTTGATTACTAAATTTCATCAAATTGCTGTGTTCGGCTTCCATCAGTTTCCATGCATCATGGAATGAATCGGGGAACTTGCCGGATACTCATCTACACCGATCATCAAATTAGAGTTAATAAATAACAGCATTTCATGACATTTAAGATGTTTTCGAGCTTTCGATATATCAAATGAACAAATGTGTTAGTCACAAACTGGACAAATCTCATCGAACACAGCAAAATAAGGCGTCAGCAGCTTTAAGCCAAAAAACCAAAAAAAAATAAACAGCTTCGCCAATGGCGACAAAAACGTCCAATTCCCAAAGGCAACAAAGGGTAAATGAAACTCGAGATGAGGCACAAGAAGCCGCCGGCTAAAAACAAACAACAACAAAAGCAAAAAAACAACAATAACAAAAGTTATGTAAGAGGCAGATGACATGACTGGCAAGGCAACCTACCAACTTCAGCTTCAGTTGCAACTTCATCTTTGGGGTTTTTGATTTCCACTTTTTCTTCTGCTTCTGCTGCTTTTTCGGCTTCACTTTGAGCTGCTGCGGCTGCTGGAAGGGACGACCTCTGGGATGCGTCTATCATTATCTTAGCTGCTACTTTAAAAGGCTGTTCATCTTCAGCCTCTGGTTAGGAGGGGGCGACTCAACAAGTTCATAAATTGTTATGACAATTTGTTAAGCTTGTTTGCAGCTTTTTTCCAACTTTTTTCACTTATTTTTGTTTTTCCTGTTTTGTGGGTCATGGAGCGCCCCAAAAAAGAGGCTAATTGCATTTAAGACACGCCGCAAGTTATGGGACTTATAGCTAAATAAGTTTAAGCTGATTATTTAAAAGCTTCGCTGAGTTGAGTGAATAAAATAGAAAAAAACATATCTATAAATTCTATAGTTCAAGAGTCGAGCTTATCTATACTGGACAGGTATTTAAAAGCCCACTTTGAGCTAAGATTTATGTAGATTTTCTTAGGTGTTTATAAGCCAGACTAGACTTTGATTATAGTTAGATAAGACTAGATTAGACTACATTATAGTAAGTCTTATTAAGTGAAACTATTGCAAATGGGAATTCAGATTAGATTGTTGTTGTTGGAAAGGTATGTAACAGGCAGAAGTAGGCGCATAAAGTCTGTAAAGTCTTGATCAGCAGCTATAACGAATCCTCTATATGTTTCTACCTATAGCTATTATTGATCTTACCAATCTGAGATCCTCAAGATCTTACATGAAGCATCACTTATAGTACTCGCAACTCAACTTCAAGCAATAGACAACTCTCCCTGTTTAAAGTAAAAATCGATTAAAAATCTATATTGAGTTTTTTGAGAATATCTCGAATACTTTAAGTACCAAAGTTATCAAATTTAGTATATAGACTCTACTGAAGTACACTTATATAGCCAATAATTTATTTTTTGAATTGCCTAAACATAAAGTAAGTTCTGCTATGCTCTATATATAAACTTGAATGTTTCTCAGAGTTGTTGAGCCCTGGGTACCACCTAGTAGAGCACCCCAACTTGCTTATCGACTCTATCACACACAGAGGGAGAGTCGCTAATTGTTTAACAATATCTAAAAGACAATACTTCAATGTCCAATTGTATTGCCGTCTTTTCTTCTGCCTTTATGGCCATAATCAATTAATTGTTAACGATTTTCTTTTGCTGCTATTCACACGATGTCTCGAGCAGCTACTCGAATGAATATATATCGTTAAAGACTTTTGACTGTACGTGATAATTAACAAATTCGCATAGATTTTATTGGCAGTTGTTGTTGTTGTTGTTGCTATTGTTGTTGTTGAGCACAATTAGTTAGCCTAATAATGAAAAGTTTGCCTTAGTTTTTTTTTCATCGTGATTAATGTTGGCGCTTTTGTTACTTGAACTATAATTTTTTCTATATATATCTAAGCTGCTGCCTGAAAGTTTCGTAATGTCTTAATAGCCCAGCACAATAAGCTGCGATATAGATTTTGTCCGTTTATTATAATTGATAATCTGCGACGTGTTTCAAGAGACGTTTCTTACGTCACTAATGGGTTTTTTTGATATTATGGGATTGATAAGTGCAAATTACCACATATTAATGGGGAAAAAAACAGAAATTAAAACCAAAATCAAAATCAAATTTATATTGAAAATCTTTGTGAGTCGTGAAACCAGTTGCAGGCATATTTGATCTGATTTGATTGAAGTTTATGACAGTTTTTTATGAAGAGAACTTTAAATACTATAATTCAGATTGATTTGTTTGACTATAATATTATTGATTAGTGTCATTAGGTTGTTATACTCTGATTTCATTGAAAATGGAATTTTCAGATATATTTGTTTTTGCTTATATATATGTAATTGGCTGAAGAAGGCGTAACCGAGCTCATAAAGCCTATATAATATTGATCAGCTGAATATTCTGTCTGTTTCTATGTCTAACCCTATGAATAAATTCATCAAACTGAATCTGCTCTTATAATAAATATTTATAATCAATAAATTTCCCAGTTTAAAGTAAAAAGCATTTAAAAATCGATATTGAGCTTTAGTTCTTTATGCATATCTCGTATGTTTTAAGATCTAAAGTTATAGAATTTGGTATATAGATTCTCTAAAAGTCTACGCAGATAATAAAAAAACCCTTTCTTGAGTGCCCCTACCCGATACCCCCTAGAACCATGTATATATTCATAATATAAGCTCAAATTATTATGACAGCTGTTTGTCATGGCTTATCGGGTATCTTCTAGTCAGTCACACTCTCACTTATGAGCCACGTTGATTGAGGCAATTAATTATTGAATATCCTCACAGAATCTCAACAAAAACCAAACTTGACAATAAAATATTATTTACAAGCGCGAATTTTTGTTTTCGCTTTGATTTGGCTTATGATCAGCTTGGGCTGTGCGTGGGTAGTGTGATTTTCAACAGCTAAATAAGTCGATAACTCAAGGCCCAAGATAATATGATGATCGCGGGCTGAGCTTAATGAAATTTGATTTTTATCAACCCAAAACGAAGGTTGCAAAAGCAAAAAACTTGTCAAAACTGTAAAACCGAGAAGTGCGCAAAAAAAGGCAGAAAAAAACAAAAAAACAGTTGGAATTATGACATTGTCTGTGTGTTTGTAGTGGGTGCAGATGTCGTGAAGTTGCCAATCAATTAAAACTTCAATTCAAAAAGATGTTCACAACACAAAATGAAAAAGAAATCAAAATAAAATAACAATAAAACATTAATTGGCACTGAACTTGATGGGCAAAAACTGAATTTAACTAGTTTTACGAATGATTTGATTGACAGTAAAACAAAGGGTTTCGCAGCTTAACCAATACTAGGAAGTTGTTAGGATCAGTTTTCTATATATATCTGCACATTTTTCATTAGAATTTTATATATCTTTTGTTGTTGTTTTTGTTTTGCTAATTACAGCAGATGAAATCTGAGAATATATTAAACAACGCGTTGACAACACTTTCCCAGCTGTTGTTGATGTATGAGAAGAACAATAAAAATAAAATCTCAAGATGTTGCTAAGTTAGTTCTATGTGTATATATGTATGTATATATACACATCATATATCTGATATTTGTATCTTTATTTATGCGCTGCAGTCAGCTTAAAGTTCACGGCTCAAAATTTCTGATAAAAACTGAGAATCATCATTTGTCAGCTGCGATTGATAAGCCTAGCTAGAATATATATGTATATATAAAAGTCCCCATTGTTTATTTCTAAGCCAGCGAAAGCCATGACAATATGAATGCAAAATAAACAATAAAAATTAAATAAATAATATAAAAATGATATGCACATATGTTTAGCAGCCGGAACTTGACTAGAATATCAGCAATATCTGTGAGCTGAGCTCTGCTGTATATCTGTTTCTCCAAGCCATTTATAGCTAAAATAACACAATAAATAATTTATTTGTTTATTATTTCTCTAAGTTCGCATAAAGTTCTTTATTTAGTATTTCTCCTGGTTCTAATTATATTAAAAATTGTTTATTTTTTTATATTTTTATAATCTACAATCAAATATGGGTAACAATAAAAGTGGTTTGGTTAGTTCTAGGCAGTGTTTGGGTTTTATCGAAAATATTTGATATAAATAAATACAAATGAATTAATTAATGAAAAGAATTTGGACTTTTATGATCCATGCTGTATTTTTAAAACTTGATTCGTATAAATTATAGATGAATGAATGAAATGAGTTCAACTGGGGTTTCGAGAACAAAATCTTTAGTAAGAGAATGAAGAGGGATGAAAGTCTGATAGATATATGAGTTATAGTGAGTTATAATGTTAAAATAGAATCTAATTCTTCCAGTTATTTGTATTATACATCATATCATATCCTCATCATATTTAGATTCAAAGTTTACCTAGGATAAAAGACTTTCAGATATAATAGAAATTAAATTAGGGGTAAAACTCTTCCAATTATAAGTATTTTGCAACCATTTCATATCATTTCTTCATATTTAGGTTCCAGATTATATATAGGGGTAAAACTGTTTCAGATATCTCTATTATATTTACTCATATTTAGGTTCCAGCCTAAAGACGATAAAACTCTTCTAATAAATCTATTATATATCATATCAAATAATCACATTTAGATTCCAGTTTAAAACAAATAAATCTCTTTCAGATATATGGATTTACATCTATATATTCAAAAACAAAATACAAATCTATCTATTTATCACTTTAATAACAAGTTTTCAAAAGAAAAAAGAAAAACTACTTTGTGACTCTCGTGGCATGACGAATGAATAAGCGGACATGCTAGATCGCATCTAGACCTCGTGCTGATGATTAGAAGATATTCAATAACGTCAGTGAGTTCTCTGTGACTCTATTCAGGAATCGCTGTGAGAGTATGTTAATCAGTTGGTTAGTTAGTTAGCTAGTCAGTCAGCTAGTCAGTTGAGGCTAGTGCTAGGTGGGCGCGGCTTTTGATGGATAAGGTTAGACTGATCAAGTTTTACTGGTTTAGTTCGTGAGTTCAAGCAAAAAATAACAAAAAAAAAAAAACATCTCCAGGTTAAATCAAATGTGAACCAGCTATGCGTCAGATGAGTTTCTGTAACAAGTTCTCTCTGGAATCTAGTTCTAAAAACGTTCTATAAATTCTAATGACTTCACTTATCATAGATTATGCTCTAAATGACGGAAATTAAAAAAATTACGAAGTATTTATGGGTTAGAGTTGGGATGTGATAGAGGAGGTGAAGAAAATAGATGTGACTAGCTAATAGATAATTTTTAAATAATTGTAGACAGCTACAGATTTATTGCATAATATTAATTTATTGTACAAAATCTTCTATGTTTTCTAAATACAATCAATATTTTAGTATTTATTAAACAGCCAGTGGGTAGATAATAGGGTTTGTTTATCTATCTGTAGAGACAAACAACAATAGCTGTCAAAAGTTAGTTGTTTCCGCTACAAAACAGTTTATTTTCCTGATTTGCCACGCCCCAGTAGGCATAATTATATGATATTATATATTAGATGATATTATATATAAGATATATCAAACATATATGTTTCAAATTTCAAATCTCTTTAAATAATATAAAAGAATTTATGCCATAAATTATATAGAAATTTTTCGTTTTGCTTGGCTAGGCCACAGGCTTCTCATATTACTTTTTACTTATCAAACGTAATTCTTCTGGTAATTCTAGATACACTATAAATACTGTAAAATATATATAGTTTTTGTTCTACTGCCACACCCGTAAAGGGCGTGTTTATATTATGTGTAGAGCGAACTCTACTTCAAATAGATATAGCTGTTTCATCTTTTTCACCCAAAACTGTGACAGCTATATGATTAACGCATTAGCCACGCCCACACTGGACTTAACTAACATGGCCTCCTTAAATGTTAGCCATGCCAAATTTCAAATCTCTAGCTACAACAACTATCAAAGTAATAACATTTATTTTACAAAACCTTTGGTAACTCCCTATTTGCCACGCCCATCCCCCCACTTGTTCGACTCCCAAATATGTTAACACTAAATAAGCTGTTTACATATATGTTTCAAATTCCAAATCTCTCAGTTACAATCGAGAGAAGACAGACAGCAAGCCGACCATGATACAAGACCCAAACACTTTCTTTCAGTTTTGTAAGCGAGATAAAAGCGAATCAAATTGATAAAACAGACAAATTACATGAAATACAAAACAATTTGAGTTGCATGATTGAGACACATTTGTGTTTGGGGCCAACGCTGAGCAAACATTTAGCTCAAGCTCAACCAAAACAAAAGACTCAGGCAACAAACTTGATTGACTGTCAAAGGCAGCGCAACGAAACAGTAAAAATCTTAATTTACTTATTGACCTACCTGGCCTAACTAACGCCGTAGGCGGTGAGTGTGTGTGTGAGTGTGTGTGTGTATGTGTGTGTGTGTGTGTGTGTGTGTGTGTGTGTGTGTGTGTGTGTAAGTGTGTTATGTGTCAACCAAAAAGCTGCAATAGCAAGAGCAACAACAGCTGGCAGACACAACAAGTAAGAGTGCTTGAGTGAGAAATGCTCAACTAGTAGATACCCTGTCATTCTGGACTTTTGTATGCATACCACACACACACACACATGCACACACACACACATGCACACACACATAGGCATACATGCAAAAAGGGGAACTTTAGTTCTAGCTGTGCTATCTGAATGATATTTTCTGAGCATTATACTGATATTCTGCAAAAGGAGAAGTCTCTAAACTATATGAAATACTTTTTCTATTTTTGTGGGTGAACTGGAGAAGGTATTTGACGCCTTAAATACAATAAAATCTGTATTCATTACAGTTAATTACATAGAAATTTTAAGAGTTTGAACATTAAAGATCATCGATATGTTGTATATAGACTTATTGAAAGATGGGCATAGGGTTCAGGTTATCTTCTAGTCGGGCAGTCCTGGCTAGAACACTCGGATGAGTTATTAAGAATTAGTGATAAGATTCTATTGTGTATGGTATATAAAACCAAATGGTATATACAAAGCCAAACCTTTTCAGTTGAGCGGCATTGTATATTTGAGTGCCGCTCAACTGAAAAGGTTTGGCTTATATCTCTTGAACGAAAACTTCGATTTTAATTAAATAAATGATGTCACATTAGTATCTTCTCCCTTACTCTTATTAATATGAAATGGACAGACAGATAGACAGATAGACTTAACTGTTTAGGCTGTTCAAGAATGTCTAATGGGTTTCACAACGCCACCTGTTACAAACACTTGCATAAAGAAACAATATACCCCACATTTCCATTGAGTGTAGGGTATAACAACATGCAGCCACAGCTTAAAAGTAAAGAAGACAAAGACACTATATATGCATATATATATATATATTTATAGACCATTTAAGCCAATGTCAATCAATCAGCGACAATGGCAGCCAAATTGCCACAGAGCCACCCAAGGGGCTGCCACATCAGTTTCATCTTCGCTTCTACCGTTTCTAACATTCTTTTTTTCTTCATTGGTGAATTGCAAGCAAATTGCATCTCTGGTAGCATTTGCCACTCACATAAAGCACCTCATACACACACCCACACACATACATTCATGCATTAGTTGCAACCACAAAACCACAACAAACAAACAAAAAAGAAACCACAACAACAACAACAAACACAATTTCCCCCCTTCTCTGCAGATGTTCGGCAATCGCCGTTTTCATTAGAATTGCAGCCGCCATTGGCTGAGGCCGCTGTCGACGATGCGTTCAATGCGGGCAGCGAGCGGGCCGTCGATAGCTATGGCAATCCGATTGATGCACTGCGTCCGATCGATACGCCCGATGGGCGCAAGGTGGTCAGCGCGCAGGGCCTGCAGTTTGAGATACCCAATTATGCGTCGGGCATCACTGAGATACGAAAGCCAGCCGATGACTTGCTGCCACCGCATATTGGTGAGTTCACAACAACAACAAAGGGTAAAGCTGCAAATGGAGCGACAACAGCAGCACCAAGAGCCGCAGCAACAACAGCAAAAGCAACAACAGCAACAACAACAGCAATTGCATCCACATTAAAACAAAAGCGAGCATTAGTAAATTCCACTAGCATAAGTATCACGCCCTCACCCACACCCACACCCACACCCACACCCACACCCACTCGCACGCCCACATATGTAGCACCACTAACAATGCCCAAGTCCGAACTAGATCCGCCTCATGCCAAGCGCGAGTCATCTGGTCAGCAATATAAGATTACAGCAGCCAGTGCCCAGCACGCACCACCCACATTCACCCTGCTCACCCTTAATCCAGAATTTATGCCCCGCCGACCCAACCAGCAGGCAGCCAGACCTAGACCCAAAGCAAACAATGATAGCCTTGCCATCGCATACTCAACTCCAACTCCAACTCCTTCCCAACTAGATGCCATAGCAGTGGCGCTGCCCACTACGGACATCGCTAGCACCGACAGCACCTCATTACCACCAGCACCAGCACCAGCACCAGCCACATCACTAACACCACCCAAGCATGAATCATCAACAACAACCACGGCGGATGTCTCTGTGGAGGTGGAGCAGGCGCAGCTGATACCCTTGACACAGCAGCCGGAGGAAAGTGTTCACACGCCACAGCAGACGAGCGGCACTTTGCCCGATTACCTGCTGGAGCTGCAGCAGCAGGACAAGGATATTGCTGGACCTGTGCCGTGGACGCCGGCACCAAATGCTGCGCCTCTCAGTGTCATTGCCTGGGATCTGCTGCCGCCGCTGGAAACTCAGCCAGAATCCGAGCCACATATCATCACCGAACAGCAGCCCACCAAGTATGTGACTGGTGTGGAGCAGCCCGGCAGCCACAATATACGCGTTAGCCTGAGCAGTGGTCAGGGCTTGTCGCCAGTGGCGCCTGCACCACTCACACCTGGTCAAGTGGCCGTTGTGCCCGTGTCCGTCACGGTGCAGGATGGACCTGAAGGCCATGGCACGAATGCACATGTTGGCACCACCACACCACGCAATGGCTCCGCCAGATTTCCTAATCGTAATCGCGGCACAATTCATTATAGCACAACCTCAGCCACTCAGCGGCCACGCATCACCACAACCACAACCACCACTACCACACCACCACCACCAACAACGACAACAACTAGAAGAGTGATCACAACAAAGGCAACAACAACCACCAGCACCACACCAGCTACAACCACTACACGTAGCCCACCGCGCACCACCACGCCTTTGGATCCCTCCACCTTCTATAAGCTGGACAATGAGGAGGCCTATGCCTACACCTTGCCGCCCTGGCTGCAGGAGGTAACCGATCCGGATCTGGATGTAGCCGTCACCTTTATAGTGCCCACAGACAATGATCAGTACAACCACACAGTGGCTGAGGATCTGGAGCCGCCGTTTGAGCCGTTTATAGATTTGAGCAATATTCAGCTGACACCGCCGCCAGTTAGCAGCAGCAGCCCCACCACCACCACCACCAGCAGACCCACCACAACAACAACAGCGACAACGACAACGACAACAACAACGACGACTACAAGACGTCCGTCGACAACCACAACAACACAAACCCCACTACCAACAGCAGCGCGCACCACTCAAGCACCCATTTTCAAAGCACAAACCACCCAATGGCCGCATGCCAAAAACCAATTGATAACAACAACCACAACAACATCCACAGCTCCAGCTGCAGCACCTGTTGAGCCCAATCCCTTTGACTCGTCCACATTGCCGCCCTGGTTGCAGGACTTTGACTATCCCGATGTGGGTCCCGGCGTGCCCTATAATCCGGACAACTTCAAGGAGGTGCCAGACACTAGGCCGGGAGGTATTAAACCTAATGACTTTCAGCCGCAGGGCTTTGCCAGTAGATCTCAGTCAGAACCCACAGCAACAACAACCACCTCAGTGCCAACAACAACAACAACAGCAAATGTTAACTCTGCTTTTCCATCCAAAGTCACGCTTACGCTTCCAACCACCACCACCAGCAGCAGCAGCAGCAGCAGCAGCGATGGCCATGAGTTGAACACTGTGGAGCCGCCGCTGGTGCTGATACCGCCAGTTGCTAACAGCGACGACTCATCCACATTTAGCAATCCTGCGGCGACTGGCCTCACACACGATTCCACTACAAACTCATTCACGCCTTTTGCAGCACGCTTCGATACGCCATCTACTGGCCAAACAACGGAAACTAAAACCGCCGCCGCCGCAGCCGCCGAGGAGCAGTTCCCGCCGTTCAATGGCAATGCCGGCGACGGCCAGAAGGTGGAGTACACCAAGAGCGATGGAGGCAAGGTCATAAGCACGCCCATCAACGTACAGCGTCAGGGTAAGTCTTAGCCTGGAATTCTCTAACTAAAACTAAAACTTAACTTAATTATTTAACAGAACCAGCAGCAGTTAGCTCCACATCTCCACCAGCTATCAATACGGGCAAATATACGGGCGGCTTTGGTGCTCCGGCGGGTTTGTTGCGTCCACAGAGCGCCTCGAAGCCGGACATCTATGTGGCTGGCGACAATCACGAGTTCAGCAACAGCGTCAAGGCCAACAGAGTGCGTCCAGGTGCTGCAGCCACTGCCAATGCCAATGCCGGCAATGGCGGTCGCTACACAGGCGGCTTTGGAGCACCCAGCGGCGTGCTCAGTCCCCAGAATGCGCCCAGACCCTTCCAGCAGTCGCAGCAGCCCAGCTCACAGCCAGCCCAGTTGGCAGGCGCCGCCTCAAGCCATCATCAGAGCCGCTTCGGCGGGCCACCAGGCATCCTTGTGCCCTTCGACAATGTGCAGCGCACTGGAGCCAACTAGGCGGCCAGGGGGCGTGGCATGGTAAATTGCAACTACTGCAAGTACTTTAAATTATTTATAAAGCATGTATGTATGTTGAAGGTCTTGAATTGCAGCTCTCGATCTATACGTAATTAAAGAAAAAACAGCAAATCTGTACGAATTTTGTGTCGCAACAAAAAAATTGAGATAAAATATATATATGTATATATAAATATATATGTATGTGTATATGTATATATATGTACATATCATGTTAAATGTTATTTACATAATAAAAATTTAGAACGATAATAAAAGCATTTTCTATGTTTTTTGGGCGGAAATTATTATTTCCTTTTTTTTTTTTGGTTTTCTAGCAAAGAGTTTCGACTACATAAGGTTGAAGATGGTAAATGAGAATACTCAATACATATTAATATATATATAATATAACATATATTTAATTTACAATCTTATACATTTAATAAAGATAAAGTTTCACTAATATTTTAAAACAATAACCAATATCCAAAGGCAAATGCTTATAGCTAGTGGTCTAGTCCTTGCCATATATATAGTCAAGTTTACTTTCTGGCATGTCAGGCAGGATAGTCAAAGTTGATATACTCGAGCAGAGCTAATCACTTAAAATAGGCAACATTAGCCAGTTTTCTTTGTAGTCTGTTGATAATCTACTTTGAAAATCGAAAACGAAGAGTTATGACGATCTTCAAATATTTTAAAATATTAAAATATTTTAATAAATTAAATATTTTAAAATATTATTTTTTTAAATATTAAAATATTTTCATAGACTTTTAATATGTTAGCAGTTCAGCTAATGGAAACTTATTTAAGCAGTGAATTTTAAAAATTACCAACATTTATAATATAATTAATTTGTAATTAAAATGATCATTAGCAACTTGAACTAAATACAATTTTTTTTGTATTATTTCATTAATGGACTTTAGGCTTATTTTTGAAGTTTATTATTATTTTATTTGTTTTGTAATACATTACAAATTTGCTCATCAGAAATACATTAGGCCTATTAAGTAAAATAGGCGCAAACTTGATTAAATTGAATTTTTCACGCAACGAATTACAGAAAAAATGATCGAAAGCAACTGAATTGATTTAGTCACATGTGCGTGACTTTTATTTTTATTTCTTAATGAAACTGAGTAATATGGTTTATGCTGTATATACCAATTTAATAACTTTATATATACATATTTATTTATTAATTTATTTATTTATCTGTTTACTGATAGATAAATAAATAAATTTGATTAGGCTAAAGTTGGCTTTTTCCTAAAACAACATTTTAAATAAGTAACGGCTACCGGCTATTAAAAACGAACGCTAGATGGCTCTAAAAACGCTTTCTGGACTTCTGCACTTACCGAAAGCATTTTCTTGTTTTAATGTCACAAATGTATACAACAAATTCACCATTGCCTGGCAACATGTATATTCTATATGTGTTTTATATGTGTTTTATATGTGTTTCAAAGTTAAACACATATTTCATTGCTAAATTCATTGATTTTGCTTAATTTTGATACAAAACTAATTTTATGCAGCCAAAAACATAAAACTTAAAAATAATGTAATTCTAGTGTTAAACCATGTATTCATGTCAATAACGCAAAGCTTTTCGATTGAGAAGCTTAAACATTTTTAAATAAAAAGCAATTAATTGCGCGCTTTTGATGTATGTGTGTGTGTGGGTGTGTGCGTATACTCGAAGAGTTGCTATTCAAATACTTTACAGTCACGTGAAGTTGGTAACGTACAGATGCGCGTGCGTCGCATAGCATTCAGCTTTCTAGTGCGCTAATTTTGCTCATACTTGCGTGTGGGGTGGGCGTGACGTAAACGTCCTTCATTTGACTTTGAACTCGGCCGAACGCAAACGCTCTATCTGAAGACTATTTAGTCAGAGCAGTTGCAGTTGATTCCTGACGGGTGAACTGAGCGAAAGTAAAAGTGTGATCCAGGCAAAGTAAAAAAAAAAGAAAAAATTAATCATGTCGAAGATTGGTATTAATGGATTTGGCCGCATCGGTCGTCTGGTGCTGCGTGCCGCCGTCGACAAAGGCGCCAGCGTCGTTGCCGTAAGTAAAAGCAGCAGCAGCAAAAAAGTAATTTCGACGAAAATGTACAAATTGCGTGGATATTTGTAATTTGCAGGTTAACGATCCCTTCATCGATGTGCAATACATGGTCTACTTGTTCAAGTTCGATTCTACCCACGGCCGTTTCAAGGGCACCGTTTCCGCTGAGGGCGGCTTCCTGGTCGTCAATGGCCAGAAGATCACCGTGTTCAGCGAACGCGACCCCGCTAACATCAACTGGGCCAGCGCTGGCGCTGAGTACGTGGTTGAGTCTACCGGTGTCTTCACCACCACCGAGAAGGCCTCCACTCACTTGAAGGGCGGTGCCAAGAAGGTTGTCATCTCGGCTCCATCTGCCGATGCCCCCATGTTCGTGTGCGGCGTGAACTTGGATGCGTACAAACCCGACATGAAGGTCGTGTCGAACGCCTCTTGCACCACCAACTGCTTGGCCCCATTGGCTAAGGTTATCAACGATAACTTCGAGATTGTGGAGGGTCTGATGACCACCGTGCATGCCACCACAGCCACCCAGAAGACCGTCGATGGCCCCTCCGGCAAGTTGTGGCGCGATGGCCGTGGTGCTGCCCAAAACATCATTCCAGCATCCACTGGCGCTGCCAAGGCCGTCGGCAAAGTCATTCCAGCTCTGAATGGCAAGCTCACCGGCATGGCTTTCCGTGTGCCCACACCCAATGTGTCCGTTGTCGATTTGACTGTCCGTTTGGGCAAGGGCGCCACCTACGATGAGATTAAGGCCAAGGTTCAGGAGGCTGCCAACGGTCCATTGAAGGGCATTCTCGGCTACACCGACGAAGAGGTCGTCTCCACCGACTTCCTCAGCGACACTCACTCGTCTGTGTTCGACGCCAAGGCCGGCATCTCGCTGAACGACAAGTTCGTGAAGCTGATTTCCTGGTACGACAACGAGTTCGGTTACTCCAACCGTGTCATTGACTTGATCAAGTACATGCAGAGCAAGGATTAAATCAATAATAGCCGATCCGCAAGCTAATACAATGTTAACTTCTCAATACGCACAAACAGGAGGTGTAGCATTTACATAACTATAGATGAGAAGGCTCCGATATTCGCCCACATATACATATATATACAGCTACCCAATAAATACATATACACACACACAGACACACACACGCATATAAGTTTATGGTGACATATGTATGTGCATATATATATATAAATATATATGTATTTGCATATGTTTTGTATTGTATTTCCAACAGATCTTCTCTCTCCTGTTTGATGAACCGCGCAAATACAGTTACATCAATTATATAACCTAATCTCGTTACAAATAAATAAAAATAAAAAACAAAACCCAAATATTACGGCATTTTTATTCAAATTATGAAATTGTGTGTGGGTTCAGAGGTCTCTATTGATTTTTCACCCATCCAGCCAGTCGAAAGTGAGGGAAGTGAAGATCTCTATAAGCTGAGTTCACTTGGCAACTATCAACATAGAAATGGAATAAATGCATAATAATGCGTACATACATATACATATAAAAAGAACATAGAAGAAAACTTGAATATATAAAAATACATATACATATATATATTTGTATATATTCAGATGCCGATGTATATATGCATATGTGTAAGCTTGTCAATATATATAACTGGACATACTGGCAAAAGCTGCTTGCTTTGAAACTGCCGGCGAATGAGCATAAATGCCCTTGACATTGAACTTCACAAAATTACTTTACTAGATAAGATAAGTAAATATGTAATTATTTTCAAAATTATATAGTTATCTTTTAATCAATGTGCATATTACAAATTATAATTAAAAAAGATGATAGACATAGGCATGATATACATTTTGTTGTATGTGTAAAATTCATGTAGCCTAACAGTGCCATTTTGAGTATAGTCTTAGCATAAAAGCTTACGTGCAATAGTTAGCAGTCTTAACGAAATGATTACAAACTGCATATATATTTATCGGATGATTAAACGAATAAAGTGAATATGACTAAGCCGAAGTCTATACAATTTCGTCATTGTCATTATTATTATTATTATTATTATTATTATTAACTATTAACATAATTCACAGTTTTAAATTTAGGTTTAACAACGCCTTACTATATTCATAAACATTCCAGCTTATTTCTATGCTTACAAATATCGTTATTCTTGTATACATCATCATTATTATTATTATTATTATTATTATTATTATTATTATTATTATATATTTAAGTACATCTAGTGTTAACAATTTCATTATAATCTTAATAGAAAATAAAACCTTATAATTGTCATATTAAACAGTTTGTATTATATTGATCACTAGGCAAACATAATGATCACATACAAATGATTATGATCTATGCTAATTATTATTTATTTACTTAAGAAAGATTAAGTGTTAAGAAAAAGTGTTAACAATTTCATTATAATCTTAATAGAAAATAAAACCTTATAATTGTCATATTAAACAGTTTGTATTATATTGATCACTAGGCAAACATAATGATCACATACAAATGATTATGATCTATGCTAATTATTATTTATTTACTTAAGAAAGATTACCACAACGATCATTAACATAAAGACCATTATGATTATTATAATTATTATTTAAACAAATTTCTTATATTATAAATATAATTATTACAATTTAACTTAATATTATTAGCTAAACAAATTTCTTAAAAACATAAATATAACTATTACAATTCAATTTAATATTATTACCTAAATTTAAATATTTACCACACACACAGAAACAGGAGAGGAGTATTAGCACTGCACTGAACGACTGACCACCAGCAGGTCTGGGATGCAACTGAAGAAGCGCTGCAACAGGCTCGCCTTTATATAGGGCGACTCCCGCTCCCACTCCCACTCTCAACTCACGAACTCGCACTCTTCTCTCGAGGCTTTGTCTGATGGTCTGAGCTAAGTTCTCACACTCGTACATTAAGTGACAATGTAGAATGCACATAGAGAGAGACATCTGAACTGAGGAGTTGCTCTGCTTCGTCGTCTTCTATGGGAATGCATCGCTCTGCGTTAAGTTTGATGTTAGATGTCCGTTCGAACAAGAGAGGTAGAAAGAGACAGAGAGGCAGAATAGCAGTCATAGTTCGAGCGGATCAGCTCATTCCTATAGTCTACAGATCGAGAGAGAGAAACTGTATGTTATGCTGAGCCGCCTAATCACTCAGAGTTCTTATATGGAATAGAGTGAAAAAGCTTAAAAGTATGTTTGGCAGAAGAGGCTAAGATTTGTGTATTCAGCATTAAAAACTTAAATTTAATTTAATTTAATTTAAAAGCTACAAAGTAAATTGAAATTGCCCAACGTTAATGATCGTCCACTTATGATTAAAAATCCAATGGTATCAGAGAATGACATAGAGAACCTGCTATTGGAGATTTTTTCAGTTCGTATATATACACCGATATAGAACAAAGCCAAAGACTGACTTAAGCAGATCAAATAGTGCTGGTACTATATATATATACATACATATACATATACATATATATACATAACATATCTTTACATATATAAACCATGTTCAACAGGTTAGCCCCATTATAGTTTTTAAGGACAATCTGATTGCATGTGGCGCGAGTTGCACCCACAACAATCAAGCAATTGAAACGATTAGAAGGCTGCTCCCTTTAGAAACGCCTCAATTTGTCAACAGAATTGGAAATGTCGTAAATACAAATAAACATGCATTAAACTCTAACCCACATACAATATTTTCCATTACAGCCAAAGGGGCAGGCATCGAGTGGAGGGCAGACAGACACAGCCGGATTCAGACTCTCAACTTGAACGTATGCAAATATCATAATTCTTCCATCATGTCTGCAACGTCGTAAAGCGAATAAGCAAGCGGCAGATGTCAGGTCGGCACAAGACACAAGGTTTCAATAGGCCACACAAATATGACTTGGCTCTGTCCTGGCCTGGCCTGGTCTGGCCTGTCTTAGCCTGTCCTGGCCTGGTGGCGCATGTAAGGCAACACTGCAGCCGATTGCTTATGAGGGCAACCAAAACAAAAATTGTTTCGGCATGCCGCGAAGGTTGCTGCCACAAGCAAATGAGTGGGGAACACGCAACGTTTGCTTAAACTAGGGGAACTGGGCGAACTGGGGGGAGGTGGGCTGTGTGTCCCAGACATCAAACTTATTTATTTACTCTAAAAACAATACAAGAAAATTAATAGCAATTTGCATAGTTTCATAAATATGTTGCAATAAATGTTCTTAACAAGTGAACGCTATTCGGGCACAATAAATGGGAATATACCTTTGGCATTAATAAGGCCTCACCTTACCTCATATTGATTGTCTGTCCGGGTCGCCCTATCAGCTGCCATTTAATTGACTTTGTTTGTTGCTTCATCAGAAAGCCATTTCAGCTACATTTTGTTTTGGCCAATGTGCGTGCCGTCAATTAAAGTTTGTTAGCGAAACATTCATTGTCTTTAATTAAGTATTGGCTTGGGCTTTATAAGGTGTATATGTATAGGTGGGTATAAGTTGCATAAAGATTAGCTGCAGTTATTAACTTTTAGGTATGGGAAAATAAAGTTTTAGTTTTCTATTTTTTTGGCTATGAAAACATGAAAGTAAATTGTTGAGATATTAAAACGAGTTTATTGAAGTTTATTGGGACTTGTCAGCACATGCAAACCAAGTTACAAAAGCCACAACAACCGACAGCAACAACAACAACAACGACAAAGAAACAACACAGCGAAAAAGTCAAGAGAAGGCTGCCTAGAAAAATATGAAAGAAGAGTTCAGTTTGAAATTGGCGATTGAGGCGAGCGGACGGTCGAAGAATTATTATATTTTTTTTTATAAATACCTAAATACATTAAAAATATAAAAATAAATAAATATTCATACATCAGTATATATAGTGAAATAAAAGATAAAACTAAAGAAAAGAAAACTTAAAGTTAATTAAATTTGTGAATAAAATATAAATGAAAATAAAAGAGAAAATAAAAAATAAATAAACATATACTAAAAAATAAACTTAAAAATTCATTGTTTGTGCTTAATAATATAATAATAACAAAAAAAAAATTCAAATGCATTAAATAGTTTAATTTACTTTTATATACCTCAACTTGAATAACCTTTAAAAAATGCCTCGAAAAAAGCAGAAAGTGGATACACTTGAAGAAATTGAAACGACCATTAAATTGCTCTGTGATCAGTCCAACAATCATATGAAAGTGCGGGAATACTACAAAGCACTAAAAGGCTATAATAAGGTAAGCAAAAAACAATTGCTTGTGACTTGCTTAAAATTTCAAATGCAACGTCTATTGAATTGAAACGAACTGTAGATGGCGCTGGTAGCTGTTTGGGAAGCTCCGTCAGCGTGCGCTTGAAAGTTTTGTTTTGGTATATTTGTGAGCTTTGTACGATGTTTTGACTGGCAACTGGGAAATTTCCTTACAAGATTGGGCATGAAGAGGAAGGACCAACGAAGTAATACTCTTTATAAATTTAGTGTGAATATAAGATGTTCTTTCTATTGAACTTAATATGATTAATTAATATTTGCCTGCATGCATTATGGAATCACTTCGATATAGCTTTATATAAATCCTAAGATAAAAGAGAGTTATCTGTTGCATAGAGATGCAACAAATTAAAATTTTGATCTGATCTTTCGTATGACATTTATATATTGAAGATGTGGTACATTTGTAATGATATTGCATAGAAAATAAAGATGAACAGAGGAGCTTGGCTAAATTAGATCAGCTGTTGATACAGATAGGGAATATCTATAATAATATATCTATATAATATATTTAAATATATTATTTAGTTGTTTAAGGAATATAATATTTCATGAATAACATATTTTAACTTTCTTTTATATTATTGTTCAATGAGTTACAGAAAAAAATGCTAAAAAATAGAATTAAATTTTTAAAAACTTAAAAAATTAGTTTGATAGAAAATATTATTAATATCATTGAGCCACAGATATATAGGAGGAAATATATGTAATATATACCAATATATGTAATGAATACATAATTGAATGAAATTCCGCTTTATATCTATTAAGAGAAACTTGTACCACAAAGGCAGATGAAAGCTTATACTTTAAGAGTAATACCTCGAAATATCATTGATGAGATTAGAGTTTATGATAATCAGACAGATTTTATTGCTTAAAACTAAGTGTTTAACACTATTTTCAATACTCCAGTAAATCAGCTTTAAACTAAATGAAAAGCAGGTATACTAACTTTATCTAGTTGCCATAAGTATAATAAGAATAATGGCAAAGATAAACACATATGTATATAAATAACATCATAACATATATCCATATATATTTTGACAATCAAAAAAGATTTCAATGTCATCAATGTTGGAACCCATTCCACGAAGTAAGTTGGATCCGCCACGTGCTATTTCTTGTAGTTGTTTTGTTATCGATTGTTAGCCCACTTATGGCTGGGTTCAGTTTCCTGGCAACTGGGCAAATGGCAAATCAATTACCGTTTGTTTGCAACTGTCAGGGAAGGTGTGAAATTTTCACACTTGCACTGCGCTTCGAGCTGTTCGTTTGGCTGGCAAATTAATTTCTGTGACCATGTCCACGAGTGTGTTGAACACGATTTTGGCCGTAGACAAGGAGCAGGAGCTGCTGCAGAGCTTCATACGCACTGGCGCCACTGCGGAGGAGGAATCATTGGATGAGTCGAACAAGAGGTCAAAGGGTCGCAGTCGCGCCTCCCACAAGCCGCCCATCTGGGAAAGACGCGACTCGTATGGCGGCGGCGGCGGTGGCAAATCCTCATCAGATCGAGCTGCTCGCAGAACTAGCAAGCATCCAGATGAGCTGGATGCTGGCGGCTCAAAGCGAGGCAATCGCATCGAAGCCGAACTGCGTGCGGCACGCAAACGCATCGAGGAGCAAATGCTGAAGAAAAAGAAGCCCAAGGAGAATTTCGTGGACTTCTATACGGACAAGGATCGTGCGGCGGCTGTCAGTGCGGGCGCCTTTGACATTAAGCAGAGTCTACAGATCAAACAGAAACAAGATCGCAACGAGGCGCTGCTCATACCCGACGAGGCCGACATCAGCTCGATAATTGCGCTCGGCTTGAAGGAGATCAAAAATGCAAATCCCGAAAATGCAATACATTTCTTTTGCAAGGTCATCAGTCGAGAAAGAATATTTCTATATTTAAATAGATTTTGTTTAACATATATATTAAACCTATATTCTTCTTTTCTTAACTTTTAGGCCCTGGAGCTCAATAGCACCGACATCAATGCCTTAATTTCGCGCAGCAAATGCTATTTGCTGCTTGGCGAGGCATCGAAGGCGCTGCAGGATGCCGAGACGGCGCTAGCTGAGGACAAGAACAACATACGCGCCATATACCAGAAGGCCGAATCGCTCTACTATCTGGGCCAGTTCGAGCAGAGTCTGATGTTCTTCCATCGCGGACTACGCGCACGGCCGGAACTCGCGCTGTTTCGCCTGGGCGTGCAGAAGACTCAGGAGGCCATTGAGAATACGATTGGCACGAAGACACGCGCCAATCAGCCGCCGGCCACGGCCAAGAGTGGCATCTCGCGCAAATCGGGCGATAATACGCCCAAGACACAGGCACAGCCGCAGTCGCAGCCACAGCTCGTGCGGCAGAAGGCCACCAAAGCGGATCTAGAACGGCGCAATGCACGCAAGCTGCTGGGCGAGTTGTGCGTGGACAAGGAGTATCTGGAGAAGCTGCTGCTGCATCCGGATCTGGTGCGCGCCGACACCAACACTGAGAATATATCCGCTCTGGCCAAAGAGGCTGTTTGTTTTCTCAACAAACGTCAGGAATTCTGGCGCCAGCAAAGACCCTGCACAGCGCTGCCAAATCACAAAAATCTGCCCAATGATGCAATTCCCAAATGGTTCTAGGCCTTAGAGAGAGAGAAGGAGTATTAAGTGTTACGTTTTTTGTTTTGCTTGGCTTGATTAAAAAATTAATAATAAATAATTAATATTATTTATGCCAATATAGTTAATATTATTATAATATTAACTATGTTGGTCTTCCATACCAAAGATACTTCCAAATCACAAGCTTTTTTGCCCATGATTAATATGCCTAAATAGTTATAACTCAAATCTTAATATACATAAATGATTAAGTGTTAAGTTTTGTGTTTCAACAATAATTAAAATAAAAATATGTAAGCTTAAACTTGTCTTTAAACAATTGAATTAATAGTTTATATATGTTTATATATATCGTATTTATTGATTTACTTTTCGCTTGGATGATTAAACATTTATACAATTTGCACATTTTGTGTAACATTAACATTTAAATATAGCATTTGCATTTGCATTTTCTTTGATATTGTTTTCGTATATGTTTTTGTGTGGTGTTTGTTTGCCTTTACCCAACTAAAGTCTAATGCAATAAATATGTTCTAGTTATACAGTTCAACTCATTGTAGATATCAACATATTAGGTAAGTAGCTTTACATGAAAGAGTTTATATTATATAGTTATTATTATTTTCTTTTAGTTTGCTCCTGTTGAGGCAAAGTTTGATAACAGAATTTAGGTATTTAGTTAGAGCAGTGCGTGGTTAAAGCTTTAACTGCAACTAACAAAAGTATTATTTAGTTGTTGTTGTTAGTTAGTTGTTTGTTCTTTGTTAATACTTTTGGCTACTACATTTTGTTTATTTCATAATTTGACTAGTACGGCTATATGCGTTTAAACATAGTTTAAATTTAATTTAATACTTTATTATATTTCTATGTTTTATTTGTTCATTTCGCTTGCTCTGCGCGCAACATAAATACGTATCTAATTAATTATTTGGTGCTTTAGTGAGTACGTTCGGCCAGTGTCGGTTAAATAATCAAGCCCTTGTTCAACAAAAAAAAGGGTAAACATTTAACATTTTCAATTCAAATGCAACGAACGAAACTAATTTTGATTTATAATCTTCTCTTTATGCCTACGCATATAATACCAATTTAATTCTTTTTTCAATCAATTCTCATTTCAATTTCAATTTCAATTTCAATTCATGCGTGGAATCATCAACGTGTATATAAATGATATCTACAATACAGTTGGCAAATATATATATATATATATATTTATAACATATCTCTTTATAGTTAGTTATGCGACTTCCAACGATAAATACAACAACTCGGAATGTAATATAGTAGACTGCCATTATATTAAGTATTAATTGCTGCCCAAAGATCTGTAAGTAAAATAGTATGAGAATATGTTAATATTATTTATACTAAATAAATAATTAATTAATCTATAACTTATTTCCTTTATAAATATTTCTTAAATGTTTTTCCAGACAACAAATGTTCTTTAACAGTTTCTAATTTGCAGCTAACATTAAGTAAGCGTTTAGCTTCCACACACCCAGCCTCCCATATGGTCTAGTGGCTAGGATATCTGGCTTTCACCCAGAAGGCCCGGGTTCGATTCCCGGTATGGGAAGTAATTTTTTTTTTTTTTTAAATTTTATATTATTTAAAAAAATGTATTATAGCAATATAATACAAATATAAACATATCTGGTATATACAATTATTTAATAGTTATTTTTTTGTACATAAATATTTTGCATAAGTATACGTTTGTATATTGAGCACCCATATTCATATAAACATATACATTCATATTTAGTATACATTTAGATTGATAACACTCATTAAAATGGATTGACAATATTTAATTTGCACTTTTTTTTTATAAACAGATACCTATAACTTTGAATATATGTGCTCGTCTATTCCCACTTCCATTTCCGATCAACCTTAGCTCTTAGCACGTCCTAGCCTTTCATTGGGTAAAACAACAAGCTAAAAACATGTTTTACTCACTCTGTGGCATCCTGTTTAGTTATTTGTGGGGCGTGTTGGAAGCGGTGGCGCATTTCCGCTCCGATTTGGTATTGGTGGTGGTCCACGGCCACGATTGGGCAACGGTGGCGGCGGACCCAGTGGTGCAGCGCCTGTGGGCAAGGGCGGCTGTCGACGTGGACTGTCAACGGCACACATGACTGGCGGCGGTGCCGATGGTGGTGGATGGCGTGGTGCCGGCACATCATCCTGTATCTCCTCGTAGATGTTGCTAGCTGTTTCATAGGCGGTATCTGGCGGCAAAGCTTGCTCCAGCGACGGTTGTTTCGACTGCCGCGTCGGTGTGGAGACGGGCGTTGACTGTTTGCTCTGCATTTGGCGAGGTGGCGTGGGTGGTCCAGAGGGCAGAGCAACGGTAGGCGAGGCCTTGCCAGAGGAGGAGCCTGATGAGCTCACGGACGTGGCATGCAATGGCGAACCCAGCTCTGTGGGTGACTGAGATTTGGATGAAGGCGTGGTATCACCCACCATATTGGGTGGTCGCGGTGGCGCCACCTGCACTGGCTGCAATGGCACCTGCATCGGCTGTGGCGGCATCGGGGGCTTGTTCGGCTTGGGCACAATGCTAATGACGCCCGCGTGCGGCAAGTGGCGAGGCGAGTTCTTTGGTGACATGGGCATGGGCGGACGCGCTGGCGCCGGTCGAGTTGGTGGCTGTTTGGGCCGCTGTGGCACTTCTGGCGTCAACTGCAGTAGCTGTGCCTGCTCCGCTGGATTCGAGCACAACGGTATGGTATTGGAGGTGCACAACTCGATCTCATTGTCCACCTGCTGTGGCCACTCGGGCGTCTTTAGCTCGAAGACCAGCTCCAAGCCGCAGACCTGTGTGCTACGCTTGGCAGCTGCACTGAGTGCTGATTCACCGTTGCGGAATGTCACCCACATGGTGTCCTCGACATAGCGAACCAACGTCACTTCACCCATTTTAGAGAGCTCCGCTATGAGAGCTGCCATTACATGCTCATCATATATAGTGGGTCCATCTTCATCTGCATCTGCCGACTGCTCGTGCACATGCACCACAATAGTTGAGTCAGGTGGTCCCAGATCACGAATGACCTGATCGAAGACAGCCCGTCGGCGCTGCTGATCGATTTCCATGATCTCAGCATCGATGATGGCAATGACTGGCCGATGATCGCTTTGTTTGAGCTCTGAGCGTCCGTAGTGTATGAGCTTGCCTGGATTCCATGCAGCTGTACCGACGCCACCGAAATCGGTCTCGGCCAATGCTTTGCGTCGACGCCAAAGCACGCGATCTGTCCAGGCTGGCGCACGCTGCTTTTCGGACGTGTCATAGTCATCGCTGAACACATCGTATTTGTAGGTCGGATCGAAGGTGATCTCGCCCTCTAGAAACTCGGAGAATACATTGCCAGCTTCCTGTTCCTTGCGCAGCTGATCGAACTCCAACACTGTGCTTAGCTCTCCATTTCGGACGCATTCCTTCAGCTCATCCTTGTCCATGTCAATGCGATAGTTGAAATCACCGCACCAGAATACCCAATCATGCGATTTGAGTGTGCGGCCCATGGGAAAAGCTAATTTGCGCGTGATTTCCGCATAGTCGGCGTTACGTTCCGCCACCTGCGATTGGCCGGCAGCAAAATGGGCGCACACAAAGCACATGGAACTGCCGTGCAGCACGAAGCGAATCGCACAGGCGCCCTTATTGCCAGTGGCACCGCCCAGACCCGTCTTCACACAGTCAATGGCCACGTCGCGTATGTGCGGAGCATGCTCCGGCCGTATATAGATGTACAGACAGACGCCGACCAGCTGCTGATAGGTGAGCAACACGTAGTCATTGTCCCGTGAAATGGTCTTCTGTAGTTCCTCGGCCCACAGCTTGGCGTTGTCTGTGCTGGCTGCCATTATATTCGATGCGTTCAGGTCAACAATTTCCTCAAAGCCAATTGCATAAATATCCACTGGATGATCAGTATGTTCCGACGGATTGTTGACATCCACGAGCGCCTTGGAGCGCGCCAAAGCATGACAGTCGAGCAGCCAATCGGCCAGCGAGTCCTTGAACACAATGCTGCGAAAATGCTTGCCGCCATTCACATTGTAAGTGCCCACAGCAACGCGTGCCAAACGTGGACGCACATACTCCGTATAGCGCTTGCAAAGCTCTCGCAGCGTTGTTGTCGGTGCGTGCAACATGTTCGAGGGCAACAGAATACGAGCTCGATCTGCCAGTTCCGAGCTGAGTGTTGAGCCAACGAGCAGAATATCAATTGCTTCCTGTAGAGTGGAAAGAGAGTTATAAATGGGATTCAAATTGAAGAAGCAAACTAAACTAATACCAACTATCAATTATATATTTCAGCTCACCTGCTTGGAATTGTCCAACAGATTGTTCTGTATGGTGCGCGCTGCAGATCGAGCGCCGTCCATGAGCTTCGAGCCGCCTTGGATGGCGCCAGTGCCGGCATAGATTTTGCTCACCTCGTTGCCATTGTTGATCCACATTTGGCGAAAGATCTCCTCGAAACGTGAGATGTTCTGCTGCTTGCCGCCTAGTTTGAGCGCTTCCAGCTGCAGATTGAGCGTATCCAGACCCAAATATGTCTGCACACAATTGGTGCGATCCAAGCAGTCGAGGCAGTTGGTGCGCACAACGCCAAATTGTTCGCTCAATATTTGCCCGTTGGCGGCATGGAATATGCCATAGTTGGCGCCACAGGCGACCATGCGCTCCTTGAGCTTGGCCAACGCCGTGAAGTTGCCGCCGCGGCACTCCTGATGATAGTCGAAGACCACGTGCGGCACATCCTTGTGCGCGGACATACCATGGTGTCGCTGAAACTCGTTGCTGAGCATTGCCTCGCCCTCTTTGCTGCCAATCAGAGAGCTGCCCAGCAGATTGACTATCGTCTGGTAGCCATAGCGCTGACGCATCATGCTCATGTGACGATCAAAGGCTGCGGCAGAGGTCTCGAATCCGCGTGACAGCTTCACCTTATGTGAGCCCACCTGTACGCCGGGCTGCTCCCAGAAGAGCGGCACAGAGCCACGCGTCTGCACATGGCTGGTGACATCCCCATCCACATAGATAACTTGCTCCGTCTCCACAAAGTTGGCTACATAGCCCTCGTCATTGGTGCCTCTGACATTGAAACGCGTTCCGGCGCGTTCACAGCTTAGCCGTGAAATGATGGCGGCCCGCGCCTGCTTGGCGCCAATGTAAACGGTGCGCACCTCCACGGAGCCACACATGGTCTGCAGCAGCCACGACTGGCAATCAATGCCGAAGCGCATCATGTGAATGTGCATCATGCGGTTCCAGAAGAAACGATTGTCCGTCTCCGCCGTCTGATGGCGGCGCTGGGCACACAGCGTTATGTCAAACTTGCTGTTGGACGAGGTGGAGCCGCTGGCTGCGCCAGAGCCAGCCGCCGATGGATTCGTATGGGCGAAATAGAACGTGCCCGAGTTGAGCAGCTTACGCACTTCGCTAATTTTATCCTCATTCAGCACAGCATTCTGCAGCGAGACGAAGGTGGTTTGCGTTATTCGAAATATTTCCACATCGCCAATTTTGCCCATCGATACGCAGCCCGTGACGAGCACCAGAAAGAGCACGGTGCTCTCGCCGGCATTCAGCTGAAGTGCGCCCAAACAGCCATAGGCATCGCACACCTGTTAGAGAGCGTAAATATAGATTTCGTTGTTATGATTATAATTATTTATAATTATATATAATAGCTATGATAGAATCACATCAAAAGCTCGAAGATATATATAAAAAAAAAATATATTTATATAAATAAATAATTTAGTTGATGAATAAATCTTTATTTATTTATAATATATATATATATAAGAAAAATACTTTATATAAATAACTAATTTAGTTTATGTATAAATCTTAATTATTTACTTATATAATAATATATAAAAAAAAAAAATTTAAAATATATTTATATACATACAAAATTTAAAGCATAAATCTAAATAATTTATTTTTAAAATAATATGTGAAAAAAATACTAAATTTATATAAGTAACTAATTTAGTTGATGTATAAATCTAAATTATTTATTTAGTTTATATATAAATATAAATTATTTATTTATATAAGTTGGCATTGAAAAATAATAAACAAAATTAATAATATTTTAAAGTTAAATATATTTATTAAATTAATTTATTTAATTATTAATTTTTGGATTATTTTTAATGTTTAAAATAAATAAAAAGTCAATAGTAAATAATATAATATTTGCATTATTTAATTTAATTTAATTATTAATTTTTGACTATTGTTAAAGTTGAAAACAAGTATAAAGGTTTGTTTTTTTTAACAAACATTCTATTCATATATCAATAGAAATTTATATAATAATTGCATTACGTATAATATGTAAAATATGTTATATATAAAGTTAGCTTAACACCAAGTGTTAGTCATAAGAATTGACATATTTTATGGGATGCACACGAATAGAATGTCTTTGTTATTAAAGCTTATCAAAAAATGCATTTATATGGTATACATACATATGTACATACATACAAATATATGTGCATACGTGATATATACATAGTTTACAGCGTATTCCATTATTTGATGAACATACCTTTGTATACTGTTTGCGTATGACATTTTCCTGCTGCGTGAGTAGCGCACAGACATGAGATTCGAAGAGGATGCAGTCGGTCTTGTTGCGATGCTCCAGTAGAACGCTATGGGGCGAGGGCGCTATTGACTTTTCCAGCACGCGTATTACCTTGGACATGGCCATCGTGTCGCCGTTCCAGTGCCGATCAACGTTGCGGATGAACTAAAATTTCACTGGTTTGTGCCACTTCAACGTTGCTTAAGCAGCGGCCAAAGCATCTGCAAGAAAACACACACACACACAGATATATAAACGGAAGCACAGAATGGGTAACGTTAGACTTTTTGTGTACATTAATAAAGACAAATATGCAAAAAATAATTATCCAAAACTGATGAGGCAAACATTAAATGTACGATAAACAAATGCAAACAGACATTGGCAAAGAATTTTCTTCCAATACGCCCCCGTTACAATAGCCGCCAGCTGGTGCACACACACACACACACACATATATATATATATATGCACATGCACATACATCATCACATCTATTTACATGTATCTGCCGTTGGCTGATAAAACTGTATAGATTTTTCACATTCCAAAACTGTGCATGAGCTTTTGGCAATTGTTAATTCAATATGCTTTACAGCAACAGAGCTGCTATTGTTATTGAATGTCACTTTATAGAGTCGTCAACACTTTTAATGACTCTTAATGAAGCACTGCCGACAAATAATACCTTTTTTCCGACAATTTAATTGCAATTTAGTACTTGTATTCAATCGTTCGACAAATGACTCCATGAACTGGAGAAATGAATAAATCAACGTAGCCCTGGATAACGCTCAACTGGTTCAAGTTCGCATAAGCGAACCTCTGTTAATGTTACAGTTAGCTTTCAAATACTAGGAACTCAAGCTGTTAAGGTTTTCAAATATATGACGAATAGCCATCAGCTGTGAGCAATGTAAACAACAATGTAAACAAAAAATATGAAGTATGTGCATACTTAAGGTAAATGTGTACTTTAAACTTAACATAAATTTAAAACTTAGCTTAACAGATTTTAAGCTCTTCATGAACACAATCGATATCGTAGTAATTACTAATCGAAAGTATTCGATTGGTTCATTTCTTTAATGATGATCGCTAACAAAGTTTTATTTGAATGCGATTAAGTTTTCGTTTTTTATTATTTCAGATTAGAATGTGCACTTGAGATAGTATGTATATTTATAAAACGAATAAATCTGTAAGAAATTGTTTTTGGCACGAGCAAAACGAACGTGAACTTTGCCCAACTTGTAATCGTCATGCCAACATATTCAGTTTGATAAAATATTTCCAAATTTGTATTTGCTTTTGTATTTGTTTTAGTTTAGACTGCTATCTAAGTTCCAACGATTTTGTTTGCCCAAATCACAAAGCCCATTTACTTTTTTTCATCGATAAGAAGCAATGCACGCAGTTTTCAGTACATGAGTTCGCTAAGGGCGGAAGCTTTTTTATTAATTTATTATGCTTTATTATTAATTTTTTTTTATTTTTTGTTTTTGTTCTAAGTGGGTAATTTGAAGTGTTCTTTTCAGACATGTCGTTGCCAATTGTAGCCCATAGCTATTATCTTGATAACTTCGGTACATTTGATAGCCGTTAATTGAGGAGCCAACGGAAAGCTCCATCAAAAAATGTTTGAAGCCAGCCACAAGACACGAATCGAACGATCCGCAACAACACACATGACTCACTCCAATAATGAATGCGTCTTATCATCAAGTAAATAAAAATAAATATATAATGTATATATAAACAATTGCTGCATACGCGCGCAGTCTTGAATGAAAATAAAAGCTACTATAGCACTACGTAATCTGAGAATGTATATACATATAAATATAAATATATATACATATATTTATATTTATATAACTTTATATTGGTCAATTTTCATAGGTTGTTTATTTAATTCACTAGTTTTAAGCCTAGATTACAAATACTTTTAGGAAATACTTTTTTTTATGCTTGTGTTAACTTTTGCTTTATTTAATTTAATTTTTTTTAAAAGCAAATCAAATAAAATTAATATATTTAGAATTTATTTAATTTTATTTATTTTTTTAAATTTAAACAAATCAAACAAAAATAATAATAAAAATATATATTTTTTTTAATTTATTTAATTTTAATTATTATTTTTTTAATTAAAGCAAATTAAACAAATATAATAATAATAATAAAATAATTTTCTTTCAGAATTGATTTATTTAAAATTTTTGTTTTTAATTGATTTGCCTTAATAAAAAAATAAAAATAATTAAAAATAAATCAATATTAATAATATAAATATTTTCTTTTTAAACACACACAAAAAAAAACTCAATTTTTTATTTATTTAAAAACTACAAAAACTAATTTAAAATATTTCATGCATATATATAATTTATATAAACATATATATATATAATAATAAAAATATTTTCTTTTAGAATTTATTTAATTTTTATTATTTTTTTTTAAGCAAATCAAACAAATATAATAATAATAAAAATATTTTCTTTTTGAACACACGCCAAAAACTCTTTTTTTTTTATTTATTTAAAAACTACAAAAATGAATTAAAAATAATTAAAGCATATATTTAATTATTATATATTTATATAGATATATCTATTGCATAACTCCTTAAGTAATTATATTTTAAGCTAAATTGATTTTTTAGTATTTGGTTTTACAAAAACCTTCAGTTTATCATTGATCTTAGTGGGTAAGTAATTGCGCTTGATTATTGATACATCCATATATATATTATATATATTTATTTATGTATGTGTATATGTATGTATATCCTATGTGTGCTAACTTTTTGGAGCCCTCCCCAATCTGCTCTCATATCAGACCAATTTCAACGTTTTTATTGATAAGAAATCAAAGCATTATGATATCAATTAACTAAATTGCATACATATATATAAGGTATATATATATATAGTATATATGTATGATCACAAAAGGTGTAAATCTAACTTTTCAAAAAAGTGTAGCACAAGGCAGCGCCAACAATTTTTATGCGGCGCCTCGTGACCATTGATAAAAAATAAAAATAATATCAAGACCCATCCAATGCCGTAGATACTCACTCTAGCATGAGCATGTAAGCAGCACACACACATACTAACATAGTTAGTCTGCTATTAATCTCTTGTTTCAATAGCTCGCCTTTCTCTCTCATTCTCACTGTCATCATCCCTCTGTGTGCTTTGAACTGATATGGCGCTCTCTAATCTGTTCATACGTTCAATTTATAAATATGTTCTCGAATGGCTCTAGCTGTAGCTGTTGCTGAGCTCGTTTCTGTATGTTTGTGATATTGTTTTTATGGTATGCACGCTCTCGTATGGGCAATACTTATAGTATATATATATTCAATACTGAAGATCGAGATAAGCTTTATGCCTATCTACTGCTATAGCAAAAATACTCTCTCTCTCTCTCTCTGTGATGTTTCCAGTTGACTCTGGCCAGATCCTAGATCTTCAGCATGTGTTGAGCCAATTGAATTATACAAATATAAAAATTGGTATGGGTATACTTCCCGATCGGTTTTAAAGCCCCATGAAACATGAACCCACCCACTTTCGGCTGGAATTTTCTAATATGCGATAAGAAATACGCATTATGATGAGTCAGCTGCGAGTTTTTTCCCAGACATGTCAGAGCGCGTGTAGAACCTGACGATCATGGAATACTATATAGACATAGCCCATTTGACTGACTCATTGAAATCCGAATCACTTTTATTATCTAAACAACAAACAAAAATGACAAATGATGGGCAAATAAATTAAAATGAAAGTAAATAAACTCATTTCTAATGTAAATTACATTTATTCGATGGCGTTTTTAGCGAAGCATATTTACAGAGCGTGAAGCGGGTAGAAATTAATAGAATATCGATAGATAGAGTTGGAGTTAAAGTAAATCAAACAAAATAATATATAAGTGTATATTGTTTTGCTAGGCAAATAATAATAATAAATAGCTAATTGGATAATTATCAATTATCGAATTACAAAATAGCAATAACAAAATCTAACTAACCTATGCAGCTCTCTCTCTCTCTCTCTCTCCCTCTCTGTCTCTCTTTTTGTCTGTTATATCAATGTCAGACCAAAATTTACAAACCGGCGCAACTTAGATTAATATATCTTACAGATCTCTACAGCATAGATGTCTAAAGATAGATGGTCAACTTAATATTAAGTTTGGTTCTACAAATCAACTAAATTTTGCATGTTGCTACCATTAAAGCTTGTTGTTGTTCTTGTCAGTTTAAGAGTGTGTGTGTGTGTGGGTGTGGGTGTGAGAGCAAATCTCGAATGCCTGCCTCTCGCCTCATTGTTGATGCTGCGTTTGGCCTATGGCGCACAGCAGCAGAGAGCTAGCAGCTCGTTCACTTAACTTTAGGCTTACTTAATTAGAGTTTATGTAGTGACTAAGGGGTTTGTTTAGGCTAGTAATAATACTACTAACATTGACTGTAGCTCCACAGTGTCGCAGTCGCCGTCGCAGTTGCAGTCGCAGTCGCAGTCGCAGTCCGCTGAGTCCCTAACGAAAGTACAATTACGCATATAACAAACAAATTTGAACTAGCTGCTGCTACGAGATCAGCAATCGCTGTTTGGCTGCTGCGGTCAGCGTGCCCAGTCCCGCGCCCTTTGTCGTATTTGTTGTTGATGTTGTATTTGTTGCTGCTGCTGCTGCTGCTGCCGCTGCTGTTGTTGTTGTTGTCGCTAATAACGTGGGCGCTGGCTGCAGTGGCTCTGTTAGCGAATCTGTTTCAGGTGTATTCAGCGGCAGCTCGTACGCCATGCCACCCCAATGCAATTTGAAGGTGCGCGTCCGCCAACGTATTGCCGGATTCCACAGAGCGTGCAGAAAGAGATAGGGCCCCGTGAGCTCCCTGAACAGCCAGCCGATGACAAACTCGAACTTGTGAAACGGCATCGAGCCGTGCTGCACGATGGACAACAGCAGCCAGTCGGACAGAAACCAGCACAGCACGTGCACCAGGTAAAACACCAGCGGATCCCATTCGAACAGCAGCGCCGCCGACCACGCCGCCAGTGCGCCCAGTATCATGCACTCCGACAGCGGCTCCAGCAGTATGGTCGTCGGCACCATAGCGACGCGCAGCTTGGCCCACCGTATCAGTCGCGCCTAAAAGAAACAAAATTGAAAATTGAAAAACATTTACAAGTTAATGTATTATAAAAAAAAAAACTCTTTAATAAAAACATGCTAAATAAATGCTACGTGATTAATTTCCAATGATTGCACTTGTCGCACCTGACCTAATCAGTTGAATTATAGTTAAACAGAATCAAGCGATAAAGCTCGAAGAGTGGGCATAATAAAGTAATTGACTACCTAAGGTAAGTCGAAGACCAAAATACTCTGTCTACTGGGAGAGATGGAAAGTTTTTAGTTTAGATCAAAACTTTTATTTGAATTGATTGTTTATAGGGAAGTTAATCAGTTGAATTATAGTTATATGGAACTGAGATAAAATCCTGTAAGATTAGGCATAATTAAAAAAAGTTCTTTTAAGATAGGTAGAAGCAAAAACTTTATGTCTGTCAAGAAAAGTATTTGAATCTGTTAAGAAAAGCATAATTCTGGTACTGTTACTGTTTATGTTACTGTTACTGTTTATGTTACTGTTACTGTTAATGTTACTGTTAACTGAGTTACTCTGTCAAGAAAAGCGTAATTCTGTTACTGTTCCTGTTAACTGAGTTACTCTGTCAATGTGAAAGAGTAAAATACTCCCTTTTCTTGACAGGCTTCTACCTATCTTAACTTAAGTGTTTCTTAATCATAAGAGAGTAATTTACTCTGTCTTCTTGAGAGAGTACAATACTCTCATCTACCTATCTTAACTTAAGTGTTTTTTTAATAATAAGAGATTATTTTACTCTCTTCTTGGCAGACAGCAAGTTTTTGTTTTGTATTAAAATTCTATCATAGATCGATTGCGGACATATGAGTTATGTATTATATTATAGTTTAAAAGTATTATGAATATCGTAAATGTCAAGAACTCTACTCGACTGTGACGAAGTGAATATCGTAATCGAAGTGCAAAACTATTGGACTGAAAGAATACTTCCAATTGAGTTGGCTTTTGATATATGTAGTCCTATGATATTTGATACATTATGAGTTCGTCGGCCTCATTGTTGAAATATAATATATATGATAGTTGTATGGGTTCCAGTTTGTTTAGATATTTACATTTGTAGTGAAATATAAGGCCAATCATAATGCACATTAGGTTGTCCATTAAGCAAATTAATAAGGAAGTTGATATATTAAAGGAATATACATATGTAAATAATATATATTTGATAGTAAATAAAACCCAGAGCTCTGAAGTTCAACTCCCTTTAAATTAATCTGAATTGCCTAAACATTAGGAAAGACTTAAGTAGTAGGCTCTTAAAAGTACTTTTCAGTATATATTATATTATATTATTATATATTTATATTATATTATATTATTATATATTTATATTATATTATATTATCTTTTATTTATATTTTTAATTTAGTCAATCTCTATAAAAATAACTAAATTTATTTAAAAGTTCCCATAAGCTAGACAAACATGTGAAAAAATAGAACTTATGATAGATAAAATATATATAAAAGATAATGTAAATTTGATATATATATATATATCTACACAAGATAACGTTCGTTAAACAAAAATCAAAATCAACTGAGGCATTAGTTAAGGTTTATAAAACATTTTCAAATTTGTCAAGCAAAGATATGATAAATGTTGAGTTTATATAGTCAACTGTCTAACGGAAGTATTTTTGCCTAGGTATATATTACTATATATGTATATGACATATGTCGCTTCAGCTCTAAATTATTAAAATTCCCTTAGGCTTACTGAAACTTAGCTCGAATGGGATTTACTTATGCGCAAGTGTTTTGTTATAATAAATTTAGAAAATATTTAGCTAATTTATGGTGAGTAATACTTGGCAAAGTTGGCAATAAATGTGCTCTTTATAGTTCTAATCTTAGACTGTAGAGAATTTTAAGCGGGTTATATAATATGGATTAAGATAAGAATCGGAATAGCTTACCTGAAAGCTGCCAATGTCGCAGACGCCGCTGTTCTGCAGAGCGGGCTGATTCGAGATGCGCATCTTCCAGCCCAGCTCCGTGACGCGTTTGGCAATGAAGAAGTCCTCGGCCAGGTAGCAGCCGAAGGTGCGCAGGCCGCCCAGCTGATCGATGACCGCCTTGCGCAGCAGACACGACATGCCCGTATGGCAGTTGATGCCCATGACATCGGCCGACAGATAGATCCTGGACTGCACCGTGCCAAAGAAGACCTTCTCGAAGGTGGCCGCAAACCCGTCCCGGTCGCTGGTGAAGGGCATTTGGTGGACGAGCGCATGCCGCTCGGACATGTTCTGCACCATGTCGAGCAGCGTGTCGTTCTTCATCTTGATGCCGCTGTCTGAGATCATGAAAAAGTCATATTTGGCTGCCATATAGCCCGGATGGATGTTGTTGATTTTGGGATTGACGCCCACATCGGAGCCACCCACAAAGAGCTGGGCGTCGATCTGGGGATACTTTTCAATTAGCTGCTCCACTAGCTTAATAGCCGGATCGTGTTTCTCCTCGACGCAAAACAGTAGCTCGTACAGCGGATAGTCCATGGTGAAGAATGTCTCTAGATTATGTTGCAAATTAGGATCCACGCCCATCAATGGCTTCAGTATGGACACGCCCGGCAGCGGGGAGGACTCTGTCGGCAGCTTGCATGACTTCTTGTGCAATTTGTATTTGCCATAGCAGATCGCGATCAAATGCACGCACCAAGTACCGAACCAAAAAATCATAAAAAATGCTGCGAAGCCATACACTGCCAATGGCAAATGTGACATTGTGTGTGTGTGTGTGAGAGTTTGAGTGTGTGTGTATGGTGTTGGGTGTTGTAGGTGGTGCTCTGTCTGGCCCGTGTGTGCGTAAACTAATCTGCGTGTGACTGTCTGTGTGTGTGTGCGTGTGTGTGTAGTGGATGGATGTCACTGCGGTTTAATTGGTATACATCTGTACGTGCGCGGCTGCTGTTGTTAACGCCTTTCGCCTTTGTGGGGGGAGGCTAAAATGAGAGGCGCTGCTGGCCGGACTTTATCTCGTTCCCGTATCTGCCTTTGTCGTTCGCCGTAGCTGAGTCAGCATGCCCCGCCGCACACACAGTCAACAATTGGTTGCGTTGTTGACTATTTAACTTTAACACTATGTCGTCATAGGCGTCTCATGGATTATTATTTTTTTTTTTTTGCTAATTGATCACTAATTTGCGCGTGATAAACATCTCGAAGTCTTCGCGTCGCGTTCCATGTCCAAATAAAAACTGCAGTGAAGAATAGGGAACGCGGAAGTGAAAATATGCCAAAAATGCACCAAGTTACTATATGCAAAAAAATACCGACAAATTTCTACTTAGCGCTAAATAATACCATTCGTAATTAAAGTCTTTCATACTATTTTTTTCTAAAACCGTAAAATAATTAAATATAAATTGAAAAAGCTTGCGGAAACTTAAAATAAAATAAATTAATCCAGTTTCGGAAATTAAGTATAAACATTTTAAGTTCTTGTTGTTTAAATCCTAGCTAGAATTTTGCCTGAACAGCATATTTGGCACGATTTGTTGATACTTTGGTCACACTGGATAACGCATAAAGACATGCATATAAATAAAACAATATATATAATGTTCAATACTCATCTCAATTTAATTTAAAATAGGTAAGTAGGCTATTATTATGTTTTGACACAGTTTTGTAATGAAAATATGGAAGGCTAAGAATACTAAAATTTTAGTTAAACTGGACGACTATGGAGCCCGAGGGAGAAGAGTGCATCGTAAAGGATAGAGCGGCAGATCGCCAGCCAACCAGAGTGCTTAAGTCCGATTTTGATGCCAAATACAATATTGTCGATATCCATACACCGCTGAATAATTTCTTGTCCGCTCACTACAAGCGCAGCTACGCTTATCACTCGGTACTCAACATCCTTCCCGTTGTACTGACCAAAGTTATAGACTCGTTAACAAAGGACAAGGGCGGATTAGTCGCACAATTTGGCGAGGTGTGTATTAAGTTAAGGCTGTTGTTCCCTGATCATAATATACAGCGCCCCCACAACATTTGTGCAGCATGCGCGTGAAGAGGTGAAGATCATCATTGGCCTCATCTCGCGGCTCAAGTATGAACTGCAAACGGACAAACCCTTCCAAAAGTTCACTGGCGATGGTAAGTTGTTCCCTAAAGACAGCTATCGATTATAGTATCGAATTTCATAATTCATGTCTCGCTCACAGAGCCAGATCGCGAGTCATGGAACAACTTTCTGGCGGAGCTTCCAACCAAAGCTAGTTCGTTCTACCAGGCAAGCTGGATGCATACGGAATGCTACATGTACCGCAAGCTCAACTCCTTCGTGGAAAACAGCATATATCTGAAACAGTTGGATTACTTTGGAAAGATCAAGGAGGATACACTGAACAGCTGCCAGGATGAAATAGTCGCATTGGCGAAATACACAAGGCGCATAGAATGTACATTCGAAATATTCAGTGAGCTCTTGATGATTAACCTGTGGAGCACCCGTAACGACCTCACCAAAAGCGAAAATGGCCGCTCGTTCAACATGAATGTGCTGGAGGACGTGGGTGCAACCGATAGCCATATTCTTATCAACGATGCAGCCGACATATGGAAGTGCCTGACGAACCGCAGATCGAGAAAACAAATTGTGGACATTGTGTTAGGCGACGTCGGCTACGAACTCTTCGCCGACTTCATTCTGGCCGAGTTTATCATCGAGAACCGATTCGCTTCCAAGATACGGTTCCATGTCAAGGCTTGCCCCTGGTTCGTTACCAACATAACCCAACGTGACTTCCATAAGACGCTGCAATATCTGAGCAAACACTCGGACTACAACCTCAGTCTGGTTGGCAATAAGTTTTTGCAATTTGTGAATGAGGGGAAATTCGAATTGGCGCCAGTTTCAACATTCTGGACCGGACCGCATCCCTTTCACTGGTGAGTGCATAGCTCCAGCTGGCATTTGCTTTATAACTGAACTCGATTTTCATTTTTAGCATGAAGACAATTGATCCTCAGCTATATAGAATGCTGCAACACTCAAAGCTAATCATTCTTAAAGGTGATCTGAACTATCGCAAGCTCTTGAGTGATGTCTGCTGGCAGGCGACACAAGATATCAAAACGTGCTCGGGCGGATTTGCGCCCAATAGTTTCTGCACGATTCGCACAGCCAAGTCGGAGATAATATCTGGTCTACCGGAGGGCATGTATGAAAGTCTCAAATTGGCTGAGCCACAATGGATGGTGAATGGAAATTATGGCACAATTCAGTTTGTGCTGGGCTCTGGAGAATATGGCTATTAGATTAGTATTAATACCTCTATATCCAACTGTTTGAAATTTATGTAACACCAATAATTACATCTAAAAAGTCGCATATTTTTCTTTCACTGCATTTATTTTGAAGTTTATACTAACTTTAAGTCAACAGTCCTAATCTTGGCAAATATATTAATAATTTTTATGATTATATTAAGAAAACCAGAAAGTAGACCATAATTTTTGTTAAGTGTATGGTCAGCTGTGCATCAGCTGCTTCGAAACATTGTAAACATACGGAAGTCACATTTACGATAGTTTTTAATACAGATTAAGCAAACTGATGAACTACTTTAATTGCTGCCATCTTCAATAAATTTGAATGCTTATGCTATCGATAGAAACTATCGAGTGTAAACCATCGCTAGCGATTCGCTTCCAAAGTAACTTGCATTCATGTTGGCTACATTCAAGGCGCCAACACAAATAAATACGTTGTGCTTTGTAGCAGTTACTTTATTGCTGATTACGAATTGCACGCAGCAAACCAACAATATGGCCTTAGTAGAGGACAATGCTGACTTCGATGCTGCAAATGGAATTATTGATAGCGAAACGCCTCCACACACAGATCTAGCTGCCCAATACAAGCAGTAAGTAAACGCTATATATAGCATATATCGGAATTTCCCATACGCATATGAATATACATATATATATTATATGTATATATATATATAATATGCATGTATGGAGGAGCACTGATGTAATTTGATTGCCTGACCTCTAAACGCGACCCTCTTGTAGGAGCTTCGCCTACTACACGTTCCGCGTGCGTCTGCCCTCAACGCTGGCCACGATTGCCAAGTCGCTGGCAAACAAGGATGAATTGCTGCCGACATATGGAGCGGTAAGTTGCAGTCAGATTGCATAATTTACAAATCAAACAATTTTGTTGCAGGACGCAGCCTCAGATATTGATCAAACAGCTGCAGCTGTGCTGGAGCTACGTTCGAATATACTGAAAAATGGACCGTTAGAGCCGTTCAGTGATACAGGTGAGCATGGCTTAATTAACTGGGGAAAATATATATAACATGTGTATATAATATTTCTTTTTTTATGATAATGTAATGAGCACAAGGCTTGATAGGTCTAGCGATAAGTTTGAATAGTATTAAAGGCAAACAATCGAGATTTTAAGCTAGAATATGTTAAAATAGTTGCTAAATTAATGAAATATAGAGAATTGTAAGCCCTAAATATGCATAAATTAAATATGAAGAGTGCATGTCTCTTTGTAGCTATCTCAAATAGCTATCCCGTTCCATCATCATCTATAAATTTATATATATATAAATGCATTAAAAGCAAGCAATCAAGATTTTGTATTAGAATATGTTAAAATATGATAAATGAATTAAAATTATAGATTATTGTAAGCCTAAACTTGCTAAATATGTATAAATGTAGTATAAAGAGAGCATGTTCCCCATATGGAATATCAAGAACTTGCTTAATTTTATCATCATCATCATCTAAATTATATATATATATATTCTTACACAAGAGTTTTCATAATATTTAGATTTATATTCAACTTGAATTTCGTTTATAAAATATTCATTAAAACTCCTTCCCCTTCCAGAAGCCGACACTGCCGCATGGAATGCATTTCTGGAGAAATTGAGTAAGGAGAAGCGCACCTACTTTAGCGCCTGTTGGTTATATGCCGAGTGCTATATGTATCGCAAAATATGGTCCATATTCAGCTTATCGCGCCTCGCGGGCTACGATTACTTTCGCAAACAGAAGCAAACGTCAGCACAGCTCAGCTTGGATGCAATGGTGGCTGTAGCGAATGCCACACGGCGAAATGAGCGTAGCTTGGGCACGTTTCAGCAGTTGCTGAAACTGAATTTGTGGGGCAATCGCTGTGATCTGTCGATTACGTCTGGCAAACAGGTGAAGCCAACGGGCGATGCTTTCGATCAAGTTGCCGAGCTGGACAGTAATTTGCTGGTGGATGAAACTCAAGCCATTTGGCAGGCTTTGGATGGCGCCGATGGCAATGGCACTGTGGAGATTATCTTCGATAATGCTGGCTATGAGCTGTACACAGATCTCATACTGGCCGAGTATATTATCGACAAGGGTTTGGCGCAAAAGGTGCGTTTCAATGCTAAAGCCATTCCCTGGTTCATATCCGATGTTCGAGCCGACGATTTCCACTGGATTCTCGAGTTTCTCAGCGGCCAAGCGTTGCCTGTGCTCAGCGAGCTGGGCAAAAAGCTGAAACGTTTCGTCGATGAGGGTAAATTCGAGCTGGCGCCGTTGGAGCACTTTTGGACCAGTCCCTACGAGTTCTATCGCATGGCCGAAGTGCAGCCGGCGCTGCACGAGCGACTCTCGCAGGCGCAGCTGATCATATTCAAAGGCGATCTCAACTATCGCAAGCTGCTGGGCGACTACAGTTGGCACGACACCGAATCATTCGATACCTGTTTGCGAGGTAAGTGAACTTGTGAGTGCGGACATTTGATAATCACTAATTTATGTACTCCAATGCAGGCTTCAAGCCCTCAAACCTTTGCACGCTGCGCACTATCAAAGCGGACTTGGTTTGTGGACTGCCCGCTGGCATATCCGAGCAATTGTTTGCCAAGAACAAGGAATGGATGCTCACGGGCGAATACGGACTCATACAATTTGCCAGCAAGTGAAGACGAGTCTGGAGCAGCAACTGTGCACGTGATTCAATCATCAAAGGCAATAGCTCAAATGTTGCGTTAGGCATAGGCGTAGCTAAATTATTCAATTCGACGTTTTAATGTTTATCAAAAGCTAAATTATTTAAATCAAATTTGTAGGATTCTTTAAATTCAATCTAATGTAACTTTTGCTGAGCAATCGATTCCTTAATGTTAATTATTATATTTGTTCAACTCAATTCCTGGTTTTTAAACAGTGTGTAAAAATTTAAAGTATGTAATTTTAAGTATATTAATGCTCCGATATATCTTGCCATTTATATGTTTCTTCCAGTAGTACAATATAAATACTCCTTTTTTTTTATTAATAAAAATTATTCTTATTATTTTTTGGACAATATAGTTTAGTAATCAGTCAGGTGTGAATAGGTAAACAAGTAAATTATTACTACAAAGAATATTATAAAGAAATTTTTAACTTTTGCAATAATTTGATTTATAATAATATATGATATAAGTATATATATACATATGATATGTATGTATATATGTACATATATGATATGATACATGTATATAAAATATATGTGTATTTATTGTATGGCAATAGTTTAACATTTCTTTAAAATAACTCATTTCATTAATGAATTGATTTTCTTAGGCTTAACTCGAAAACTTGCAGACCTAAACCGTATTCTAATTCAATTCTATTCTATTCTCAAAATTTGTATATTATTTATTTTAAGCAAAACTCAAACACTTTTAAGGCTACCAGGTAAATTTAATATGAATATGCAATAAGAAATTTTTAATCTTTTTAATATTTCTTATCCTTTCTTCACTAAACAAAAAAAAATACTTTTTAAGCAAAAGAGTCAAAATTTGAAATTTAAATTTAAATTTAAAATTGAAAACTTTAAATTTGACTGATTTTTATTGAACATTTAATTTCATACAAATTGAAAACTTTAATGAATTTTATTAAAAAACTAAAAGCAAAAGAGCAAAAATTTAAAGTTAGTTTCAAATAATCAAACTGAAATTTATAAAAGAAAAAATAAATTTGATGGCATTTAAATTGTTTCTAAATTCTTTTTATAGCCTGAACCCAGTGAAAATGGGAAATCAGGGTATAATAGTTTTGTTTCTTTAATTATTTTCATCTTGATTATTTGAAATCTTTAAATTTTGCCCCTTTTGCTTTGGCTTCATTAACAAGCTTATTTAAAAAATTGTTAAATTGTTTAACAGTTGAATTTAATTTAAAATTAACAACTTTAAACACTTTAAAATTCTCACTCAAAGAAAAATTTTAAAACCTTTAAAAATTAGACTAAATATAATTCTAAAAAAAACTGTGAAAAGCTTTTGAGTTATATTTGATTTTTAAACTAAAGATAATTGAATGTCTTCCAAATTTGGAAAAGCAACTAAAAAATAAATATTCTTAAAAATAATTTACAATTTAAAATAATTTTTAAATAGTTAAATTAAAAACAAAATATGATTAAGCTTAATGTTCCTTAGTTAGCAAGGATATGAAATAGATGAAATGGATACGAATGAAAAAGAGTTGAGATGGCAAATGTCCGCTTATAGAATCATAAATACATATATATGTATATATTTAGTTAAATAATTTTTTAAAAAATTCAACATTATTTTTCTGGAAAACTTTGTCAAAATTGAAGCCTAAAAAAAAAAAAAAACAAAACATCGATGCCGAAAAGTGAATTGAGACAATGCTGGATGAAGTGTCAGTTATCGTTGTTGAGACCACGTCGGATGCCGACTCCTTCTCGGGGTTGAGCAGGGGCACAGTATCGAGCTATGCGAGCAGCTTCGATGAGGAGAACAATATATCGCAGCTGCCGTCGCCGTTGCGTGAGCCGCTTTCGGCGAAATACAAAAACAGCTTCGCCTACGTCACGTTCAAGGAGCGCGTGCCCCGAATCCTGTCCGACCTGGTCAGCTCGCTGCATCAGCATGAAGATCGGATTATGGAAAAGTATGGCGAGTATGCGCATTTCGAGCTGCGTCGCATCATTTGGAGCCTGGACATCCTGCGCAACGAGGTGCTGGAGAACAAGCCGTTCAAGTACCTTTACGACAGATCGCCCGACTCGCTGGAGTGGAACAGCTTCATCAAGACCCTAACGAATCGCGAGAAGAATCAGTGGTTCTCGGCCCAGTGGCTGCACGCCGAATGCTACTTGTATCGCCGCATCTGGCTGGCCTTCCAACGCTCCGACTTGCTCAAGGACTACGACTACTTCGGTCCGAAGAAGCTCTGCGCATCTCGCAACCTTGTTTACCTGTTCCGGGCCGTGCTGAGGGACACGCGTAACCTGACGCGCAGTTGCAAGAATTTCGTGACGATGCTGAAGCTGTCGCTGTGGGCCAATCGCTGTGACCTCTCGATCACCAACGAAGGTCCCTCAGAGCACCTCGTGAAGTCCCTCAAGCAATACAACAAGCATTTGATCGTGGATCAGTCGGTCGAGGTCTATCGCTTGCTAACGGCCGGCGTTCACTCGTCTGTCACACCTGCCATGGTTGACATTATCCTGGACAATGCTGGCTTCGAGCTCTTCGCCGATCTGCTGCTGGGCGTCTATCTGATCGACACTGAGCTGGCCGTCAAGGTGCGCTACCATGTCAAGGCCATACCTTATTATATTTCGGACGTAACTGCCGAAGATTTCCACTGGATGCTGAATTTCCTCTTAAATAGCGAATTGCCCGAGTTTTCCTACCTGGGGCGCAAGCTGCGCTATTTCATGAAGCAGGACATCTTCGCTCTCTACGAGACCTGCAAGTTCTGGACACGCCCGGAGGGCTTTAAGTGCATGCGCAAGTTGGCGCCCTGCCTGTACGTCCAACTGAGCTTCAGCGCCCTGGCCATCTTCAAGGGGGATCTGAACTATCGCAAGCTGCTGGACGACGTCAACTGGAGCTCCACAACTCCGTTTCCGGACTGCCTCGGCGACTTCCTGCCCACCAGCATCTGTGCCCTGCGCTGCATCAAATCGGATCTCTATTGCGGCTTGCCCAACTGCCTGGTTGAGTTGCTTAGCTTGGACAATCGCACCTGGATGTGCACAGGCGAAAAGGCAGTTATTCAACTGGCTGTCAAGCGGAGACCCTGAGCTCAGTTCATAAACATAGAGATTGAGTATTCCTCATATCTTATCATTATTATTATTATTAAGTCTTTTAGTTCAATAAATTGTATTCAATAATGTCATCAGACTTGGCTTGAATTGAATTTATATAAATTTATATTTAGCTAACTTTTGAACCGTGTTGAGATTAGTTGATCATTTGAAGTCCCTTATAACCAGACACACAGTCATAATTATAGTCATTTCCTTTGCCTCATCAGACAACTCACCTCTCCCATTGTTTTAGCCTAATCGGGCAATGTGTTTGACTATATATATTAAAATTTATATGTCTTTTCTATTCTTTTAATTTGCATTGTCTTTTATTCTATTCGTTTCTCTTTTTATCTTTTCCCTTGTCTTTCTTTCCCTTTTCTTCCTATATAAACTCATTTGTTCTCGTCAAATAATTTTTATTTCTTTTCTTCTGTTCTCTTCTTCTGCTCCACATCTCTTTAACACCTTTCTCTCTTCTCTATTATCGCTTATTATTTTCTCTTTTTCTTTCCATCTTATTACCTTTCTTCTCTTCTCTTTTGAACTTTCTTCTCTTTCGCTTCATTTTTCTTCTTATCGCTTTCGTTTTCCTCGCTGCCTCTCCTTGCTCCTGTTGTCTCCCTTTCTCGCATCTTTTGTTCTCATCTATCTTCCTACTCCTTTCTTCAGCAGTTTTCTCCTATAGTTCGCTTCTATTCTCTTTGCTTTTATTATCATTGCCCTTTTCCTTTCTTCTCTTTCCTCTTGTCTTTTCATATCGTAACTTTTGTTTAATCTTTTCTTCTCTTTTATAATTTTGTCTCTCTGTCTTGTTTCCTTTCTCTTGTATTCTTCTCGCTTCTCTTTTCCATTCTTCTCATGTTCTCAATCCTTGCTTTCTTGTCATCTTCTTCTCTCCTTTCTCCCATATTTTTTCTTCTGACCTTTTTTTTGTCTTTTATTCTGTTCCCTTCTTAACTTCATCTCTTCTATTTTTCTCTTATCTTCCCATCTTATTTTCTTTCTTTTCATCTCTTTTTACTTTTCTCTTCTCTCCTATTCTCATATCTTTTCTCCTCATCTTTTTTTTTGTCTTTTATTCCGATCGTTTCTCAACTTCTTCATACTTTTACCTTCTCTTCTCTTTACTCTTTTTTGCTCTTTCCATTCCTTCCTTTCTCTGCTTCAGTAGAATATTAGGATACCTCCAGGGTTTATTACTTATATAAGTATCCACAATAAACATCAAATAGATATATGGATTTCATAATCTCCTCACTCTTCTCATCTCATCTCAACAATCCAAAGTCACATTCAATCGCAAAAGCAAATCAAAACAATTATAATTTCTATGATTTCTTTTTGGAATATATCTATTGTCGTTTTATTAGTAATGCTGCTTATAGCTAAATGTTGTAGGCCGTGTAAGAGAATGAACATAAGTATGATATTCCATATACGCAGTATAGACACTATTAACTATGCATTATTAAATATGAATAGTAGAAAAAATATGCTCTATGGCCATATGTATGTGTATATATTATAAATATATTAAATGCTGCATGCCCCCACATCCACATCCACACACACACACAGACACACACAGAGATATCCCCGCAGAGTTGGGGTCATGCAGCATCGTTTGAAACAATTCGTCGAATTTTCAAGTCTTATCAATTGCCTTTACAGAACTCATCTCGGAATTAGCCACACGCACACGCACACGAATCTTTTGCAGGCTTTTCTCACATTAGGAACTGTCGATCTATCATCGACAGCTACGTAATATTAATTGTTTATTAAAAGTCAGTAACTAAGTGCAATTTGTTTTTCGTTTCGTTTCTGGTTTCATTGGATATCGCTTGGAGGGAGTTCGCTCGATCGCCGGCTCACAATATACAATTGGGATTCAGCGTCTGATATGGCGTCAGATCCTTGGTAATGGAGAAGAGAGCACCATCTCTGACCATTTTGAACATGAGTGCGCCCAGATTCTTGGCGTCGTCGATGCCCGAGTGCGCACGGCCCTCGAAGGCCAGGCCCACGTGCGAGAGGGCATCGCTGAAGTTGCACGGCCGATACTTGTACCACTCGCGGTAGATGGCGCGCACATCGACCCACTGATTGAAATAGGGCGCCTTGCGCATGCGCTTGCGTGTGCACTCCTTGTGCAGACAGATGCCGAAGTCCCAGTCGGTCCAGGTGACAAAGGCGCAGTTGCCCAGCAGATTTGACTTGCTCGTCTTGGGCAGTATCAGGCTCCGGGAGCGCAGCTCCTTGCGCAGCCACTCATGGAACATCATGAGCGCCGTCTGCAGCGGCACGCCCGTGTCCACAGTCTTCTGCTCAATGCCCGTTAGCTCCGTGCAATAGGTGCTCAGGCGTGGCGACTCAATCGGCATGATATACTTGTGGAACTCCGACTCGATCTTGCCCGTCTTCAGATTGACGAGCACGGCTGGAAACTCTGCCGAAAGAAACAAACTCAGTTGGAATGAAGCCGTTATACCAAGGGCAACTGCGACTCACCTATGATCTCTGCTTCTCGCCACTGTGGCGGCGCCTGCTTCTCCCAACACGTGGCCTCAAAGTCAACGGCAATCACATAGCTGAATGGCTGCATTGCCAACTGTTTGGATTTGCGTGACTTTTTTATTTTGACACCAGCTGAGGCTGTGGCTGTGGCTGTTGTGGCTGCTGCTGCTGCTGCTGTTCCAACTTCACCGTTGTTGATGCTGATATCGGCTTCGTTCTGCAGTTCATCCAAAGCATTGGCTGGATCCGGTCGTCCGCCCTCCACATACAACGTGTCAATCAGGCCCAGTTGTCTGCCGCGGAAAGCAAACAACCAAAAAATGAGCAATTGAGTGGGAGAGAAAAGAAAAAAAAAACGTTAGCTCAAAATATATATCTGTAAATGTTTTCTGATTTTTTTTTTTTTGTCAATTTTTTTGTTATGTATTTTTTTTAGAAAAATATATATGAAATATTATGTGAGATCTTGTCAACTTGTAGTTACTCTCTGGGACTGACATTATACAAACAAATCCTGCTCGACTCTCATACAAGGCCAACGGAGCTGCTACTGCGATTACAAATTACAAATTACAAATATTACAAAACTCTCGAACTCAAAATACAACAAATAACATTTAGAAATTTTTGAATCTTCTCTCTCTTTGCTCTCTACTTCATTAAATATTCAAATCAATTTATATATTAGCAATTATATTAAGTTTTTAGAGCTTTTCAGAGTTACCAAAAGTTTTTTTTGTATAAATTTTATATATTTATATTGGCAAAAGTTTAATATAATCAAAAGTATTTAAAAAGTCTTTAACTACTTTAAGTAATTGAAATATATTTAATAATAAATATATATATTTAAAAATATATTTAATAATACATATAATTATTTAATATATATTTTTAATGATAAATATTTTTTTAAACACATATATATATATTTAATATAATATATATATATTCAATAAATATATATTCAATACTAGACATTCATTTAAATATATATTTAATAATACATATGTATATATTTAATACTTATATTCATTAAATATATATTGAATAATACAAATATATATTTTATATAATTTAATACATGTTTTAATAAATACATATATAGGTTAAAAAATATATTTAATAATACATAAATATATTTAATATATATTCAATAATACATATATTTATTTAAATATACATTTAATACGTATTTCAAAAAATACATATTTATATATATATTTAATAATACAATCAAACAATATATAGATATATCAACCAAGTTCTAATTTCTAATCTAATATCTGGGAATGCAATTCCATTTCAATTCAGTCCATAAATTTCTCTTGCACCTTCTCACTCTCTCTCTCCCTCTCCCTCTCTGTCTCTCTACAGCTGCTGCTGCTTTCCATAGCACACGATCATGGGCTTTTGCTGCCAGAGCAGTCCGTTGGTTTCACTCAATGCTTTGGCCACCACCGCTGCCAATGCCTCTGCCGCTGCCTCATCCGAATTGAGTTGCTTAAAGGTTACAAATGCCTGCCCCTTCATGCGCCCCTGTTGCATAAGTTTGATGTCCAGACTCTCGGCAGGCGCAAAGCGTGCATAGAGCGCGCTCAACTGAGTCTCTGTAATGCTCTTGTCGAGATTTTTGATGTACAACTTGTTGCTCGGCTCGCCCAGTTTGTAGTTCTTGTAGACAGGCAGCTCCTGCAGCTGCTCGGCAGACAAACGCAGCTCGGGCAGCTGCTGTTGCTGCTGCTCTTGGGCAACAACAGGCAGCACTGTTGGCAGCTTCAGTTCTATTTTACGTTGCTTTGCAACAACAGCGGTCGGATCAATTGTGTCCGACTTGTCCACTTGCATGGCTTGACGTGCCAGCTTACGATATTGCTCCAAGGCACAGCTGTCAGCAGGTCTCTTTGCTCTCAGCTGCTGCTGATGCTTGGGCTTCGGCTTCGGCTGTTGCTGTTGCTTGGGCTGCTCTTGCTCCTTGTCGCTCTCCAGCTCACTCTCTGTTTCACTCTCAATCGTTTCAGTTTGCGTGGCAACGTTCTCCGACTGCCTTGGCGGCAATATGACGCCCTTGGGCCGCTCTCCGAATGGCGGCGGCAAATTCATGCGATTCATTAGGTGCAACACCTGCACATAGAAGCGCTTGTCGCTCTTGAGTGCATCTCCGATGGCGGTCAGAATGTCCGCATTGATGGGCGGATAGGCATAGCGCAGATATGGCGGCGGCGGCTGCATAAAGTCACATTGATTATTGCAAGCATACAACTTTTGCACATACTTGTTGAGCTCCTGCTCCTGATCCTGATTCTCTTTCTGTCGCGCCGGCCCTGTCGCTTGAGTTGACTTGTTGGCTGTCTTCTGCTTGGTGCCGTCGGCATTGGCACGCGGCCCAAAGTTGCTGACGCGCAGCGGCTTGTCCAGCACTTCGCTGAGACCTAACAGCTGTTCCAGGGCGCTCTGCGCCTCCTCGACGTCGGCATATTCAATCAGTGCACGTTTACGCCCGAAGGCATTGAGTGAACGCGGTATAATCAGTTTTAGCTCCTGTATTAGTTGCGAGAACTCGGTCATGCTGCAGGGCATGTTTTTCAGCAACAATTTGCTCGTCTCTGTGCACATTTTCCTTCTAAATTTCAATTACAACTAAAAATGTGCCACAAAAAACATTGATTTTGTTATCGATTTGAAGTCGATAACTTGTACTCGAATGAAAATGTTAATATGAGTATGACCAGTTTGGGTGGAGCACATTTTGCCAATGGAGGAGCAGACATGTTATGTAGTTAAGATGCTATGTGTGGCCATTCGCACTTTTTACAGTTGAGCGCGCCTTTTAAATTTCTTGTTTAAGTCTAAATGCATTTTGTTTGGTCGATATGTTTGCAAAAAGTACTCAAAGAGTTAAAGTGTAGTTATGCCTAAGCATTTGACTTTCACTAATTGAAGACAATGGCTTTGTCTAGCATTAACTCGTTTGCCAGCTTGTTGACCGGCTAACTAGCTTTGACCGGTTTGGTTCAACAGCATATTATACAACCAATGTGTTTTTATGTATGCATGCATGACCCATGCACATATTAGCAAATGTTGATTACGTGCCGTAAAAGGTGTAAATCGCGTGCAATCACAATTATGGCAAATGCAAGGGCAATTAATGAAGATAAATAAATCTTAAAAGAAAAAAAACAAAACAAAGATAAAGCTTTTCAGTTTGCATCTTTTGCCAGAGTCAATGCACTTTCATTATAATAATTGAAAGAATGTACGAAAATCGCAAATGCCTGACACAAACCGTTATGTTTTTTGATATATGGCACACGCACACTCACACACACATAACCTAACACAATGGCTTTATGAAAAGAGATCAACACACACACACACGCATACAGCGTGCCAAAACACTCAAAAGTCAGATTGCATAAAATTTGCAATGATTGAATGGACAACAACAAGAACAACAACAACAATGACAAAGTCGACGACATACTCTCACTTTCGTTCAGCTTGGCAGCTGCTCGTGGGAGGAGTGGGGAAGCGCGCACTAACGACGTCCACTGCAAATGCGGAAGCAGAGATATACTTAGTCCGGCCAGCAGCGGGCAGCACAAACATGCAAAAATTGGATTAATGAACTCACTCGCTCACTCTTTTACTCGTTTTATTTGCCTCTCTACGCTCAGCAGGCGCAAGCAACAATGGAATGAGTGAAATTGATCGTTGCCATTCCACGCAGCCCAAAGGGGTAATGCAGCTATATTTAGCTAATGAATAGCTGGAACGACGGGAAAGAGCAGTGTCCTAATGGAGAGTTAATTGGAAACGAAACGAAAGCACTTACTAGTGTAAGTGCTCATTGCGCTCAAGCTCTCTACTCTCACTTTCATTCTCTCTATGCAGTGAGTGGAAGTGTTTTTTTTTTTTTGGCACTTCAACTATTTTTAGAGCATATGTTCATAACTGGAGTCGCTGTAAGGCGCATTGGTTTAATGGAATGTTAATTGCTAGACAAAATGCTCTCATGCTCTCTCGCTCTCTTTATCTCTTCACTCTCAGAAAACAAGAGTTATGCAATAAGTGAAATTGATCTTTGGCGGCGCAAGAGGGTTAAAGGATATTTAGTAATTCCTTAGACAAAGTGAATTGGAAATATATAATATTATCAATTTAGATTTAAATAAATGAAAAAGTGGATCCAAACTAAAAATACCCTAAATCAAGTATGTACTACCTTTAAATTTAAATAAATGACTCAGCTAATGACCATCTGGAAATTCTCAGGGTCTGTTTTAGCTTAAGTCTACTAAAAAGTTCTTTTGTTCTTATCATCAAGTTAATAATGTTTATTTCAGTAATGGAACAAATCAAAAGTTAGGTATAAAATTTTTATTGTGGATTGCTTAAATTTTCTATAGAGAAGAATTCAAATATATCAATTTTTATATATTTTGTTTATAGTTAATATTGAAAGATTTACATAAAGTTCAGTAGTTACAAATTAAAAAATATTATTACTATTTTAAAAAGAAAAAAAAAATTGCATGTAAATACAATAATTATAGAAAACTTTACAAGGATCAACGATTTCTGAATAGACTTGCTGTGTTGGTGTTCAGTAGTATATTGATTTTATTCTTCTGAGCCAGTGTATTTATATACTGACTCATGCATAATTTCAACCCTTAAATCTAGCTTATCTATTGCTGAGTTTGTAAGGCCCAGCGTTGGTCTTTATCTATTCTTAGTCTATCGCAGAGTTTGTAAGGCTCAGCGTTGGTGTTTATGTACTCTTAACTTATCGCAGAGTTTGTAAGGCTCAGCGTTAATGTTAGTGTACTTAGCCTATTTATAGATTCTACATGTGTGACCCTTGTCATTTCTACGTACTTCAACCTAGTCGTGAGTGCGTAGATTACATGTTTATGATCTTCGGCTGTTTCTTTATGTTCATGCCTGAACATTCTGCGGGGGGCCAGAAAATGACAGCCAGTGGTCTGTTTACCATGGAACGTCCTCCATCAGCAGTCGCACCTTCTCGTCTTTGGGATTTGTGTGCCGATGACTTCTTGGATGCGTGCATTACCTTACGTATAAATTGGAAGGGATCGCTTACGCTGTGCATCCAGGTATAGCACAGCGGCACTTGACCACGTCTGGAACGACGAACTCCAGTTGTGTTAGCATCGGCTTCATGCTCATCCGGTCGCAGCGTCTCGTTACGTTGCTTCTTGGTGATCGAGCTGTTGGCTTCTTGTAGATGTCTTCTGGCGGTGCTTGCTTTGGCAGTTGCATCGGGTTGTTTTGGTATTACATCCATTGTTGCTCCCTCTGCTTTTGATCTTCCTTTTCCAGTTGTCATTTTTTGCATTCTAGATTTTCCTCCTTCTCTCCTTGATGTTGTTATAGCTTCTCCTGCAGCTCCTTTTGCAGTAGTTTTGCCATAGCCTTTTTTCGAGAGTTTTGTTGCGCTGATTATCTTGTTGCTTGATGGTCTAGCTATGTTGCCAGAAACAATCCATCCAAGTTCAGTCTTTTGTCCCAGAGTGTTGTTTACTTTCTTTACTTTTCCCAACATTATTAGGGGGAGTAAATCAGCGCCAATGACAACATCAATAGTACTGGGTTCGTTAAAGTGTGGGTCTGCTAGCTCACAGCCCATCCAATCTTTATTGACATCCATGTCAATTTTGTTGCTCGGTAGAGCTTTCTGAAGTTTAGGCATGACCAGTGCCTGTATTGTGGTGACGAATTTGCTTTTAACTCTTGATTTTATCGTTAAGCAAACGCTACTTTTAAGTACTTCCACACTCTGTGAAATTCCCTGAACTTCCACGTTCCGTTTGATTTGGCGCAGTTTGAGCTGTTGTGCGGCTTCTTCCGATATCAAGGTTCTTTGTGAACCTCCATCAATAAGAGCCCTTAGCCGCTCGTATTTTCCAGATTTATTTTTAATCCGAATGAGCGCAGTTGCCAGCAACGTGTTTTGCCCTTTATTTTCTTTTAAAGAATTGCTGCTGACGGTCTCTTTTGCATCCTCGTGAAGCAAATCGTTGTGAGACTTAGAGCATTGATTGCAAGGCCAATCCTTTATGCAATCTTTAATGAGATGAGTGCCAAGACATTTAAAGCATAGTGCGTTTTTAAACACAAACTCCTTGCGTTTTTTAACAGGCTCGGCTCTAAATTCCTGGCATCTGGTTAAGTCGTGGCCATCCAGTTGGCAAAAACGGCATATTTTGTAGCTCGTTTTCTGTGCTTCCATAGTCGCATGGCCGGCACTCTTTTGCACTGAGTCTACAGAGTTGTACAGTTGCTCAATAAACTCCAGCACATTGTTCAAGGACTGAATTTCTCTGGCTTTCTTTACATGCTGCTCGTAAAGCTGCAGGACTTCCGCCGAGAATCGCCTCAGCAAAATCTGAGCGAATAAAGCATCAGCATCATTACCAATTTTTCCTTTTTCTTTGGTGATAAAGATGCACTCAGTTGCTGTGTCCAAGAACTTGCGGATACTGCCTTCATCATTGTTCTTCAGCAGTTCCATGTCCACTAGCTGGTTAACGGCGTTAGCAAATATTTTGCGCTTATTTTCGTAGCGCTTGCATATTAGCTCCCACGCTGCATTATAGCTAGCAGACGATCCAATTAATAAATGGCCTACTACCATTTTGGCTTCTCCTTTGAGGCAGGATTTCAGATAGTTCAGCTTCCTTGTATCGCTGATATCCTTCCTGCTGTGAATTACCTCGGAGAACAGCTCGAAGAACGTTGGCCATTCTTTGGAATTTCCATTAAAATGAGGAAGATCCACTTTTGGCAGCTCTGGAACGTCTTCTTTTATGTTGTGCAAGTCACCTATTTTTCTGTTCAGCTTCTTTGTCAGTAGGTTGACATTGCACTCCAGTTCATCGATTTCTTCGATTTCGAAAGCAAATTTTTCGTACTTTGCTTCTAAATCCGTGAGCGTTGACTGGACTTTGTTCCACAGGAAATTTAACTTGTCTTTGTAGTCCAAGATTTCTTCCTGGTTACTGAGCTCAAGGTTGGCATACACCTCTGCAATGTGCTGCCTTACTTTTTGAGCTCTTTTATCTACAAGGTCTACCATCACATCCATTGGGCTGACACTTCGTCGTGAAGACATTTCTTCCTGCTGACTGTTTCTTGCATTGGATGTTTCCGGTTGCACTTCCCTGTTTTTGCTAGATGCTGGTTGATCAGTGTCCATGGCGTGGTCGGCAACTTCGACCTTCATCAGGGACTCTTTATACGTCTTGATGTTTTCCATCACGCCATCATATATTTTGTCCTTAAAATATTGATGGTTGACATCACCAATTTTTACCAGTGATAAGTGATTGGCAGTGAATTCTGCTGCCAGCTTATCAATCACTGATAATACATCCTTCTTTGCAATGGCCTGCAGGATGTTTTCGTGGATCTTTGATTGCTTTTTTAGCAACTCGACCACTTTTGACGACAGCATCTTGTTAGTTTTTTTTTTTGTTGCTGTCTTTGGCTTGACCGGTTGGAGGATTTTTTGTTTTGATCGCCTGGTTGATCGTACTGTGCCTCTACTCACAGCTTAAGTTGGAAAGCCAAAGAGAAACAAGAAAAATTTTGTAAAACACTTTCACATTTCACTAACACTTGTCACAAAAATTATGGTAGACTTTGTAGGTTGGATCGAAGGACCATGATTTCACTTAGATCATGAATACACTTCAATCTCCGGCTCGAAGGACCTTGAATATACTTTATCTCTCCGGCTCGAAGGACCATGAATAGACTTGCTGTGTTGGTGTTCAGTAGTATATTGATTTTATTCTTCTGAGCCAGTGTATTTATATACTGACTCATGCATAATTTCAACCCTTAAATCTAGCTTATCTATTGCTGAGTTTGTAAGGCCCAGCGTTGGTCTTTATCTATTCTTAGTCTATCGCAGAGTTTGTAAGGCTCAGCGTTGGTGTTTATGTACTCTTAACTTATCGCAGAGTTTGTAAGGCTCAGCGTTAATGTTAGTGTACTTAGCCTATTTATAGATTCTACATGTGTGACCCTTGTCATTTCTACGTACTTCAACCTAGTCGTGAGTGCGTAGATTACATGTTTATGATCTTCGGCTGTTTCTTTATGTTCATGCCTGAACAATTTCATTTAAATTAAAAATATTCAAGATTTCTAGGTATAAAACTTTGTTATATAAAGCCAACAAAAACCTTTTTAAAGTTGAGTCATATATCATTAAATTATTGCTAATGTCTTAGAACCATAAAGATATTCCAAGTTTTATTTAAAATGTGATCCTTAAAAGATAAGTAATCCATGTATAGTAACCATATATTGCAGTCAGGCTTAATAGACTCATAATACTCGTTCATGTTTCAAGAAAACTGATACATTAGTTAAGAGGAATATGTCTTAGCGGATTATAGTATCATTTGCTGCTCTATCTGTAAAGTAGCTTGGACTAGTATTATAATAGTATTTCCTAACTAACCAAGTTCCCATAGTTCGTCTCTGACATTGTTACCTAACTATTCTTAAATTTCAAATCTCTTGTTTTCACAAAACCAATATACTCTTTTCAATTAGCAAACCAGTGAACAATTAAGTTTTCTATGATTTATTTGACATTAAAGATAATCGACCATCAATGTATACTTTAAGCCACTTTGTGAATGGCTCAAGTGCAACAGGTTGAGCTTAGACGTGTTTTGAAAAGTATTTTTATTGTTTACGGCTATATTACGTGATGTCGACAAGCCCCCAAAAAAGTCTATATGTTTTTTTTTTATGTCAATCAAATGGGCGGCTCGTGCTGTTAACAATGCGTGCCTCGGGCACACAGCATGTGCGAGTCTCCACTAATTATCGGGCAAACAATGCCAATGGGCCGCAGTAGTTGACATTTCGCTGACAGCCGCGCTGTAAACACCTGTTTCCACCATATACTAAATTCATAATAACTGTATTTAAATAAACTCTATGTGTATTATTAGTTAAGGAAGGTAGTTATTAGGGTGTTCGACTTAGAGGCCATTGAGAATTTATTGTTGTTGTCTATGTTGTTTGAATAATGTTGATATCTATTTTGTTAGTGTTTTTTTTATGCTTTATAGTTGGTTCAGTGACATCCAAGTCTTTGACTGTTCAATAACTATACTCTGAATATATGGGAAATGGGTACTTAAAGTCTTATATGTTTGATAAGGTAGAAAGAATTCGCTGTTATAAGGAATGCATATTTTAGATGTAAATCAACAGTTGAATTGATCTAGTTCTGTTTGTCTGCAGACTTTTGCTATATATATATTCTTCATATATATATTTTTAAGTGTATTAGGATCAGCATCAATGTATGTATATGAATATATTCCTGGTTTACTATATACTTCCTATACTTTAATAAGTTTGTCTTCTGCCTAAGTATGCAGAGGTCGATTTAAGAAATTACTTGAAGCTAGAGTTACTTTCAAAACCTTGAATCTTATAGGAACACCTCATGTCTGTTATATATTAATTTATATAAATTCTAGATATATATATCCTTTATTAGGATCAAACGGATTAGAATCATATCAATATATAGGAATATATTCTTGATTTACTATATACCTTCCTATATTTTAGTAAGTTCTTCTGCTCCCTATGTGGGCAGTCACCGATTTAAGAACCTATTTGAAGATAGAGTTACTTTGAAACTATAAAAGATATAAGAAATCCTCACTCATAGAATGAGGAACATGTAGTCTTGATATATATTTTTTATTAGAATTAATCGGATTATCTTCAACATCAACATATGTATATGAATATATTCTTGGTTTAATATCAATTGAAAATGTCTTTTCCTATATTATCTCAGAAACTATTTGAAGCTAGAGTTAGGGTTGTATTTATAGATCTTCTTCTACTTCTTTAAGTTCAGCTTAACTATCAGCTTAAACTTTTAAAATCGATAATAAACTTAAGTTATCTAAACATTTCTTGCAGGAATTTAGGTAATTCATAATTTAGGATATCTACTAGTCAGGCATACCCACACGCGCTGCGCCTTCTCAACTTATTTAAGCTCATATTGTGGATATGCTCTTCACATACGCCCATAGAATAACACTCTTACGAGGTATTTAGTTAGTCGCAACACTTGAAACTCAAGTTCGACTTGAACTAAACAAAATACATAAATAAAGAACACAAAAATGATTGCTGTCTATATGTCTATATATGTATGGACGTGTCTGTGAACAGCATGTGAAATTCGATAAAAGTGCACAAGCAAATTGTATAAGTTGTGTAGGTTGCCAAAAATAGCGCAATTGACTGAATCAATCAATGAACTTCAAGAGTGAAGAGTGAGAGACAAGAGGCTATCAATAAACGTAGCTATATATATACATATATGAATAAGTATAGGCATACTATATATGTATATATATCAGGTGGGATGACATATGCAAACTTAATTGATATCAGTTGTAATAGGCCCATTTGGCTATACTAATTGCCACTGTGGCAAATTGATAATTATATTCAAGGTCCTTCAGCGGCGTAACTTACATACACAGAAGTAAACATACACACATATATATATATGTATATATGCCAGCTATATTATGTAATTGATATTGAAATTAGCAATTACCAGCTTAAGTTATGAACAGGTCGGGCTATATTGTAAGTATGCATATAGCGTATATATCTACATATATGGGAATGCACTTTGCATATATTGCGCATACGCCGCGTGCAACGTTTGAATTGGAGGCGCGTGCATGAAATTTGCTGGGCCAAATGTTCACTCACTCTCTCCCTCCCTCTCCCTCTCTCTCCCTTTCTCTCTCTCACTTGCACTTAAATACAAATTCGATTGCATTTGTTTTTCTGCTGCTGTTGCTGCTGCTGCTGCCTTTTTCTCTTCATTTTCAATTATTTTTCTCTGTCATAAATATATTTACTTGCGCAAGTCTATCCAGGTCCGCATATATATTTATGGCCCGGTCTGTGCGCGTATTTGCTCTTGACTTTGGATAAGTTTGGTAAAAACTGCTTTCAGCCGGATTTCCCACTGAATTCACACAAGCCCAACCAACTGACAGCAATATGATGGCATACAGTGGGCCATTTGCAATATTTTCGTTGCAAATATTGTATTAAAGTATTTATAATTAGAAAATCAATTAGATTTCGATTATATTATAAATTATCTTCAAGTAAGCTAATCATTAATAAAACTTATATTTAAATAAAATTCAATTTAAATTTTAATTTTAATTTGTTAAACGAATTTAATTTTCTCAGTTTTATTTGATTTCTTAATCTACAAGAAATCTTTAGTGGAAGCTTTTAAGCAATCTCTAAACTGTTTCTATTAAAATATTTGTTTTTTTTTTGTCACATTTTCTGCCTTAGCGCCCCACTGTGCTAAGCCTTGTCGGATGCGCAAGATCGATTCCAACATGTTTTGGTTTCTTCAATCACGATTTTTATTATAGAATCCTATTGTTATGGGTTAAAATTAGATATGTTATATACAATGGGTAATTTAATAGTTGTCATTCTTAAAAATTATTATCTCATATTTTTGTGCTTAGTAAACATTTATATTGGTAATAAATTTATAGTTCTTAAATATATTATATTATATTTAATAATTAAAAATGATATATATTCTTGTTCGAGTTTATATAGCTCAAACTAATGGATGTTTTGTTCATTTAATAGTCCATTTCAGTTATTAATGATCTGTGAACGAGCATTGCCCAGTCAATGGCAGCCGACAGAAAGATGCATATTTATTTAAATATTTCCCTTAGAAATGCGTCTTAAAATAATTTTTGTTACTGTTTATTGTAAAATTTAAATATCGAGCAGTTTGAAAAACATTTTTTTGCCAACTTCTAATGATTATACAATTATTCTAAAATTTTCTTCTTCTTTTTTATTTATTTAAAATTTAAATAGATTTTTGAGAGCTTCTCTAAGATGAAGATGATGATATTTTGTAATCAGAACATTTAATGTAGATTTTTTATAGATTTTATTTTATTTTTTGACTAGGAAATATTCTAAATTATTTAAACTAATTTTGAGAATAAATTTCTATTATCTTATTATGAATTTTGTTTATTAAAATTAAACTATATTTGTTAACTTACAAATGCATTGCTAAAGTTTCCCATTGATCTACTAAATGCAACATATTTTGGTTTACTTTTGCTATTGAATTCACTGATTTGTTACTTTGTATTTAGAGAATAAATGAATAATTTTTAATTAAATATTAAATGCAAAATGTGAATTTTCAATTGAACTTAAATTCGATTCAATTCGACACGCTGACAAATCTCGACTGAATAAAACAATTTAAAACATGGCCATTTGTCAAGCGAGAATTAATAGTTGATCAAAAGCTTTGTTTAAAACGACAAAGCGAACAACAGCAACAACAACAACAACAGCAACATCAACAACAACAACAGCAACAACAACAGCAGCAGCAACACCAGTTAAATGAAGAGGAGAATATAGAAAAATTCATTTATAGAATATACAACAATGTCAATTAATAAAATATTCATAATTAAATTAAAGAGTCAGCAAAGCATTTGCACAGCCTTAACATATATATGTATATATATATATATATTTATATATGCACATATATATACATATATGATCTACATATATGTATGTACATGAATTAGTATGACTGTTTAGATTAGCGTAGATTAGTAACAATCATGCAAATGCTGCTTACATTGTTTCTAAAACTGATTGATTGACGAACGATTCAGTGATAGATTAAACTGAACTGATTGATTGATTGATTGTACGACTGATGACTGGTTGACTGATTGATTGACTTACTGATGGAATGATTGATTAACTTATTGACTGACTAACTCATTGACTGATTATTTAATCATATGACAGATTGATTGACTGATTGATTGATTGACCAAATGACTTTTTGATAGACTAACAGCTTAACTGATTGACTCACAGCTTAACTGAGTTATTTGCTAGATTGATAGACTGGCTAATTGATTAACTGATGGACTGACTCATTGACTGATTGACTGACAGTTTGATTAATTGATTAAGTTACTGACTGACTGACAAAGTGATTGACTGACTGACAGTTTGATTGATTGATTAAGTAACTGACAGACTGATTGACTGATTGTACGACATATTGATTGACCGATTGAATAATTTTGTGACTGTTTGATTGACTAACAGCTCAACTGACTGATTAACAGACAAGCTGACTGATTTGATTTGACTGATTTGGCAGACTGGAAGATTGATAGACTGATTGATCAACTGATAACTGATTGATTGACTGGGTAATTGATTAACTCTTGAGTGACAGGCTGATTTAAAGATTGATTAAAGTATTGGACTGAAATTTCCAGTGACTGATTGGCAATCAACCAATGGATGAAGTCATAACAAATAGAGAGTATAATTATTATTTTTTATTTTAATTTCATTTTTATGGAAAATAATGAAATATTTTTAAGCTTAAGCTCACATTGCAGATATTTTGCAATAAAAGAATGACACGGAAAAGGTCGAGTAATATATAAATATAATATGAAATAAGTATACAATGTATAAATATATATTATATATACATATATGTATATAGAAATATATGTTTATAGAGCGCAGATTAAGTAGCCATTTAGATTACAATAATTATCAGCATGCACTTGTATTTGCTTTTGCAATTTCAATTGTTGTGCAAAAACTCTAAAAGTTTTCCATGTGCTCTATAAATATCAGCATCAAAGGCCACAACAGGCCATCGGACGTATTGGGGCCACGCAAACAAACAACAACAACAACTGCAACAATACTAAATGCAGCTTCATCTATATGCTATGGAGACACAGATAAAGATACAGATACAAATGCAAATATAGATACATCTATAGATACAGATACAAACTTGTATAAAGATACAGATGCAGATACAGATGTAGCTACAGATATAGATACTCATATAGATACAGACACAGATACACACACATGCACATATAGATGCATCTACAGATACATCTACATACACAGATACAGATACATATTTAGTTGCAGATACATTGAGAGATATATGAACTGCACTTTTGCAGCTTCGCTTTCAATTGCTTTGGCAAATGCACTTGAGAGTTGGCCCCAGAGCCGCGCAGATTGTCGGCGTTCGGCTCCAATTACATTCAATTACAATTACAATTTCAATTACAAAGCCGGAGAAGTACGAAATGGCACGCCGATGCTATTTTTGGAGTGACAAACTCCAAAGTGGACCTAATTGAACTGTCGCCATTTATTTATGGGTTCAAATTGTGCAATGGGAAAAGCACACACAAACACACACACACATGGCAAGCCAATGTCCGAGGCCTTAAGTCTGAACTACACTGTAAAAAATTATGCTATACATTTGACGAGATTTGATTCTAAGAGAGATTTTGCAGGCGGTCAAAGTAGTTGTGGAAATAAGTTAAAAAATGGCAATGGCTAAACTATCTGAAGGGCTTGACTAACATTTTATACTCGTTTATGAATTAAAAGGAGTATATTGGCTTTGTACAAAATCTATCTAGCTGCCATTGCAGCTAAAGCTTTTAAATTTGTTAGATATATTCGTTGGTATTCTTAGTTTATAATTTAAGTTTAAGTTTTGTTTTTTTTTTCCTATCATATGCGTGGCAATCCTCAAATAGTATATACGCGCTGTTAGTTAAGGCGCTAATCAAGCTGCAGACTTGTTATTTCCAAAAAAATACTCGTTTATACACTTCACGATTACAAATATACTTTATACTCTACAAACTTTTTCTAAAATCTCTTTAGATACTCCTTTTAAACTCTCTCTATATACACTCTCTTTATACATACTCTTTATACATACTCTTTATACATACTGTTTATACATACTCTCTCTATATATGCTCTATCTATACATATCCTCTCTATACTCTACAGATTGTTCAAATACTACATATACACGCCTACCAGGACTGTGGAGAATAAAAGAAAACAGTTAGTTTCTATAGATATATCTCTATAATTTCTAATGTTGACAACTGTTTCACTGCTGACTTGCTAGTATCAATCAAAAAGTTAACTTCCAGAGTTTAAGGCCTGTTTTTGGAGTATTACGAAGTTGGATGACTCTTAGTTGTTCAACTTGTGATAGTAAAAGCTGCTTAATTTGCTCAATTCAAAAAGTTTAAGGGCTTTTAATAGAAACAATGAATAGTCTTATGATATATATTTTTAATATATATAGTATATGTATTTGTATAATATATAGAATAGAAAATCTTAATAATTATAAATCAATATAATTAAAAACCACAAGCTCGATAGATTAATAATTAATTATAGAATGCAACTTAAGCTGGCCGGATATATTATATATCAAAGGTAAATGATATTAATTGGGAAGGGAACACAAATTCAAAATGACATGACGAAGTGGCAATACCCTGCCAGGCATATTTTATATTAATTTCTATAAATACTATATAAAATGTAATTAAAGTCTATGAAGTCAAGTATAGAAAAAAGAATTATAAGAATGCCCGATTTAAATTAAATTTTCAATTTTAAATAAATAATAAAAATATAAACTAAATAAAACATATAACTGTATAAACAGTTGAGCTTAAATATCAATGATATAAAATTAAGCTCTAAATATAAATATATATATATTTGTTAAGACAATAAAGTTGTAGCATTTTAATAAATGTCAACGCACGTGTAGGGTATTTGCCAATGGAGGGTCGCTTGACTGTCAGGGCCAGGCCGCAATAAAGTGCAATGACCAATAAAGCAATTGTAAACAGTTACAATAACAATAATAACAATAATAAAGAAAACAATTACAATGTAGCAAATATTTGTTCAAAACTTACAAAATCTTGCTTCTCGAGCTTAAAGCTCCCTCTATAGTTCAATTCAGTTGAGTGGGGAGGAAGAGGCGGGCTGCAGCCCAATCGCCAATTGCGCCTCACCAAAAGAAACAACAAAAACAACAAGAACGAAAACGCACCAGCGCAAAAGTCAACAACAACAACAACAACAACAATTACCGCAATCTGCACGCTAAATGTTAAGGTAAACATTGGGCGGGCAGCGCGAAAGAAAGAAAATAAAAGAAAAGAGCAAAACGAAATGGAGAATGACGCCGCAGTCAACGTCGACGCAGGTTTTTGGCGTTGCGCTTATAAACAAAAATATTTCACGTTTCTGAGTTCATGTTCATATTTAAATTTTGAACAAAATCGTGTGCGAACATTTTTTTTTTTATTTAAATATTTCATATAATATATTTATTTTTATATTAAATATCATGAACAAATATTACTGTCTGAACAGAGAATATTTAGTACACAGTTTTTGATTCACTGAGCGTTACAGTTGAAGCCGAGAAAAAACAGAAAAAGTAAAGACAGTGAAAGCAAAACTTTATAGAGAAATTCTTACTTCCTTATAAAGTTTTACATTCACTGTCTTCACTTTACAGTTTGACAAGCACAAAGACTGGTAGAGCCTTTGCCAAAACGTTCCAGGCACATCAGCTGCTTAAAAATTTCATTGCTACAGTTTGACATTAACTGCTGGTGATTTACAGTTTAACAGCAACAAAAGCAGTTTAGCTGCTTTTGCCTAAATCCGTTATTCCCGGCAACACAAACTTCGCAAGAGCGTCTTCTCTTACAGTTTTACATTAGCTGCTGGTGATTTACAGTTTGTCAGTCACAATATCATCTAAACAGTCGCCAAGATTCGCTCTTTACTGCTGGCGAGTAAATATTCCTTTGCCAAAATGGTCCAGGCAGACAAGCTGCTCAGAATTTCTATGCTACAGTTTTACATTTACAGTTAGACCAGCACAAAAGCAACTAAGCACCCGCTAAACTCCGCAAGAGCTTCATCTCTTACAGTTTTACATAGCTGCTACTGATTTGCAGTTTGAGAATCACAATAGCAGTTAAGCACTTGCCAAGATCCACTCTTCCTATGATTCGAACTTCGGAAGTCTTCTTTTACAGTTTTACATTCAATGGTGAATTACAGTTTGAGAGTCAGCAAGGCAATGAATCAAGTCTCCAAAAACTGATTTTAACATAAGTAGAGTATCTCATATTCGCTTTAATAACATGAATGAATTTTCGTTTACTTCTTTCAGTTTATTGCACACACTTGTCATTTGCAATGCATATAAATGTGTACGTGTGTGTGTGTGTGTGTGTGTGTGTAGGGGTGTGTGTATGGATGTGTGTGTACGTGGATAGAGTATGTTTCATTTCTTGGACTTTCCTCTCACAGCACTTGCAAATCGATAAAAACAATTTTCAACCTACAATAGTCATAGCACGTGCCCGTTGTAAGTTACATACATATATACATATATGCATATATATTATATATATACCTACATTCATATTGATATATCAATTGGTGTAAAAAAAAATAGTTTTGGGAATTGCAGACATGACACAGAGGCATTCCTATAAGAGTTTTCGGGCATTCTGATTGGACTCTAGTTGGAATTGTTTAGTTGGATTTGCCACTTACCTTGCCAGTCTTATCAGCGCCATTGTTGTGCGAAATTTGTTGGTCCAATTTAGAGAATGTAAGAAACGTTTAGCGAGTTGAGTTGTAAAATATTCAACTTGGTTGCGAAAAAATAGAAATTCGATTGGTTATTTTGGCAGTGCGAATAACGGCATTGGGCAAGGGCGAGGGCGAAGACGAGGGCTAGGGCAAGGAAGCGCTGAAGGTGGACCGGTAAATTTTCTTTTGTTGTCTGCGCGCTGCCACAGCCACAGACACAGCTGCACATATGCACTCAACAACACGCACACACAAGCGAGCGCGCACACACACGCATATGCAGGCGGCGCACGGCCGGCACGTAACAAAAGGAGACGAATATCGAAAGCAACGAAAACGGAACAACAATTGCGCGCGCACACGAAACTTCACTCGATTCTCAATGCGTCCGTCTACAGCGAAGATCTGAGTCTGCCGACCGGCACAGATGGATAAAAACAAACTAGCGACAATGGCAGCGACGACGACGGCGACAGCGACAGCGACGGCGACTGCATTGGTAGCAGCGGCAGTAGCAGAAACATATGACCGAGCTTCCGGGTGTGACCAGTTGCAGAAACTTCAAAAAAACTTGCAGGCAAATATGCATTACAATACTTGTGCATATAATTATATTTAACTTTATATAATCACTCTTTATATTCAAATACTATGATTAGGCTTAAAAGCAAGCTCAAATGTAAATGAGTAAGTTTAGTATTTTTAATAAATGTTAACTTACAGTTGCCAAAGTCTGGCAGCACTAGCAGCATGGGCGCCAACTTAATAGCCGTTGATATTTGAAAATCAATTCAAAAGTTATTAAGTTAACAGCATAATAATATTTAAAAATACTTTAGTCTTAGTAAAATATTACCTTTATTGTTATTTTTATTGTTTTTAATGTTTAGAGCTTAAAGAAAATCGATCAAACTCTTTAGAGTAATTTTCTTTAAGATGTCTTTTAGTATTTTTTATTAAATGTTAAATAACTTTCCAAAGTCTGGCAGAGCTGCTCACAATGGCGCCATCTAGAGAGCCGTTGACATTTGAAAATCATTCAAATATATTTTCCTTTCCATCACAATCTCAACAACTTTAAATAATTATATATTATATATTCAATACTTTTTTTTTCATTTCACTATTATTCAAAATGTGGGAACAATTGGAAAGGTATCGCAATCACTTTCTGCAACACGAAGTCAAAGATGTGCTGAAGCCAAGTTCCGTCAACTGTATGCAGAACAAAGGTAAGGATTAACACCTGCTGTGTCTCAGCCATTTACTAACAATATTCCCAATACAGAATGGGATGCATACAGAAAGAAGCGCGATTGCTGTCTAAGATTTCCACAACAATGCGCCAAGAGTTCCACGTACTTCTTCGATCGCGCTCAGCTGGCTTATGGCTACTTTGCCTTGCCCAAACTAATGAAGGAAATTGACAGCGATGTGAATCTAACCCATTGGCGTGCCATCGTTTCACTAACCGAATTTCTGCTCAATCCGCAAAATGTGCAGCGTGCTGTACTCGAGATGGATATAGTTAGAAAGTGAGTGGCAGAATGGGAGAAGAGAAGTTTGTTATTTTATCTTTGATCTGAAAACTTGGGGACTACATACTCAAGAATCTAGAATCTTGTGTCTTGAATTTAAAAACTAGAATCTTTAAACTAGGATCTAGAATTTAGAATCTAGAATCTAAAATCTAGAATCTCGTATCCTCCATCTTTCAATCTTCCAAATTTCACTAACTTTTCTTCCAATCTAAGCTTTCAATCTTCTTTGTTTTCCATTTTTCCAATCTTTCAACCTTCAATCTTCCATCTAGCGTCTTCCATTTTACCAATTTCCCATATTAAGATTTTCCAATCGCCCCATCTCCCCATCTTCCAATCTTCCCATCTTTTTTCAACATTCCTTTCTTCCAATCTTTCCATCTTCCAATCTTTCCATCTTCCAATCTTCCAGTCTTCCAATCTTCCAATCTTTCCATTTTCCAACCTTCCAATCTTCCAAGTTCCCAATCTTCCCACTTTCCCATCTTCCAACAATCCCATCTTCCAATCTTCCCATCTTCCAATCTTCCCATCTTCCAATCTTCCCATCTTCACTTCTTTCAATTTTCCCCTCTTTAAATTTTCTCACTTTCCCATCTCCCAATCTTCCCATTTTCACCTCTTCCCGTCTTCCCTTCTTCCCATTATCTACCTTCCCACCTTTAAATCATCCAATTTTCCCTTTTTCCCATATCTCAAATTTCTCATTATCCAATCTTCCAATATTCCCATCTTCCAATCCATCTTCCCATCTTCCCTTCTTTCCCTTCTTCCCATCTCCCAGTCTTCCAATCTTTCACTCTCTTCTCCCTTTTACAGACTTAAGAATGCATTTATGCGGAAACGTTTGAAGTATCACGACGAGCACTTTGAGGAGATTGAGACATACTTGAAGATATTTAGTAGGTTCTCCATTTCTCTCTCTTTGCCTCTACTCTATGTTCTCTCTCACTCTCTGTCTCCTCCCGTCTCAGACATAGTTTCTCGCAATTTGAATGGTGCTGAGCAAATCGCGAATCGCAAATGTTTGATGGTTGAATTCTATAAAATTGTAAAGGACATGGAGCCGCGCAAGGAAGACCTCGCCGCCGAGATACTGCGCAATCTGACGGGCAAGCCGAAGGGTAGTTGCATTCCCTGGCAATTCAATTCCATCTTTTCTCAATTATTTTCCCATTTTCCCACTTAGTCCTTGGCATCGTCCTATCGGACGCCGAGAACTTGAGCTCAATTGCCAATTACCTGAAGCTGGATCCGTGCAAGCCGCTCTATCCGCTCGATCTGTGGCATCATCTCTGCCACATGCTGGAAATCGTGCCCGAGCAGGGCATCGAGCTGGGCCTCTTCCAGCTGCTCCACTCGCGGATCGTGAATCGCCTGGCCAAGTTCTGGGAGATGAACTGCAAGGCCTTCGCACTGCTGCTGCGCTGCGCGGAAGGCCAGCGCCTGTTCGACGAGGTCGACGGCATCAAGATGATCTTCGACATATTCCAAGATAAGTACACTCCCGAAGAGCAGAAGCTGCACTACCAGCAGGTCCTCAGCTACGAGTACATCGTCCTGGCCCTGCTCAACGGGCTGCACAGCAAACGCGCTCTGTGGCGCATGCGCGAATTCACGCTGCTCATCTGCCACGTCGGCCGGGCCATGCGCACCCGGAAGAACGCCCGTCTGCAGCTCTACTGCCTGCAGGCGTTCCGCGCGATTGGCGTGATGCCGTGCAACAAGCGCTACATCATTGGCAACTGGCTGGAGGACATCACCGACTTGACTTGCTACTCTGCCGATGCCGAATGCGCCCGGGATGCCCTGCTCGACTGGCTGCGGCGCGACATTGCCGACAATAGCTAAAGCAAAGCTTAAGGCTTATCTAGTTAGTTTATCTAGTTGTTTATCTACTTTGGATTGTTGTTGAAACTAATTACAGTTGGCTTAAATTGTTTTGTGCGCGCATTTGACATTTTTTCTGATTGGAAGCAGCGAGGTACAACGGTTTCTGATTAGGGAAAAAGTTGTTTGAAGCACAAGTCCGATTAAGAAATAGTCAAATTTGCATTGCCAATCAGGAATCTGGTAGTTTTGTATATGGAAGCTACTTTGTTGGCGATTTATATTTTGTTCTAGTTTGTAAGATCATAGGCACAGCCACAGGCAGAGCCAAAGGCAGAGCCACAGGCAGAGCCAAAGGCAGAACAACAGGCAGAACCACAGGCAGAGCCACAAACAGAGCCACAGGCAGAACCTGAGTTGAGCCAGAGTAACGACATTGGCAGCGCAAAAGGCAGAGCCACAGGCAGAGCTATAGGAAGAGCCACAGACAGAGCCACAGACAGAGCCACTGGAAGAGCTACAGGCAGAGCCACAGGCAGAGCCTGAGTTGAAACCACAGGCAGAGCCAAAGGCAGAGCCACAGGCAGAGCCACAGGCAGAGCGTGAGTTGAGCCAGAGTAAAGCCATTGGCAGAGCCATAGGCAGAGCCATAGGCAGAGCCACAGGCAGAGCCATAGGCAGAGCCATAGGCAGAGCCATAGGCAGAGCCATAGGCAGAGCCATAGGCAGAGCCACAGTCAGAGCCACAGGCAGAGCGTGAGTTGAGCCAGAGCAAAGCCATTGGCAGAGCCACAGGGAGAGCCACAGGCAGAGCGTGAGTTGAGCCAGAGTAAAGCCATTGGCAGAGCCAAAGGCAGAGCCACACGCAGAGCCAAAGGCAGAGCCACAGGCAGAGCCACAGGCAGAGCCACAGGCAGAGCCACAGACAGAGCCACAGGCAGAGCCACAGGCAGAGCCACAGACAGAGCCTGAGTTGAGCCAGAGCAAAGCCATAGGCCGAGCCCTTGGCAGTGCCACAGGCAGATCCACACGCAGAGCCTGAGTAGGGTCAGAGCAGAGCCATAGGCCGAGTCACAAGCAGAGCCACAGGCAGAGCCTGAGTTGAGCCAGAGCAGAGCTATAGGCCGTGAGCAGATCCACAGGCAGAGCCTGAGTTCAGCCAGAGCAAAGCCATAGGCAGAGCCCTAGGCAGAGGCACAGGGAGAGCCACAGGCAGAGCCACAGGCAGAGCCTGAGTTGAAACCACAGGCAGAGCCAAAGGCAGAGCCAAAGGCAGAGCCACAGGCAGAGCGTGAGTTGAGCCAGAGTAACGACATTGGCAGCGCAAAAGGCAGAGCCACAGGCAGAGCCACAGGCAGAGCCACAAACAGAGCCACAGGCAGAGCTATAGGAAGAGCCACAGACAGAGCCACAGACAGAGCCACTGGAAGAGCTACAGGCAGAGCCACAGGCAGAGCCACAGGCAGAGCCTGAGTTGAAACCACAGGCAGAGCCACAGGCAGAGCGTGAGTTGAGCCAGAGCAAAGCTATTGGCAGAGCCACAGGCAGAGCGTGAGTTGAGCTAGAGTAAAGCCATTGGCAGAGCCATAGGCAGAGCCATAGGCAGAGCCACAGTCAGAGCCACAGGCAGAGCGTGAGTTGAGCCAGAGTAAAGCCATTGGAAGAGCCACAGGGAGAGCCACAGGCAGAGCGTGAGTTGAGCCAGAGTAAAGCCATTGGCAGAGCCAAAGGCAGAGCCACACGCAGAGCCAAAGGCAGAGCCACAGGCAGAGCCACAGGCAGAGCCACAGACAGAGCCACAGGCAGAGCGTGAGTTGAGCCAGAGCAAAGCTATTGGCAGAGCCACAGGCAGAGCGTGAGTTGAGCTAGAGTAAAGCCATTGGCAGAGCCATAGGCAGAGCCATAGGCAGAGCCACAGTCAGAGCCACAGGCAGAGCGTGAGTTGAGCCAGAGCAAAGCTATTGGCAGAGCCACAGGCAGAGCGTGAGTTGAGCTAGAGTAAAGCCATTGGCAGAGCCATAGGCAGAGCCATAGGCAGAGCCATAGGCAGAGCCATAGGCAGAGCCATAGGCAGAGCCACAGTCAGAGCCACAGGCAGAGCCACAGCCAGAGCCACAGGCAGAGCCACAGGCAGAGCGTGAGTTGAGCCAGAGTAAAGCCATTGGCAGAGCCAAAGGCAGAGCCACACGCAGAGCCAAAGGCAGAGCCACAGGCAGAGCCACAGGCAGAGCCACAGACAGAGCCACAGGCAGAGCGTGAGTTGAGCCAGAGCAAAGCTATTGGCAGAGCCACAGGCAGAGCGTGAGTTGAGCTAGAGTAAAGCCATTGGCAGAGCCATAGGCAGAGCCATAGGCAGAGCCATAGGCAGAGCCACAGTCAGAGCCACAGGCAGAGCGTGAGTTGAGCCAGAGCAAAGCTATTGGCAGAGCCACAGGCAGAGCGTGAGTTGAGCTAGAGTAAAGCCATTGGCAGAGCCATAGGCAGAGCCAAAGGCAGAGCCACACGCAGAGCCAAAGGCAGAGCCACAGACAGAGCCACAGGCAGAGCGTGAGTTGAGCCAGAGCAAAGCTATTGGCAGAGCCACAGGCAGAGCGTGAGTTGAGCTAGAGTAAAGCCATTGGCAGAGCCATAGGCAGAGCCAAAGGCAGAGCCACAGGCAGAGCCACAGCCAGAGCCACAGGCAGAGCCACAGACAGAGCCTGAGTTGAGCCAGAGCAAAGCCATAGGCCGAGCCCTTGGCAGTGCCACAGGCAGATCCACACGCAGAGCCTGAGTAGGGTCAGAGCAGAGCCATAGGCCGAGTCACAAGCAGAGCCACAGGCAGAGCCTGAGTTGAGCCAGAGCAGAGCTAGAGGCCGTGAGCAGATCCACAGGCAGAGCCTGAGTTCAGCCAGAGCAAAGCCATAGGCAGAGCCCTAGGCAGAGGCACAGGGAGAGCCACAGGCAGAGCCACAGGCAGAGCCAGAGGCAGAGCAAAAGGCAGAGCCACAGGCAGAGCCCTAGGCAGAGGCCATAGGCAGAGCCTGAGTAGAGCCAGAGCAAAGCCATAGGCAGAGCCACAGGCAGAGCCACAGGCAGAGCCTGAGTTGAGCCAGAGCAAAGCCATAGGCCGAGCCCTTGGCAAAGGCACAGGCAGAGCCTGAGTAGAGTCAGAGCAGAGCCATAGGCCGAGCCACAAGCAGAGCCACAGGCAGAGCCTGAGTTGAGCCAGAGCAAAGCCATAGGCAGAGCCCTTGGCAGTGCCACAGGCACATCCACACGCAGAGCCTGAGTAGGGTCAGAGCAGAGCCATAGGCCGAGTCACAAGCAGAGCCACAGGCAGAGCCTGAGTTGAGCCAGAGCAGAGCTATAGGCCGTGAGCAGATCCACAGGCAGAGCCTGAGTTCAGCCAGAGCAAAGCCATAGGCAGAGCCCTAGGCAGAGGCACAGGGAGAGCCACAGGCAGAGCCACAGGCAGAGCCAGAGGCAGAGCCAGGGGCAGAGCCAGAGGCAGAGCCACAGACAGAGGCACAGGCAGAGCCTGAGTTGAGCCTGAGTTGAGCCAGAGCAAAGCCATAGGCAGAGCCACAAGCAGAGCCACAGGCAGAGCCTGAGTTGAGCCAGAGCAGAGCTATAGGCCGTGAGCAGATCCACAGGCAGAGCCTGAGTTCAGCCAGAGCAAAGCCATAGGCAGAGCCCTAGGCAGAGGCACAGGGAGAGCCACAGGCAGAGCCACAGGCAGAGCCTGAGTTGAAACCACAGGCAGAGCCAAAGGCAGAGCCAAAGGCAGAGCCACAGGCAGAGCCAGAGGCAGAGTCACATGCAGAGCCACAGACAGAGCCACAGACAGAGGCACAGGCAGAGCCTGAGTTGAAACCACAGGCAGAGCCAAAGGCAGAGCCACAGGGAGAGCCACAGGTAGAGCCACAAGCAGAGCCACAAGCGGAGCTACAGGCAGAGCTTGAGTTGAGCCAAAGCAGGGCCATGGGCAGAACTAGAACCATAGTTTCCTAAAATGTTTTGTGGGCGCATTTGGTAATTTTCTGATTGGAAACAACGAGGTTAACATAATTAATAAATACATTTTCGATTGGGTTTCATTGTTGTAGTTGTTGTCTTTAGTTGTCGATTTATATTTAATTATGATTGGAAATAATTTAGGGGCTGTTTCTTAAATTGTTTCTTGCATTGTTCTGTGCGCGCCTTTGACTCATTTCTGTTTGGAGTACAAAAAACATCGCCAGCCGCTGCTCATCATATCAAGCAATTCCCCTTTTTAGCGGTTAACCGTTTCGCATTTCCCCTGTGCTCTGTCCCAGCACTGTGCCAAAGCTTATGTGAATAAGAGCAAAGCGGTTATAAAGCTCTCTCCCTCCAACAGCTGTTTTCTTAAGCATATTTATTAAAAAGAAAAGAAAAAGAAGATAAATTAAATTATGCATATATATAAATAGAAGATAATATATATATATATATTTCGATAATGTATTTTTTTATAATTTATCAAATCTAGCTTAATTACCAAGTTTTCAAAGCATATCTATTACTATATATATATATATTATATATACATGTAGATCTGTATATATATCAATGTATATAAATATGAATTCGATTAAGCATAAAACTAAACTCAATTTATTTCAAATCCAAACTAACTGAAGCTGATTTATAAAGAAAATATTTGCAAATCTTGGCTTTACCATGAAAATAGGGAATTCCGCATGGAAATCTCATATACAACTAAAAGCAGTTATTACACTGTAAGAAAATATATTTGAAAAATAAGAAGCTAAATTGAAATCAGATTTGATTTACCCTAAATTTCCCTAACTTTAGGAAATTTAGTGTAAGTTCTGAAAACATTTGAGCCCAAATGAAAATGGATACTTAGGCTTAAAAAAAATATAAAAAATCTAAAAAAATGATGAATATACATTTGTATATTTCTTCAAGTTTGTCAAGTATATAGTACTATATAATATTTTAATATAAATTTTAATTTAATCTAAAAAAATTATAAAATCTAGAAAAACTGATGAGAATATAATTATTTCTTTAAGTTTGTCAAGTATAAGGTACTAAAATATATATACTATATAAACATTTTTATTTTTTTTAAATAAAACAAAATAGATGTATTTTCATATTTTATGTATATTTAGTTAAAAACAAGTAAGAATGCTCTAGTCGAGACGGCTCGACTACGAGATACCCTGAACCCTGCGAAGATCCAATCTTCCCAACATGATATGCTTATTTTACATATACAAATATTGGGAGCAACGCACACACACACATACACATGCATACGCACGCACGCATAAGCACGCGCTCTGCTGACTGCGCAGTCAGCGCGGCGACTGCGCTTGGGCTGCAATGTGCCTATTGTATGGGAAATTAAATGTTTAATAACTTTTTTTGTGGATGGACTTTCTTAATCAAACTTTCACAGGGTAATTATGTCATTCATGTGTATGTATTTGCCAAAGCACAAGTCTCTAGTATTTGAAATACGAATTTTGCAAATTGGGGGCGAAGGGGGCGTGGCATCCAAAATCCAAAAATTACATAATGTCCGCATTCATTACACGGATCTACACAGTGAATTTGAAGTCTCTAGCTCTTACGGTATGCTTAACGGAAGAAAAGTTATCGATTTTTATCGATAATAAGGAAACGGGATGAGTTATCGAAAATCTAAAAAAAAATCGTACTGCGTAGGCTATAGACGAGTATTCTCTGAAAATTTCAGATCTCTAGCTTTTGTGGTTTACGAGATCGCTGCGTTCACACGGACGGACGGACGGACGGACGGACGGACGGACGGACGGACGGACGGACGGACGGACGGACGGACGGACGGACGGACGGACAGACGGACAGGGCTATTTCAACTCAGCTCATCGAGCTGATCAAGAATATATATACTTTATGGGGTCTGCGATGTCTCCTTCTGCCTGTTACATACATTTCCACAAAAACATTATACCCTGATTTCCCATTTTCAATGGGTTCAGGGTATAAAAATACATAACATTACTTAAATATATATTTTTTATAATATTTAGCTACTGGCAAGTCTTGCTTCAAATTGAACTGTAAGATGCCCTCGTAGAACTTTTCCAATTTCCGCTGCTGGCGCGTTAGTTGCCAATGGCATCAATAATGACCAGGAGATGCAGCAACAACAACAACAACAACAACAACAACAACAACAACAACATCAGTAACAACAACAACAACATTAGTGGCAAAGCCAACTGACCGAAGCCCGACCGCAGCTCGTTGGTGTCTGCGGTTAGCCAAGGCCTTTCCAATGTTTTATGCATCAGTATTTATACCCTGAACCCATTGAAAATGGGAAATCAGGGTATAATGTTTTTGTGGAAATGTATGTAACAGGCAGAAGGAGACATCGCAGACCCCATAAAGTATATATATTCTTGATCAGCTCGATGAGCTGAGTTGAAATAGCCCTGTCCGTCTGTCCGTCCGTCCGTCCGTCCGTCCGTCCGTCCGTCCGTCCGTCCGTCCGTCCGTCCGTCCGTCCGTCCGTCCGTCCGTCCGTCCGTCCGTCCGTGTGAACGCAGCGATCTCGTAAACCACAAAAGCTAGAGATCTGAAATTTTCAGAGAATACTCGTCTATAGCCTACGCAGTACGATTTTTTTTTAGATTTTCGATAACTCATCCCGTTTCCTTATTATCGATAAAAATCGATAACTTTTCTTCCGTTAAGCATACCGTAAGAGCTAGAGACTTCAAATTCACTGTGTAGATCCGTGTAATGAATGCGGACATTATGTAATTTTTGGATTTTGGATGCCACGCCCCCTTCGCCCCCAATTTGCAAAATTCGTATTTCAAATACTAGAGACTTGTGCTTTGGCAAATACATACACATGAATGACATAATTACCCTGTGAAAGTTTGATTAAGAAAGTCCATCCACAAAAAAAGTTATTAAACATTTAATTTCCCATACAATAGGCACATTGCAGCCCAAGCGCAGTCGCCGCGCTGACTGCGCAGTCAGCAGAGCGCGTGCTTATGCGTGCGTGCGTATGCATGTGTATGTGTGTGTGTGCGTTGCTCCCAATATTTGTATATGTAAAATAAGCATATCATGTTGGGAAGATTGGATCTTCGCAGGGTTCAGGGTATCTCGTAGTCGAGCCGTCTCGACTAGAGCATTCTTACTTGTTTTTTGTAGTATTTTATAAGTATTTTTTTCACATTTCATTTTGTTTTTTTTTTTTGCTTTTTTCATTTTATATTTTATATTTTTGTTGTGTGGTGACAAACTTGGCAACGAGTTGCAAATTTTTTCAACTTATTTTGCAGCAGCTCGCGAGCTCGTAAACATTTTGTGCCTTTGGTTGCTTTTGCTTGAATTCGTTCAGCAGCCAGAACCAATTCCCGACCCAATCGCAAAGTTTTCCTTGCTGTCATCGCTCGGCGGTCGGTCCTTTGAGCTGTCAACGATCCCTGGTTTCAGACTACGGATTCCTTTTTAGCCAACTTTTTAATTACCACAACCAGCGCTGGTCTCCTTCTCCTCCCTTCCGCCTCCCACCTCCTGCTGCCCACCTCAACTCGTCTTTCTTATGAAATATTTTATGGAAATTTTTGCATAATTTGCTTGCGCAACCGAATTTATATTTTTTTTTCTCACAAAAAAACTTGTCACTTTTTGCCAATTAAATTAATTATATAACAAATTATGATCTAACAGTAAATGGTTTCCAAGGTTTCCTTTGATAACAGTTTCCGTATATAATTTATATTTAATTCGAATTTGACAAACAAAAGAACTACAAAAAATTTTATTTTTTTGTTAATTAATTATGATTTTTTTTATGGTTTTTTTTTATAAAATAATACTTTTTGTACTTGCTTATGATAGAAAGGAAGTACGTGTAACATTCTTTATTGATTAATTATGAAATATTGTTAGAAAAAGTTGAATGATATCAAATATTTTCTGTTTTACAGATTATTAATAAACAAATATCATATAATTTTTATTCTTTTAATGTTGTATAGTAGTAAAAAATATAGAAAAAATTATTCATATTAAAATAAGCTATAGAGCGTAATTAGGCGTTTATTTGACAGGGTATTAACATAGTGGAAAATAGCATATTTTCTATTCATGTTTACCATGCTTTGATCAAAATATTTAACAACGATTTATATAGTATAAATATTTATTTTTTTAAATATATTATATTATTACATTACAGGGTGTTAATATAGTTGAAATCACTATTTTTCCTGTATACTTTTTACTATGCATTAATGGAAAAATATTGAAAAAATATTGTCATATAAATATATGCTATAATTCATGGATATATAAGTTATAAAAACAGAGCTGGCCGCTTTTACAGGGTATTAATAACATAAATTATAAATTATATAAATTATTTTTTTTGTTTATATATTTTGTATTATCATTTATAGCAGAAAGTATTGACGTATATTGAATTAAGACATAAATATAACACATTATATATATATATATGTTATATGATCTTTGTTTACAGGGTATTAACAAGAACTAATAACATTTATTTGATTTTTTTTTTTATATTATTGAAGAAATACTGATATATAAGTATAATCTACTATTTATTTAATATAGATTAGATAATAAAATGAATTTGCTTTTATAAAGTTTTAATAATGCCAAGAAAAATATACTTAATTATATTTTTTGTCATGTATATTAGAAATTATTCAATAGATATTAAGACAATAAAAAATAAAAAAAATATTTAAAAAATTAATTTTTGTTATATTAATTATATAAATACTGTAAATGAAGACATATGTTATTATAAAGCTTATCTATATGTTTTCTTTTACATTATTTATATAATTAATATAACCAAAACTAATTTTTAAAATATATTTTCCTATAACTTTATTATCAGTTTTCAGCTTTCTTTATTTACAGGGGATTAATATAATCAAAAAGCAGACTTAACAAAATGTTGTTTAAGTATTGAAGGAATATTAATATATAAATATAAACCAAATAGCTCAAGAAAATATAAGTTACATGATAACTAGGGTCTGGCTTTTACAGGGTATTTCTATAATCCATAAACCCAACTGTATTAATTTTAATAGTCAAATTAGTTAAGTCATTTGCAAAGCATTAACAGCGTAATGAATCAATTTGCTGTGGGTATTGTCGGGTCCGAGACTGTGGTAAGTCAGTCCGTTCAAGTCAATTCAGTTCGAGTTGCAGGTGAGACACAGCGACACAGCGACACAGGTGTGATGGCATTTCTGCGCTCATTCCGCATCAGCAATAGGTATATTCGCTTCTCGGCGCTGCTGCTGCTGCGCTTCTACCTGGCGCAGTTCTACTTCTTGGGTCTGCTGCGCCTGCACTACAAGCGGATGGGCAACGCGGTGCACCTGACCCACTACAGCGTGACGATCTCGCGCCTGATGGCACTGCCCTTCGCCTACTTTCTCAGTCTGGCGGTGCTCAGTCCGTATACCTCACTGCTCTACATGCAGCCTTACCTCTTCCTCTGCTACTTTCTGTGGCAGCCGCGACGCGTGCACGAGCAGCGCGTGCGCCTGATCAATGGATTCTTGCGGCTGGCGCCGGCGCTCTACCGGCTGAGTCGCAGCCAGCTGCAGGTGTCCTGGCTGCTGGTGGTGCAGTTGGCCCTGAAGCTGCTCACAATGAAGATCTATTTGAGGTTGTCCAGAATTGACTCGGACACCGTGAAGAAGCTGGGCTTTGTCGTGACCTTTGCCCTGCCCGGCAGCTTGTCGGTGTGGTGCCTGGACATGGCGGCGCAGCTGATCAACATTAGTTTGTACCTCCTGCAGACATCCTTCGAGCAGCTGAACACGCAGTTGCAGCAGCAGCTGGAGCAGCTGCACATGAAGACGTTGCACGCGGACTATCGAGCCGTGAAGCGCCTGCAGCGGCGCCTGCTCTACATACAGCGCCTCCATGTGGCCTATGCGAGGCTCACGCAGCAGCTCCTGGACACGTTGGCGCCGCAGCTGCTTCAGATTGTCGTCTACAATATGACGATGATCTTTGCTCTGTCCTTTGCCCACTGGCGGCGCCTGCTGGACATCCTGATGCTGGCGAATGGCTTGCGTTTGCTATTCCAATCGCTTGATGCTCTCGTTGTGGCCACCAGCACGCCGCAGGACACGACGTGGATGCATCTGGCTCAGCTGCTGCAGCTCAACCAGGCGCTTTCGATGCACGGCTGGAAGGATCGGCACTGCTCCACGGCCAGCCATATGTACAGCTCGGGACAGAGCATGCGGCGTGTTTTGATCCAGCCACGCCTCCAGATTCTTGGCCTATTCACGCCCAATCGTCGCTTCTTCTTTCGCCTGCTATTCTGCTACTGCAGCTATCTCTATGTGAGCTACGCGTGGCACAAGCGATTGCCAGTTATGAAGGGCGAAATACTCAATTTCCTCTTACTCTGAGGGTGAGAGAGAGATTCATAAACTTCAAGCAAATAGTTAATTTATAAATAAATATATAATATATATAAAACTAAATTTGATCTACTACTCTTTGCTGTTTTGATCATTAACACTTAGATCATTATATTATAACTAAAATTATTTAAACAATTGCTTAAAAATATGCTTATAATTATTACAATTCCACTTAATATACTTAACATATTCTTAATATTTAAATACTTACCACATTCTGAAGAAGTGGTGGAGCACTGCACTTTACTTTATATCACTTCACTTTTCTGCACTGCACGACTGACCACCAGCAGGCCACAAAGACGACTGAAGTTGCGCAGAAACAGGCGCCCTTTATATAGGGCAAAACTCCCGCGCAAAGCACCCGCGCAAAACGGAGTTCGACTCATGGAGGTTTGATCTCAGTCATTTTTTCATTCGAACATTGAGCGAAAACTACGTCCCGCGCAAAACAGAGTTCAGCTCATAGAGGTTTGATCTGAGTTCCATTTTTTTCACTCGAGCGTTGAGCGAAAACTAAGAGAATGAAACTTCTGCTCTAGCAAGAATTTGAGCTTACTCGATGCAAGCTCAAACAGAATGCTGCTGACAGAATGCAGACGGACAGACGGACAGACGGACATGGCTATATAGACTCAGTTCGTCGAGCTAATTAAGAATATATATACTTTATAAGGTCTGCCACGCCTCCTTCTGCCTGTTACATACATTTTAACAAAACCATTATACCCTGATTTCCCATTTTCAATGGGTTCAGGGTATAAAAACAAATAATAATATAAACCTAAGTTGTCCTTGATACAATCTATGCGCAAACCAATTGTAAAATAACTAATTTTGCTCAGTGCAGTTAACACGCTTTACTACAAAAAATGTATTTAAAGATGTAGTATTAGTATTTAGTATTTATTTATTTATTTATTTATATATTTATTTATTTATTTATTTATTTATTTCTTTATTTATTTATTTATTTATTTATTTATTTATTTATTTATTTATATTTAGTTTTTAGTATTCACATATTACTAATAAATACTAATAAATCAAACTTAGACATTAATTTGAAAATTGAATAACATTTATTTCTCTCAGTGCACTTGCCATGCCTTGAGAGTGCAAATCGATGTTCAATAAATCAAAGTTTGCCTCCAAAATGTGGCAACAAGTTTCTGTCATTTGATTGCGGCTGCAGGCGGTGAGTGGCGAGCGTCTTCGCTCAGCTGCAGCAGCAGGAAGTCAACTTCGTTCGTCGATTGCGCCACAAATTGATGTATAATATATATATATATATATATATATAGAGATTTTGGTAGAGGAATTCAGAGTCAGAATTTGAGATTCCATTGGACCAAATATTAATAAATAATTGTTAGAGTCAAACCCTTTTTCGAAAGGTCAAAGGAAGTTTTGTGAATTTCAATAAGATATTTGCAAGCTGTAAAATACATAAATATGGTGGAATATATATATAGGTATATATATATATTATATATGTAGTATATGCGCAAGCAAAGTGGGCAACTGAAGGACAGCTCTGCGTGGGTAATTTAACATAATTTATGCATTCGCCTTTTGAGACTGAAATAACAAGCGACTGTGGGTGCCAGCAAAACTGTTTTCGCTTATGCTCTTACCATCCACACACACACATACACACAGTATATATATATAATATATATATATATGTTTCACTGTAATTGCAATTGAAGGTAGCAAAGTGTTGACTCCTTTGACTCCTGCTCCTGCTGCCGCTCCCACTCCCACTCCCACTCCCACCCCTCTTTTAAGTCTTTTCGCACATGCTCATCCTTCCGCTGCCCCATCCCAAATGTCCATAAATCATTTTAAAAAGCTTCGCCCCCAACGAGTGCGTATGTGAAAGACTCTCTGCTTGCACCTTATATATATTATGTTAAGATTTATAGCCGACTTGCCTAAGAGATTTAGCCCAGTTATCGCTGCTCTCTCGCTTCTCGCTCTTTGATTAAATTTACACGAATTTCTTGTTTTTTTATTTTTATTTTTATTATTTTTTATATTTTTATTTGAGTTACTCCAATCCAGAGCCAATTTAAATTTATGACCATTTCGACCTTTCCACATATATCGAAATCTAATACGTTTTATGTATGAAGCAGAATGGCAGTTCAGGTATATATATAAAGAGAGAGAGAGAGAGAGAGAGAGAGAGAGAGAAAGTTATATTCATTTATTTATTATTTTCCAACTGCACTGAAATTCAAAATCAATTAAATTCGCATTTTTATTTGGAGCTGCAACATATTGTTTTGCTTTTTATACTCGTTCATAAATTCATATAGAGTATATAAGCTTTAGGCAATGTTATTGGCTTGCTGTCCATCGGTCTGTTTGCTATTGAAGCTAAAGACTTTAAATTTAAAATAAGCTGCTAGAGGTAAGTTAATGGGACAAACACAAAACACATTATATATTGCACAAAATAGAACTTTTCGTTTTATATCATCCTTCTATATTTAGGTTGTAATGTCCTTGAGCGTTAAGCAAAGAAATGCGAAAAAATACCGTAAGGCTTTTTATTATGATAATTTTTCTCCAATGAAATAAGTAAATGGGACGGATTACTTTGCTCTTATTTGTAGACAGATAACCACGTGCTATTTGAACTTTTAAAAAGGAATTTTGTTTAAGCTATTAAAATAAATCAAAATAAGTGAATTTTAACTAAAATGAATTCTTGAAGCAACTCCAATTGATTTTTTCTACAAAGATATATCAAATTTGACTTATATACTCAAGTACACTCTACTTTTATATGGCATCGATAATTTTTATATGCTCTTTCTGGGGGCTTGGCAATATTAGTGTTACTATTTCTTCTAAAATACAAATATTATAGTTCTGTGTTTTATTATAGCTTGAAACTTAGAAGAGCTAGCGTAGTTGGACCAGTTGACACAGCAAGAGGGATACTATTTTTGATAACTATATTTCAGCAGTTGTTAAAGTTATCGATAATATATGTATGTTCAAATATTTCATAGAGCTTGCTATTTTAATATAAATTATTTTATGATTGACAAAAAGTGTGAAAATAATTTTGAAAATTTTTCTAAAATTTTAGCTTGTTTGTTAATATACAATTTAAGATAACATTGGGATATAAATTGGTTTGAGATGCATCAAATATAGCTGACAAATATAGCATTCAGTATAAAGAAAGTTCCAGAAAAGTTAAAAGTCGGCGAGGATTAGCTGATTTGGGCATATTGAATCGAGTTATCCAATATGGAAACTTTAGCTTAAGGCACTATCAGCATAGCTGAGGTAGCCTTTTGAAAAATATATTATTTCATACAAAATAACATAGCTGCAGCTTTAAAATACTATCAGAAATAACGTAAGAACTCACACAATATATATTTTATTGCAATTTCTTATTCAATCACTTTTATTTGGTTATGGCTGCCTTAACAGATAGAAATACGAATTTTGGCAAATGTTTAACTGCTTAGCTTCGCTATAGAAAGACCAAAGGAATAGTATATCAATGTCCATTGTGGGCGTGGCAAAGTCAACTAAAAGTTAAAAGCTATAAGAACTAGAATCGATAACTTTTTTATTTGGATTACTGAGTAACTGCTCTACAGAAAGACCTTAAAATGATGTAGTTTGCCCAGCTGGGCTTAGCAATTAGCACAACATAGATTTTAAAAAATATATAGCTGATTTGAGGCCTAAAACTAGTATTATGCAGTCGCTTATGCCCAACTGTAACTGAAACTTATTTCATCCCAGCTCATCAAGTTCCCATTGAAAAGTCGTTTTTAATTGTTTCCAGTGAAAACTTTAAAGTTAACAATTTCTATACAACATTTTAGGTTAATGCTTGGCCAGTTTTTATGAAAGTTGAGCCCTTTGATGCGCCGCAACTCAACTGAACTGAACTGAACTTCATTGTTGGCTTAATCTAATCTTTTTCATCTTTGATCTCGGACACATCTGAACAAAGGCGGACAGAAATGGAGTTTTCACAGCTAACGGCAAAAGTTTAAAGATATTTTCAAGTCAAAGCAGGACACGAAGGACTTGACCAACATCCACTTGTTGAAATTTACGGCCCTCAATGCATTGGCTGCCTGCCTACATGAGGCTGTAATAAGTTATGCGACCAGAATTAAGCCGCTGGCACAGTCTATGGTGTGGGCCAAGCCAACCCAAGCCAAGCCTGGGTGCCCGTGGGCCATGCTTTTATAAATCTCTTTAATTTATTAGATTTCATTAGACGTTTGGCGCCGACGCCAGGCGAAAAGTAGGCAGCCACCCAGTGAAAGCCAGCGAAACACATTCCCAGCAGCAACAACAACAAATTTAATATTAACAAGCTCTAAACAGCGCAAAGGCAGTAGCTCGCCTGAGATGAGAAAATGAAAAGAAAAAAAGTGTAGCATACTTTTTAGGGCTGCCAAGTCTGAGCTGGCACCGGGCAACTGCAAGGGAAATATTGAGATTTAGCAATGATATTTAGCATTGAGTTGGATATTTTTAAGTGAATTAAGACTATATATTATATATATATTATTTATAACAAATGTCGAGTGAATATTTATAGTAGCTATAACTGCAAGGGAAACATAGAGATTTAGCATTGATATTTAGCATTGAGTTGGATATTTTTAAGTGAATTGAGATTATATATAGTTTATTTATAACAAATATCGAGTGAATATATATACTAGCTATAATTGCTAACAACTTTAACGTGTGGAAGTGGGTATAAGATTTTAAATCTTATTCTTTTGTTTTATGTTATATAGTAAATCTCTTAATACTTTTACATTTTTTGTAAAACTATTTTTGTAGATACTTGATTAATTGAAAAAATTAACATCTGCATGGCAAAAGGCACAAACATCTTAGTAAGCGAAAAGTTCAACAGATTTATCCCAATTTATTTTGGCAAATTTTTCTGTGTTTCATATCATGACATATAGAAACTCTAAAAAATTGTTTATTAAAAAAAAATAAAATTAAAAGTTAATCATTAACAATTTCTAATTATAACTTAACAATTTCTAATTATAACTTAAGCCATTCAAAAATATATATAAAAAGCTGAAACGACGTAAATCAATTCAACTCAAAATTGAATACAAAACTTAATTTAATTATTTTTATTTTCATTTTTCTTGTGTGTGTGTGGAATATATGCATTAAGGATCACTCTAAATAAATTGCACACTCAGCAATGTCTCATCTACACACGCACACACACACTCGTGTATATATATATACAAAAAAAAGAAACGACGCCAAACAAAGGCAACAGCGCTGTAATCAACAAAATTACACTAAAATACAAAAATAAATTTGACACGAATGCGACGATGACACAAAAGGGCCACACCACACACACACACACACACACACACACACACACAACACTCTCACTCTGCCTCTCTCACTCTCTCTCTCTCCCTCTCTCCCTCTCTCCCTCTCTCGCTCACTCTTTTGATAAGTGCTAGCAGCTCGAACCACAACCAAAGTAAAATGGCACAACGCTTCCAGCGAACATTGTGAAGTTGGTTGCCAGCTACGCAGCTGCTTTCAATGTGTGTTTGTGTGTGTGTGCGTGTGTGTGTGTGACCATGTGCGACACTTTGTAACATATTTTTTGTCATTTGTTTGCTGTGTGTTTGCCTCTTTTTCGGCGTCACTCGTCAGCGACTCGTGCTGTTGTTGCCTCGAACTCCTGCTACTCCAGCTACAGCCACAGTGCATGTTGCTTCACACACACACATACACACACAGGCAAGTGTCTGTCTGTGTGTGTGCCAGAAAAATGTTACATTGTTTTTGGCACGCAAGGCGACACTGCGGCAATCACACCTATGCTACAGCCCAAACCCAACCCAACCCAACCCAACCACCCACACACATATCAATCAGTTGCAAAAGGGGCAGGCAAAAGCATTTTGGCAGCGTTGCCACCCTTAGTGTCTTTTTGGCCACCCAGTGTTGCCACTCTTGTTGTAAATTTTATGGCAACATTTATAACATTTATTCGTATTTTTACGACCTGAATTGTCTTTGTTGCTTTATTATTATTATGTCTCACTTGGGAATTTTATGAGCGTGCCCCCCTCAACCGCCCACCTGCCCCTGCCTCTGCCCACCTTGAATGTATTTTTAAATGTTGCCTGTAAAGTGATAAGGCAAAGAAAACAAATATTAAATATGCTCAATCAATTGCAAAAAATCTAAAATTATTATTACATTTTGATTACAAATGCGTTTGAGTACGTTTTTTTTTAGAGACTGTTTTATATTTTGATGGGGATAATAAGATTTCAGTTGGATAAGTCGAGTAGATAAGTATTTTAAGGTTTAGCTTTTGGAATGCATAAATAAGTATTATGTATTATGTATATATATATCGTATCACAAAATAACAGCACAGTCTAACAGCTGAGTGTCTTATTGTTACATTAGTGTTGGTATTAGACTGAGAACTTGTACAGAGTTGTATTGGAAGTATTAAATAAGTTGGCAGCACTTTGCTTAGTATGTTCAAGTTGGGACGAGAGTGAGACAAACATAGCTGCTGCTGAATGTGATCAAGGTTGTTGTTGAGTGAGAGTGAGATGGCAGATGGGCCATTCGAACAGGGTCGTGAACATCAGCCAGAGCAGCAGCCTGAGCATCACGCAGAGCAGCAGCATGAGGATCAACCAGAGCAGCAGCCTGAGCATCAGCCAGAGCAGCAGCCTGAGCATCAGCCTGAGCAGCAGCCTGAGCAGCAGCCTGAGCAGCAGCCTGAGCAGCAGCCTTAGCACCAGAGCATCAGCCAGAGCATCAGCCAGAGCAGCAGCCTGAGCATCAGTTAGAGCAGCAGCCTGAGCATCAGCCTGAGTAGCAGCCTGAGCAGTAGCCAGAGCATCAGCCTGAGTAGCAGCCTGAGCAGTAGCCAGAGCATCAGCCAGAGCAGCAGCCTGAGCATCAGCCAGAGCAGCAGCCTGAGCATCAGCCTGAGCAGCAGCCTGAGCATCAGACAGAGCAGCAGCCTGAGCATCAGCCTGAGCAGCAGCCTGAGCAGCAGCCTTAGCGCCAGAGTAACAGCCTGAGCATCAGCCAGAGCAGCAGCCTGAGCAGTAGCCAGAGTAACAGCCTGAGCATCAGCCAGAGCAGCAGCCTGAGCATCAGCCAGAGCAGCAGCCTGAGCATCAGCCTGAGCAGCAGCCTGAGCATCAGCCAGAGCAGCAGCCTGAGCATCAGCCAGAGCAGCAGCCTGAGCATCAGCCTGAGCAGCAGCCTGAGCATCAGCCTGAGCAGCAGCCTGAGCATCAGCCAGAGCAGCAGCCTGAGCAGCAGCCTTAGCGCCAGAGTAACAGCCTGAGCATCAGCCAGAGCAGCAGCCTGAGCATCAGCCAGAGTAACAGCCTGAGCATCAGCCAGAGTAGCAGCCTGAGCATCAGCCAGAGCATCAGCCAGAGCAGCAGCCTGAGCATCAGGCAAACCAGAGCAGCAGCCTGAGCAGCAGCCTGAGCAGCAGCCTTAGCACCAGAGTAACAGCCTGAGCATCAGCCAGAGCAGCAGCCTGAGCATCAGCCAGAGCAGCAGCCTGAACATCAGCCAGAGCAGCAGCCTGAACATCAGCCAGAGCAGCAGCCTGAGCATCAGCCAGAGCAGCAGCCTGAACATCAGCCAGAGCAGCAGCCTGAGCAGCAGCCTTAGCGCCAGAGTAACAGCCTGAGCATCAGCCAGAGCAGCAGCCTGAGCATCAGCCAGAGCAGCAGCCTGAGCATCAGGCAAACCAGAGCAGCAGCCTGAGCATCAGCCAGAGCAGCAGCCTGAGCAGTAGCCAGAGCATCAGCCTGAGCAGCAGCCTTAGCGCCAGAGTAACAGCCTGAGCATCAGCCAGAGCAGCAGCCTGAGCATCAGCCAGAGCAGCAGCCTGAGCATCAGCCAGAGCAGCAGCCTGAGCATCAGGCAAACCAGAGCAGCAGCCTGAGCATCAGCCAGAGCAGCAGCCTGAGCATCAGGCAAACCAGAGCAGCAGCCTGAGCATCAGCCAGAGCAGCAGCCTGAGCATCAGCCAGAGCAGCAGCCTGAGCATCAGGCAAACCAGAGCAGCAGCCTTAGCACCAGAGTAACAGCCTGAGCATCAGCCAGAGTAGCAGCCTGAGCATCAGCCAGAGCAGTAGCCTGAGCATCAGCCAGAGCAGCAGCCTGAGCATCAGGCAAACCAGAGCACCAGCCTGAGCATCAGCCAGAGCAGCAGCCTGAGCATCAGCGAGAGCAGCAGCCTGAGCATCAGCCTGAGCAGCAGCCTGAGCAGCAGCCTTAGCACCAGAGTAACAGCCTGAGCATCAGCCAGAGTAGCAGCCTGAGCATCAGCCAGAGCAGTAGCCTGAGCATCAGCCAGAGCAGCAGCCTGAGCATCAGGCAAACCAGAGCAGCAGCCTGAGCATCAGCCAGAGCAGCAGCCTGAGCATCAGCGAGAGCAGCAGCCTGAGCAGCAGCCTTAGCACCAGAGTAACAGCCTGAGCATCAGCCAGAGCAGCAGCCTGAGCATCAGCCAGAGCAGCAGCCTGAGCATCAGCCAGAGCAGCAGCCTGAGCATCCGCCAGAGCAGCAGCCTGAGCATCAGCCAGAGCAGCAGCCTGAGCATCAGCCAGAGCAGCAGCCTGAACATCAGCCAGAGCAGCAGCCTGAGCATCAGGCAAACCAGAGCAGCAGCCTGAGCAGCAGCCTGAGCAGCAGCCTGAGCAGCAGCCTTAGCACCAGAGTAACAGCCTGAGCATCAGCCAGAGCAGCAGCCTGAGCATCAGCCAGAGCAGCAGCCTGAACATCAGCCAGAGCAGCAGCCTGAACATCAGCCAGAGCAGCAGCCTGAGCATCAGCCAGAGCAGCAGCCTGAACATCAGCCAGAGCAGCAGCCTGAGCAGCAGCCTTAGCGCCAGAGTAACAGCCTGAGCATCAGCCAGAGCAGCAGCCTGAGCATCAGCCAGAGCAGCAGCCTGAGCATCAGGCAAACCAGAGCAGCAGCCTGAGCATCAGCCAGAGCAGCAGCCTGAGCAGTAGCCAGAGCATCAGCCTGAGCAGCAGCCTTAGCGCCAGAGTAACAGCCTGAGCATCAGCCAGAGCAGCAGCCTGAGCATCAGCCAGAGCAGCAGCCTGAGCATCAGCCAGAGCAGCAGCCTGAGCATCAGGCAAACCAGAGCAGCAGCCTGAGCATCAGCCAGAGCAGCAGCCTGAGCATCAGGCAAACCAGAGCAGCAGCCTGAGCATCAGCCAGAGCAGCAGCCTGAGCATCAGCCAGAGCAGCAGCCTGAGCATCAGGCAAACCAGAGCAGCAGCCTTAGCACCAGAGTAACAGCCTGAGCATCAGCCAGAGTAGCAGCCTGAGCATCAGCCAGAGCAGTAGCCTGAGCATCAGCCAGAGCAGCAGCCTGAGCATCAGGCAAACCAGAGCACCAGCCTGAGCATCAGCCAGAGCAGCAGCCTGAGCATCAGCGAGAGCAGCAGCCTGAGCATCAGCCTGAGCAGCAGCCTGAGCAGCAGCCTTAGCACCAGAGTAACAGCCTGAGCATCAGCCAGAGTAGCAGCCTGAGCATCAGCCAGAGCAGCAGCCTGAGCATCAGCCAGAGCAGCAGCCTGAGCATCAGGCAAACCAGAGCAGCAGCCTGAGCATCAGCCAGAGCAGCAGCCTGAGCATCAGCGAGAGCAGCAGCCTGAGCAGCAGCCTTAGCACCAGAGTAACAGCCTGAGCATCAGCCAGAGCAGCAGCCTGAGCATCAGCCAGAGCAGCAGCCTGAGCATCAGCCAGAGCAGCAGCCTGAGCATCAGCCAGAGCAGCAGCCTGAGCATCAGCCAGAGCAGCAGCCTGAGCATCAGCCAGAGCAGCAGCCTGAGCATCAGCCAGAGCAGCAGCCTGAGCATCAGCCAGAGCAGCAGCCTGAGCATCAGCCAGAGCAGCAGCCTGAGCATCAGCCAGAGCATCAGCCAGAGCAGCAGCCTGAGCAGCAGCCTGAGCATCAGCCAGAGCAGCAGCCTGAGCATCAGCCAGAGCAGCAGCCTGAGCATTAGCCAGAGCATCAGCCAGAGCATCAGCCAGAGCAGCAGCCTGAGCACCAGAGTAACAGCCTGAGCAGCAGCCAGAGCAGCAGCCTGAGCAGCAGCCAGAGCAGCAGCCTGAACATCAGCCAGAGCAGCAGCCTGAGCATCACGCAGAGCAGCAGCCTGAGGATCAGCCAGAGCAGCAGTCTGAGCAGCAGCCTGAGCATCAGCCAGAGCATCAGCCAGAGCAGCAGCCTGAGCATCAGCGAGAGCAGCAGCCTGAGCAGCAGCCTTAGCACCAGAGTAACAGCCTGAGCATCAGCCAGAGCAGCAGCCTGAGCATCAGCCAGAGCAGCAGCCTGAGCATCAGCCAGAGCAGCAGCCTGAGCATCAGCCAGAGCAGCAGCCTGAGCATCAGCCAGAGCAGCAGCCTGAGCATCAGCCAGAGCAGCAGCCTGAACATCAGCCAGAGCAGCAGCCTGAGCATCAGCCAGAGCAGCAGCCTGAGCATCAGCCAGAGCAGCAGCCTGAGCATCAGCCAGAGCATCAGCCAGAGCAGCAGCCTGAGCATCAGCCAGAGCATCAGCCAGAGCAGCAGCCTGAGCAGCAGCCTGAGCATCAGCCAGAGCAGCAGCCTGAGCATCAGCCAGAGCAGCAGCCTGAGCATTAGCCAGAGCATCAGCCAGAGCATCAGCCAGAGCAGCAGCCTGAGCATCAGCCAGAGTAACAGCCTGAGCAGCAGCCAGAGCAGCAGCCTGAGCATCAGCCAGAGCAGCAGCCAGAGCATCAGCCACAGCAGCAGCCTGAACATCAGCCAGAGCAGCAGCCTGAGCATCACGCAGAGCAGCAGCCTGAGGATCAGCCAGAGCAGCAGCCTGAGCAGCAGCCTGAGCATCAGCCAGAGCATCAGCCAGAGCAGCAGCCTGAGCATCAGCGAGAGCAGCAGCCTGAGCAGCAGCCTTAGCACCAGAGTAACAGCCTGAGCATCAGCCAGAGCAGCAGCCTGAGCATCAGCGAGAGCAGCAGCCTGAGCAGCAGCCTTAGCACCAGAGTAACAGCCTGAGCATCAGCCAGAGTAGCAGCCTGAGCATCAGCCAGAGCAGCAGCCTGAGCATCAGCCAGAGCAGCAGCCTGAGCATCAGCCAGAGCAGCAGCCTGAGCATCAGCCAGAGCAGCAGCCTGAGCATCAGCCAGAGCAGCAGCCTGAGCATCAGCCAGAGCAGCAGCCTGAACATCAGCCAGAGCAGCAGCCTGAGCATCAGCCAGAGCAGCAGCCTGAGCATCAGCCAGAGCAGCAGCCTGAGCAACAGCCAGAGCAGCAGCCTGAGCAGCAGCCAGAGCAGCAGCCTGAACATCAGCCAGAGCAGCAGCCTGAGCATCACGCAGAGCAGCAGCCTGAGGATCAGCCAGAGCAGCAGCCTGAGCAGCAGCCTGAGCATCAGCCAGAGCATCAGCCAGAGCAGCAGCCTGAGCAGCAGCCTGAGCATCAGCCAGAGCATCAGCCAGAGCAGCAGCCTGAGCAGCAGCCTGAACATCAGCCAGAGCAGCAGCCTGAGCATCACGCAGAGCAGCAGCCTGAGGATCAACCAGAGCAGCAGCCTGAGCATCAGCCTGAGCATCAGCCAGAGCAGCAGCCTGAGCATCAGCCAGAGCAGCAGCCTGAGCATCAGCATGAGCATCAGCCAGAGCATCAGCCTGAGCATCAGCCAGAGCAGCAGCCTGAGCATCAGCCAGAGCAGCAGCCTGAGCATCAGCCAGAGCAGCAGCCAGAGCAGCAGCCTGAGCAGCAGCCTGAGCATCAGCCAGAGCAGCAGCCTGAGCATCAGCCAGAGCAGCAGCCTGAGCATTAGCCAGAGCAGCAGCCTGAGCATCAGCATGAGCATCAGCCAGAGCATCAGCCTGAGCATCAGCCAGAGCAGCAGCCTGAGTAGCAGCCTAAGCATCAGCCAGAGCAGCAGCCAGAGCAACAGCCTGAGCATCAGCCAGAGCAGCAGCCTGAGCATCAGCCAGAGCAGCAGCCTGAGCATCAGCAAGAGCAGCAGCCTGAGCATCAGCCAGAGCAGCAGCCTGAGCATCAGCCAGAGCAGCAGCCTGAGCATCAGCCAGAGCAGCAGCCTGAGCATCAGCCAGAGCAGCAGCCTGAGCAGCAGCCTTAGCACCAGAGTAACAGCCTGAGCATCAGCCAGAGCAGCAGCCTGAGCATCAGCCAGAGCAGCAGCCTGAGCATCAGCCAGAGCAGCAGCCTGAGCATCAGCCAGAGCAGCAGCCTGAGCAGCAGCCAGAGCATCAGCCAGAGCAGCAGCCTGAGCAGCAGCCAGAGCAGCAGCCAGAGCAGCAGCCAGAGCATCAGCCAGAGCAGTAGCCTGAGCATCAGCCAGAGCAGCAGCCTGAGCATCAGCCAGAGCAGCAGCCTGAGCATCAGCCAGAGCAGCAGCCTGAGCATCAGCCAGAGCATCAGCCAGAGCAGCAGCCAGAGCAGCAGCCTGAGCATCAGCCAGAGCAGCAGCCTGAGCATCAGCCAGAGCAGCAGCCTGAGCATCAGCCAGAGCAGCAGCCTGAGCATCAGCCAGAGCAGCAGCCTGAGCAGCAGCAGCCAGAGCAGCAGCCTGAGCAGCAGCAGCCAGAGCAGCAGCCTGAGCATCAGCCAGAGCAGCAGCCTGAGCATCAGCCTGAGCAGCAGCCTGAGCATCAGCCAGAGCAGCAGCCTGAGCATCAGCCAGAGCAGCAGCCTGAGCATCAGCCAGAGCAGCAGCCTGAGCATCAGCCAGAGCAGCAGCCTGAACATCAGCCAGAGCAGCAGCCTGAGCATCAGCCAGAGCAGCAGCCGGAGCATCAGCCTGAGCATCAACCAGAGCAGCAGGCAGAGCAGCAGCCTGAGCATCAGCCAGAGCAGCAGCCTGAGCATCAGCCAGAGCAGCAGCCTGAGCATCAGCCAGAGGAGCAGCCTGAGCATCAGCCAGAGCAGCAGCCTGAGCATCAGCCAGAGCAGCAGCCTGAGCATCAGCCAGAGCAGCAGCCTGAGCATCAGCCTGAGCAGCAGCCTGAGCATCAGCCAGAGCAGCAGCCTGAGCATCAACCAGAGCATCAGCCAGAGCAGCAGCCTGAGCATCAGCCAGAGCAGCAGCCTGAGCATCAGCCAGAGCAGCAGCCTGAGCATCAGCCAGAGCAGCAGCCTGAGCATCAGCCAGAGCAGCAGCCTGAGCATCAGCCAGAGCAGCAGCCTGAGCATCAGCCAGAGGAGCAGCCTGAGTATCAGCCAGAGCAGCACCCTGAGCATCAGCCAGAGCAGCAGCCTGAGCATCAGCCAGAGCAGCAGCCTGAGCATCAGCCAGAGCAGCAGCCTGAACATCAGCCAGAGCAGCAGCCTGAGCATCAGCCAGAGCAGCAGCCGGAGCATCAGCCAGAGCAGCAGCCTGAGCATCAGCCGGAGCAGCAGCCTGAAGATCAGCCAGAGCAGCAGCCTGAGCATCAGCCAGAGCAGCAGCCTGAGCATCAGCCAGAGCAGCAGCCAGAGCATCAGCCAGAGCAGCAGCCTGAGCATCAGCCAGAGCAGCAGCCTGAGCATCAGCCAGAGCAGCAGCCTGAGCATCAGCCAGAGCAGCAGCCGGAGCATCAGCCTGAGCATCAACCAGAGCTTCAGCCAGAGCAGCAGCCTGAGCATCAGCCAGAGCAGCAGCCTGAACATCAGCCAGAGCAGCAGCCTGAGCATCAGCCAGAGCAGCAGCCTGAGCAGCAGCCAGAGCAGCAGCCAGAGCAGCAGGCTGAGCAGCAGCCAGAGCAGCAGCCAGAGTAGCAGCCAGAGCAGCAGCCAGAGCAGCAGCCTGAGCAGCAGCCAGAGCAGCAGCCAGAGCATCAGCCAGAGCAGTAGCCTGAGCAGCAGCCTTAGCACCAGAGTAACAGCCTGAGCATCAGCCAGAGTAGCAGCCTGAGCATCAGCCAGAGCAGCAGCCTGAGCATCAGCCAGAGCAGCAGCCTGAGCATCAGCCAGAGCAGCAGCCTGAGCATCAGCCAGAGCAGCAGCCTGAGCAGCAGCCAGAGCAGCAGCCAGAGCAGCAGCCTGAGCATCAGCCAGAGCAGCAGCCTGAGCATCAGCCAGAGCAGCAGCCAGAGCAGCAGCCTAAGCAGCAGCCCGAGCAGCAGCCTGAGCATTAGCCAGAGTAGCAGCCTGAGCATCAGCCGGAGCAGCAGCCTGAGCATCAGCAAGAGCAGCAGCCTGAGCATCAGCCAGAGCAGCAGCCTGAGCATCAGCCAGAGGAGCAGCCTGCGTATCAGCCAGAGCAGCAGCCTGAGCATCAGCCAGAGCAGCAGCCTGAGCATCAGCCAGAGCAGCAGCCTGAGCATCAGCCAGAGCAGCAGCCTGAGCATCAGCCAGAGCAGCAGCCTGAGCATCAGCCAGAGCAGCAGCCTGAGCATCAGCCAGAGCAGCAGCCTGAGCAGCAGCCTTAGCACCAGAGTAACAGCCTGAGCATCAGCCAGAGTAGCAGCCTGAGCATCAGCCAGAGCAGCAGCCTGAGCATCAGCCAGAGCAGCAGCCTGAGCATCAGCCAGAGCAGCAGCCTGAGCATCAGCCAGAGCAGCAGCCAGAGCAGCAGCCTGAGCATCAGCCAGAGCAGTAGCCTGAACATCAGCCAGAGCAGCAGTCTGAGTTTCAGCCAGAGCAGCAGCCTGAGCATCAGCCAGAGCAGCAGCCTGAGCATCAGCCAGAGCAGCAGCCTGAGCATCAGCCAGAGCAGCAGCCTGAGCATCAGCCAGAGTAGCAGCCTGAGCATCAGCCAGAGGAGCAGCCTGCGTATCAGCCAGAGCAGCACCCTGAGCATCAGCCAGAGCAGCAGCCAGAGCAGCAGCCTGAGCATCAGCCAGAGCATCAGCCAGAGCAGCAGCCTGAGCATCAGCCAGAGCAGCAGCCTGAGCATCAGCCAGAGCAGCAGCCTGAGCATCAGCCAGAGCAGCAGCCTGAACATCAGCCAGAGCAGCAGCCTGAGCATCAGCCAGAGCAGCAGCCTGAGCATCAGCCAGAGGAGCAGCCTGCGTATCAGCCAGAGCAGCACCCTGAGCATCAGCCAGAGCAGCAGCCTGAGTATCAGCCAGAGCAGCAGCCTGAGCATCAGCCAGAGCAGCAGCTTGTGCATCAGCCAGAGCAGCAGCCTGAGCATCAGCCAGAGCAGCAGCCTGAGCATCAGCCAGAGCAGCAGCCTGAGCATCAGCCAGAGCAGCAGAATGCGCATCAGCCAGAGCAACAGCCTGAGCAGCAGCCTTAGCACCAGAGTAACAGCCTGAGCATCAGCCAGAGTAGCAGCCTGAGCATCAGCCAGAGCAGCAGCCTGAGCATCAGCCAGAGCAGCAGCCTGAGCATCAGCCAGAGCAGCAGCCTGAGCATCAGCCAGAGCAGCAGCCTGAGCATCAGCCAGAGCAGCAGCCTGAGCATCAGCCAGAGCAGCAGCCTGAGCATCAGCCAGATCAGAAGCCTGAGCATCAGCCAGAGCAGCAGCCTGAGCAGCAGCCAGAGCAGCAGCCTGAGCAGCAGCCAGAGCAGCAGGCTGAGCATCAGCCTTAGCACCAGCCTAAGCATCAGCCAGAGTAGCAGCCTGAGCATCAGCCAGAGCAGCAGCCTAAGCAGCAGCCAGAGCAGCAGCCTGAACATCAGCCAGAGCAGCAGCCTGAGCATCAGCCAGAGCAGCAGCCGGAGCATCAGCCTGAGCATCAACCAGAGCAGCAGCCAGAGCAGCAGCCTGAGCATCAGCCAGAGCAGCAGCCTGAAGATCAGCCAGAGCAGCAGCCTGAGCATCAGCCAGAGCAGCAGCCTGAGTATCAGCCAGAGCAGCAGCCAGAGCATCAGCCAGATCAGCAGCCTGAGCATCACCCAGAGCAGCACCCTGAGCATCAGCCAGAGCAGCACCCTGAGCATCAGCCAGAGCAGCAGCCTGAGCATCAGCCACAGCAGCAGCCGGAGCATCAGCCTGAGCATCAACCAGAGCTTCAGCCAGAGCAGCAGCCTGAGCATCAGCCGGAGCAGCAGCCTGAACATCAGCCAGAGCAGCAGCCTGAGCATCAGTCAGAGCAGCAGCCTGAGCAGCAGCCAGAGCAGCAGCCAGAGCAGCAGCCTGAGCAGCAGCTAGAGCAGCAGCCAGAGTAGCAGCCAGAGCAGCAGCCAGAGCAGCAGCCTGAGCAGCAGCCAGAGCAGCAGCCAGAGCATCAGCCAGAGCAGTAGCCTGAGCAGCAGCCTTAGCACCAGAGTAACAGCCTGAGCATCAGCCAGAGTAGCAGCCTGAGCATCAGCCAGAGCAGCAGCCTGAGCATCAGCCAGAGCAGCAGCCTGAGCATCAGCCAGAGCAGCAGCCTGAGCAGCAGCCAGAGCAGCAGCCAGAGCAGCAGCCTGAGCATCAGCCAGAGCAGCAGCCTGAGCATCAGCCAGAGCAGCAGCCAGAGCAGCAGCCTAAGCAGCAGCCCGAGCAGCAGCCTGAGCATTAGCCAGAGTAGCAGCCTGAGCATCAGCCAGAGCAGCAGCCTGAGCATCAGCCAGAGCAGCAGCCTGAGCATCAGCAAGAGCAGCAGCCTGAGCATCAGCCAGAGCAGCAGCCTGAGCATCAGCCAGAGGAGCAGCCTGCGTATCAGCCAGAGCAGCAGCCTGAGCATCAGCCAGAGCAGCAGCCTGAGCATCAGCCAGAGCAGCAGCCTGAGCATCAGTCAGAGCAGCAGCCTGAGCATCAGCCAGAGCAGCAGCCTGAGCATCAGCCAGAGCAGCAGCCTGAGCATCAGCCAGAGCAACAGCCTGAGCAGCAGCCTTAGCACCAGAGTAACAGCCTGAGCATCAGCCAGAGTAGCAGCCTGAGCATCAGCCAGAGCAGCAGCCTGAGCATCAGCCAGAGCAGCAGCCTGAGCATCAGCCAGAGCAGCAGCCTGAGCAGCAGCCAGAGCAGCAGCCAGAGCAGCAGCCTGAGCATCAGCCAGAGCAGCAGCCTGAGCATCAGCCAGAGCAGTAGCCTGAACATCAGCCAGAGCAGCAGCCTGAGTTTCAGCCAGAGCAGCAGCCTGAGCATCAGCCAGAGCAGCAGCCTGAGCATCAGCCAGAGCAGCAGCCTGAGCATCAGCCAGAGCAGCAGCCTGAGCATCAGCCAGAGTAGCAGCCTGAGCATCAGCCAGAGGAGCAGCCTGCGTATCAGCCAGAGCAGCACCCTGAGCATCAGCCAGAGCAGCAGCCTGAGCAGCAGCCAGAGCAGCAGCCTGAGCATCAGCCTGAGCATCAGCCAGCGCATCAGCCAGAGCAGCAGCCTGAGCATCAGCCAGAGCATCAGCCAGAGCAGCAGCCTGAGCATCAGCCAGAGCAGCAGCCTGAGCATCAGCCAGAGCAGCAGCTTGAGCATCAGCCGGAGCAGCAGCCTGAACATCAGCCAGAGCAGCAGCCTGAGCATCAGCCAGAGCAGCAGCCTGAGCATCAGCCAGAGGAGCAGCCTGCGTATCAGCCAGAGCAGCACCCTGAGCATCAGCCAGAGCAGCAGCCTGAGCATCAGCCAGAGCAGCAGCCTGAGTATCAGCCAGAGCAGCAGCCTGAGCATCAGCCAGAGCAGCAGCTTGAGCATCAGCCAGAGCAGCAGCCTGAGCATCAGCCAGAGCAGCAGCCTGAGCATCAGCCAGAGCAGCAGCCTGAGCATCAGCCAGAGCAGCAGCCTGAGCATCAGCCAGAGCAACAGCCTGAGCAACAGCCTTAGCACCAGAGTAACAGCCTGAGCATCAGCCAGAGTAGCAGCCAGAGCAGCAGCCAGAGCAGCAGCCTGAGCATTAGCCAGAGCAGCAGCCTGAGCATCAGCCGGAGCAGCAGCCTGAGCATCAGCCTGAACAGCAGCCAGAGCAGCAGCCTGAGCATCAGCCAGAGCAGCAGCCTGAGCATCAGCCAGAGCAGCAGCCTGAACATCAGCCAGAGCAGCAGCCTGAGCATCAGCCAGAGCAGCAGCCTGAGCATCAGCCAGAGCAGCAGCCTGAGCATCAGCCAGAGCATCAGCCAGAGCAGCAGCCTGAGCATCAGCCAGAGCATCAGCCAGAGCAGCAGCCTGAGCAACAGCCAGAGCATCAGCCTGAGCATCAGCCAGAGCAGCAGCCTGAGCATCAGCCGGAGCAGCAGCCTGAGCATCAGCCAGAGCAGCAGCCTGAGCATCAGCCAGAGCAGCAGCCTGAGCATCAGCCAGAGGAGCAGCCTGCGTATCAGCCAGAGCAGCAGCCTGAGCATCAGCCAGAGCAGCAGCCTGAGCATCAGCCAGAGCAGCAGCCTGAGCATCAGCCGGAGCAGCAGCCTGAACATCAGCCAGAGCAGCAGCCTGAGCATCAGCCTGAGCATCAACCAGAGCAGCAGCCAGAGCAGCAGCCTGAGCATCAGCCAGAGCAGCAGCCTGAGCATCAGCCAGAGCAGCAGCCTGAGCATCAGCCAGATCAGCAGCCTGAGCATCAGCCTGAGCATCAACCAGAGCAGCAGCCAGAGCAGCAGCCTGAGCATCAGCCAGAGCAGCAGCCTGCGTATCACCAAGAGCAGCAGCCTGAGCATCAGCCAGAGCAGCAGCCTGAGTAGCAGCCAGAGCAGCAGCCTGAGCATCAGCCAGAGCAGCAGCCTGAGCATCAGCCTGAGCATCAACCAGAGCAGCAGCCAGAGCAGCAGCCTGAGCATCAGCCAGAGCAGCAGCCTGCGTATCACCAAGAGCAGCAGCCTGAGCATCAGCCAGAGCAGCAGCCTGAGTAGCAGCCAGAGCAGCAGCCTGAACATCAGCCAGAGCAGCAGCCTGAGCATCAGCCTGAGCATCAACCAGAGCAGCAGCCAGAGCAGCAGCCTGAGCATCAGCCTGAGCATCAACCAGAGCAGCAGCCAGAGCAGCAGCCTGAGCATCAGCCAGAGCAGCAGCCTGCGTATCACCAAGAGCAGCAGCCTGAGCATCAGCCAGAGCAGCAGCCTGAGTAGCAGCCAGAGCAGCAGCCTGAACATCAGCCAGAGCAGCAGCCTGAGCATCAGCCTGAGCATCAACCAGAGCAGCAGCCAGAGCAGCAGCCTGAGCATCAGCCAGAGCAGCAGCCTGAGTAGCAGCCAGAGCAGCAGCCTGAACATCAGCCAGAGCAGCAGCCTGAACATCAGCAAGAGCAGCAGCCTGAGCATCAGCCAGAGCAGCAGCCTGAGCATCAGCCAGAGCAGCAGCCTGAGCATCAGCCAGAGCAGCAGCCTGAGCATCAGCCAGAGCATCAGCCAGAGCAGCAGCCTGAGCATCAGCCAGAGCATCAGCCAGAGCAGCAGCCTGAGCATCAGCCAGAGCAGCAGCCTGAGCATCAGCCAGGGCAGCAGCCTGAGCATCAGCCAGAGCAGCAGCCTGAGCATCAGCCAGAGCAGCAGCCTGAGCATCAGCCAGAGCAACAGCCTGAGCAGCAGCCTTAGCACCAGAGTAACAGCCTGAGCATCAGCCAGAGTAGCAGCCTGAGCATCAGCCATAGCAGCAGCCTGAGCATCAGCCAGAGCAGCAGCCTGAGCATCAGCCAGAGGAGCAGCCTGCGTATCACCAAGAGCAGCAGCCTGAGCATCAGCCAGAGCAGCAGCCTGAGTAGCAGCCAGAGCAGCAGCCTGAACATCAGCCAGAGCAGCAGCCTGAGCATCAGCCTGAGCATCAACCAGAGCAGCAGCCAGAGCAGCAGCCTGAGCATCAGCCAGAGCAGCAGCCTGAGTAGCAGCCAGAGCAGCAGCCTGAACATCAGCCAGAGCAGCAGCCTGAGCATCAGCCAGAGCATCAGCCAGAGCAGCAGCCTGAGCATCAGCCAGAGCAGCAGCCTGAGCATCAGCCAGAGCAGCAGCCTGAGCATCAGCCAGAGCAGCAGCCTGAGCATCAGCCAGAGCAGCAGCCTGAGCATCAGCCAGAGCATCAGCCAGAGCAGCAGCCTGAGCATCAGCCAGAGCAGCAGCCTGAGCATCAGCCAGGGCAGCAGCCTGAGCATCAGCCAGAGCAGCAGCCTGAGCATCAGCCAGAGCAGCAGCCTGAGCATCAGCCAGAGCAACAGCCTGAGCAGCAGCCTTAGCACCAGAGTAACAGCCTGAGCATCAGCCAGAGTAGCAGCCTGAGCATCAGCCATAGCAGCAGCCTGAGCATCAGCCAGAGCAGCAGCCTGAGCATCAGCCAGAGGAGCAGCCTGCGTATCAGCCAGAGCAGCAGCCTGAGCATCAGCCAGAGCATCAGCCAGAGCAGCAGCCTGAGCATCAGCCAGAGCAGCAGCCTGAGCATCAGCCAGAGCAGCAGCCTGAGCATCAGCCAGAGCAGCAGCCTGAGCATCAGCCAGAGCAACAGCCTGAGCAGCAGCCTTAGCACCAGAGTAACAGCCTGAGCATCAGCCAGAGTAGCAGCCTGAGCATCAGCCAGAGCAGCAGCTTGAGCATCAGCCAGAGCATCAGCCAGAGCAGCAGCCTGAGCATCAGCCAGAGCATCAGCCAGAGCAGCAGCCTGAGCATCAGCCGGAGCAGCAGCCTGAACATCAGCCAGAGCAGCAGCCTGAGCATCAGCCGGAGCAGCAGCCTGAACATCAGCCAGAGCAGCAGCCTGAGCATCAGCCAGAGCAGCAGCCTGAGCATCTGCCAGAGGAGCAGCCTGCGTATCAGCCAGAGCAGCAGCCTGAGCATCAGCCTGAGCATCAGCCAGAGCAGCAGCCTGAGCATCAGCCAGAGCAGCAGCCAGAGCATCAGCCAGAGCAGCAGCCTGAGCATCAGCCAGAGCAGCAGCCTGAGCATCAGCCAGAGCAGCAGCCTGAGCATCAGCCAGAGCAGCAGCCTGAGCATCAGCCAGAGCAGCAGCCTGAGCATCAGCCAGAGCATCAGCCAGAGCAGCAGCCTGAACATCAGCAAGAGCAGCAGCCTGAGCATCAGCCAGAGCAGCAGCCTGAGCATCAGCCAGAGCAGCAGCCTGAGCATCAGCCAGAGCAGCAGCCTGAGCATCAGCCAGAGCATCAGCCAGAGCATCAGCCAGAGCATCAGCCAGAGCAGCAGCCTGAGCATCAGCCAGAGCAGCAGCCTGAGCATCAGCCAGAGCAGCAGCCTGAGCATCAGCCAGAGCAGCAGCCTGAGCATCAGCCGGAGCATCAGCCAGAGCAACAGCCTGAGCATCAGCCAGAGCATCAGTCAGAGCAGCAGCCTGAGCATCAGCCAGAGTAGCAGCCTGAGCATCAGCCAGAGCAGCAGCCTGAGCATCAGCCAGAGCAGCAGCCTGAGCATCAGCCAGAGCATCAGCCAGAGCATCAGCCAGAGCATCAGCCAGAGCAGCAGCCTGAGCATCAGCCAGAGCATCAGCCAGAGCAGCAGCCTGAGCATCAGCCAGAGCATCAGCCAGAGCAGCAGCCTGAGCATCAGCCAGAGCAGCAGCCTGAGCATCAGCCAGAGCATCAGCCAGAGCAGCAGCCTGAGCATCAGCCAGAGCGGCAGCCTGAGCATCAGCAAGAGCAGCAGCCTGAGCATCAGCCAGAGCAGCAGCCAGAGCGGCAGCCTGAGCATCAGCAAGAGCAGCAGCCTGAGCATCAGCCAGAGCAGCAGCCTGAGCATCAGCAAGAGCAGCAGCCTGAGCATCAGCCAGAGCAGCAGCCTGAGCATCAGCCAGAGCGGCAGCCTGAGCATCAGCAAGAGCAGCAGCCTGAGCATCAGCCAGAGCAGCAGCCTGAGCATCAGCAAGAGCAGCAGCCTGAGCATCAGCCAGAGCAGCAGCCTGAGCATCAGCCAGAGCATCAGCCAGAGCATCAGCCAGAGCAGCAGCCAGAGGAGCAGCCTGCGTATCAGCCAGAGCAGCAGCCTGCGTATCAGCCAGAGCAGCAGCCTGAGCATCAGCCAGAGCAGCAGCCTGAGCATCAGCCAGAGCAGCAGCCTGAGCATCAGCCAGAGCATCAGCCAGAGCAGCAGCCTGAGCATCAGCCAGAGCATCAGCCAGAGCAGCAGCCTGAGCATCAGCCAGAGCAGCAGCCTGAGCATCAGCAAGAGCAGCAGCCTGCGTATCAGCCAGAGCAGCAGCCTGAGCATCAGCCAGAGCAGCAGCCTGAGCATCAGCCAGAGCAGCAGCCTGAGCATCAGCCAGAGCGGCAGCCTGAGCATCAGCAAGAGCAGCAGCCTGAGCATCAGCCAGAGCAGCAGCCTGAGCATCAGCAAGAGCAGCAGCCTGAGCATCAGCCAGAGCAGCAGCCTGAGCATCAGCCAGAGCATCAGCCAGAGCAGCAGCCTGAGCATCAGCCAGAGGAGCAGCCTGCGTATCAGCCAGAGCAGCAGCCTGCGTATCAGCCAGAGCAGCAGCCTGAGCATCAGCCAGAGCAGCAGCCTGAGCATCAGCCAGAGCAGCAGCCTGAGCATCAGCCAGAGCATCAGCCAGAGCAGCAGCCTGAGCATCAGCCAGAGCATCAGCCAGAGCAGCAGCCTGAGCATCAGCCAGAGCAGCAGCCTGAGCATCAGCAAGAGCAGCAGCCTGAGCATCAGCCAGAGCAGCAGCCTGAGCATCAGCCGGAGCAGCAGCCTGAACATCAGCCAGAGCAGCAGCCTGAGCATCAGCCAGAGCAGCAGCCTGAGCATCAGCCAGAGGAGCAGCCTGCGTATCAGCCAGAGCAGCAGCCTGAGCATCAGCCAGAGCAGCAGCCTGAGCATCAGCCAGAGCAGCAGCCTGAGCATCAGCCGGAGCAGCAGCCTGAACATCAGCCAGAGCAGTAGCCTGAGCATCAGCCAGAGCAGCAGCCTGAGCATCAGCCAGAGCAGTAGCCTGAGCATCAGCCAGAGCAGCAGCCTGAGCATCAGCCAGAGCAGCAGCCTGAGCATCAGCCAGAGCAACAGCCTGAGCAGCAGCCTTAGCACCAGAGTAACAGCCTGAGCATCAGCCATAGCAGCAGCCTGAGCATCAGCCAGAGCAGCAGCCTGAGCATCAGCCAGAGCAGCAGCCAGAGCAGCAGCCTGAGCAGCAGCCAGAGCAGCAGCCAGAGCAGCAGCCTGAGCAGCAGCCAGAGCAGCAGCCAGAGCATCAGCCAGAGCAGTAGCCTGAGCATCAGCCAGAGCAGCAGCCTGAGCATCAGCCAGAGCAGCAGCCTGAGCATCAGCCAGAGCAGCAGCCTGAGCATCAGCCACAGCAGCAGCCTGAGCATCACCCAGAGCAGCAGCCTGAGCATCAGCCAGATCAGCAGCCTGAGCATTAGCCAGAGTAGCAGCCTGAGCTTCAGCCAGAGCAGCAGCCTGAGCACCAGAGTAACAGCCTGAGCATCAGCCAGAGCAGCAGCCTGAGCATCAGCCAGAGCAGCAGCCTGAGCATCAGCCAGAGCATCAGCCAGAGCAGCAGCCTGAGCATCAGCCGGAGCAGCAGCCTGAACATCAGCCAGAGCAGCAGCCTGAGCATCAGCCAGAGCAGCAGCCTGAGCATCAGCCAGAGGAGCAGCCTGCGTATCAGCCAGAGCAGCAGCCTGAGCATCAGCCAGAGCAGCAGCCTGAGCATCAGCGAGAGCAGCAGCCTGAGCATCAGCCAGAGCAACAGCCTGAGCAGCTGCCTTAGCACCAGAGTAACAGCCTGAGCATCAGCCAGAGCAGCAGCCTGAGCAGCAGCCAGAGCAGCAGCCAGAGTAGCAGCCTGAGCATCAGCGAGAGCAGCAGCCTGAGCATCAGCCAGAGCAGCAGCCTGAGCATCAGCCAGAGCAGCAGCCTGAGCATCAGCCGGAGCAGCAGCCTGAGCATCAGCCAGAGCAGCAGCCTGAGCATCAGCCAGAGCAGCAGCCTGAGCATCAGCCAGAGCAGCAGCCTGAGCATCAGCCAGAGCAGCAGCCTGAGCATCAGCCAGAGCAGCAGCCTGAGCATCATCCAGATCAGCAGCCTGAGCATCAGCCAGAGCAACAGCCTGAGCAGCAGCCTTAGCACCAGAGTAACAGCCTAAGCATCAGCCAGAGCAGCAGCCTGAGCATCAGCCAGAGCAGCAGCCTGAGCATCAGCCAGAGCAGCAGCCTGAGCATCAGCCAGAGCAGCAGCCTGAGCAGCAGCCAGAGCAGCAGCCAGAGCAGCAGCCAGAGCAGCAGCCTGAGAATCAGCCAGAGTAGCAGCCTGAGCATCAGCGAGAGCAGCAGCCTGAGCATCAGCCAGAGCAGCAGCCTGAGCATCAGCCAGAGCAGCAGCCTGAGCATCAGCCGGAGCAGCAGCCTGAACATCAGCCAGAGCAGCAGCCTGAGCATCAGCCAGAGCAGCAGCCTGAGCATCAGCCAGAGGAGCAGCCTGCGTATCAGCCAGAGCAGCAGCCTGAGCATCAGCCAGAGCAGCAGCCTGCGTATCAGCCAGAGCATCAGCCAGAGCAGCAGCCTGAGCATCAGCCAGAGCAGCAGCCTGAGCATTAGCCAGAGCAGCAGCCTGAGCATCAGCCAGAGCAGCAGCCTGCGTATCAGCCAGAGCAGCAGCCTGAGCATCAGCCAGAGCAGCAGCCTGAGCATCATGTTCAGTTGTCTGTGGACATATAGAAGTGTTCAGAAGTTGCGAGCTATTTAGAGAGAGAAAAGAGCACGAAATGTTAAAAGACATCAACACATAGGGAACTCGTTATAGAGCGTGGCTAATAGTTTCTCTAATAAAAATGGAAACTGCTCATCCTGAGCTAACTCCGACAAATTATATATGATATATATATATATATTATTATATTATACTCCATATTGTATATTGTGAATAAATTGTAACTGCAGAAAAGGCGCAGCTGAACGGACGGCAGGATGTAGAACTTTGAGAACTCTAAAATACTCTTTATTCATTTTATAAATATGTATAAAAAGTTGAATTCTGTTTTGTTTTTAAATTTTAAAAATATATAAAAATTTCTTGATATTTTAGCTTGAATAGAAAATGTTTAAATTGTTTGTATTTTCATAAATTTTTTTTTTTCCTCTGTTATTATTACTCGCTTTGCATATTTGTGGCTTGAAATTGTTGAAAATAGAATAGAATTGTGCTCACAATGGCTGTCTTAAATTATATATATATATATAAATATTTATATATATATATATATATATATATATATATATATATATTATATTCACCCACAATGAGATATTTTGCATGCACGCTTAGACAATGGATGTCCAGCACTTTATGAGCGCAGCCCACTTTAGAAAATGAACTGAATTCCTATTGAGAAGGACGCAAAATACAAAAAAAAAATATGTAAGAAAAGAGAAAAAGAAAAGAATTTTCATAATAAGTTGGCAACAATGGCTCGAGCGCATTGTTTTCATTTTGATTAAAAAAATTTCGTATATTGTGAATAAATTGTAATATTGTGTTCCATGGCAGCACAAACATATATATATATATAGTAGTATAAAAAGGCGCCCAGTTATAAAACAAATTATGCATTATTAAAAGCAGACAAAAAGATGGCACAAGGCTGACAATGAAGCCGCAAAAAACTTTCGGAATAGAAAAAGCAAAGAAGGAAATATGAAATTGTGAATGGAATGCATTTTGCTAGCAATGTCTGACTGAAAGGCAAGAGAGAGGGAGGGTGATAGAGGGAGATGGAGAGAGAGAGAGAGCTACAGCTCAGATTGAAGTGCCAGCGAATTTATGGAATACAAAAATATCAGCTTTTTTTCTCTCTTTCTCTCTCCCTCTCTCTCGTTTTCTTGTGCTCAAAAGCAAATTGAATAAAACACAATGGCACTGGCCAGCAGCTGAAAAGTTGTGCCGAGCAATGCCGCTGGCCAAGGAAGTTACGAGAGGTGTGAAGATCTGGGCATCAGCATTATCCAGCACTCAAACATAGTTTTAAAAGGCAGAAAATTTCAAAATGCTTAACAATGATTTTTTTTTGTATTTCTGAGTGCAGATGCTACTGATTCAATGCAAATATTACGTATACGCAGGCAGAAATTTGGCTTGGGAATTGTTTAGCAGTTGAAGCAACTGAATCACTATTTGAAGTAAGTAAAAGTGTTTTTAGTGGGGGGTACAAGACTTTTGAATGTACTGAATACTATGGTGAGCTGTTGTTGAGAAATATTAGAGAATTAGAGTTGAATTCTGAATATTTAAATAAATAATATACTCTAGTATTCATTTGCTTGGGAAGGTCGATAATAATATACTCTAATAATTAATATACTTTAGTAAATATTTACATTTGTGTGGAAAAGTCTAGCTTGTTAGTTATATAAGGATTGAAAATTGATTCAGCGTAGTAGTCGGGAGCGTGGAGTCAAAGTATTTCCTAGTCAAACACTTCCTACAAGGTATATTTACGGGAAGGCAGTCTTCGGGAGTATTGTAGATTCAGTATTATTCAGACTAGATTCAGTTTATTGTCTGGTCTTGTTAGCGAGAGTGTAGAGTCTGGGCATTTGCATGTCGAGAGTATAGAGGCATATCCTACTTGCAACTAGAACAGTCTTATTTACTTATAGCTCTGCTCACTAGCTGGTTGAGTTGAGTCAGCGTATTTTCTAGTCGGATACTCCTGACTGGATAGCTCTTATTTGCTTTTATGACTCTTGCATTTTGTCCATTGCTTTTTTGCTTTACTCACTCCGTTTCTAATTTATGTTCTTCATCTTTTAATACTCATTCATGCAGCAAATAGACTTTATTAGTATTTAGATCTATCAATTATATAGTATATCCTTTGATAAGCATAAATTTCTTAACCAATTAAACACTTTTACTAATTTGAACGAGTATTATTAAGTCATTCCACATTCCAATAGTTTCTATATAAATTTACCCCAAACTCATAACTAATCTCAGTTAATGAAATTAGATTTCTAAACTAAGCTCAGCTCTGTTCAGATTGTTCAGCAACAAAAAACTTAAAAATTTAAACAAACTGTTAACTCTTTTTGGTTTCTGGCCAAGTTGTGCATGATTTAAGCTAAACTTAAATTCGCATTACAAATGGCCAAATGGTTTATTTTAAAAATGCAACTGACCATGCAACCCCTGGAAACTGTTAAACCCCAATCATGTACAGCTCAGCCTCGACAACTATTGCCAGGCTAAAGCACACACACTGGCACACACACACTCGCACACAAACATGCAACTGCAACGGCAACAAATCGCAGCATGCAACGTGTCATTTAACATTTTGGCTAATAGTCCGCACATTGTTTCGGTGCTTTTGCTAAATGGAAACCAAAAAAAAAAAAGAAATAGAAAATAGAGAGAGAGCGAGAAAAATATCCAGCGGAAACTCAACTTATTTTGTTAGAAGCGAACTGAAGTGGGCGGCGGGAGTTAAAGCCGCGGTAATTTTGGTCAACAGCTGAATGAACTGTAAAATCAACTCGCTCAAATGTGAACCAGCATGTCAATGTGTGTGCTGGTGTGTGTGTGTGTGTGTGCGTTCAACAACTAAAACTAAAAGCCCAAAAACTCGCTGGCAACTAAAAATCAGTTTGCACCACATTACGTATACGCCGTATACGTATACGTTATGCGAGTAGTACACAATATTACGTATACGCCGCGTGCAACGCTAAGCGAGAATTAACATTTAGCTGGTGTATAATGGCGGTTGGTTTTACTGCCATGTGGCAAAGGGGCGCGGGACGAGGAGGCGTGGTCACTGTACAATACTGTAAACATATATGTGGACTCTCTCTGTTCGTCTCTGTGTGTCTGCGGGTGTGTCGCTTCTGCTGCATTAAACGCGCATTTTGTAAATTGTTTTTTTTGTTTTTCTATTTCTATTTTCTATTTTCTAATTTTTTTTTTTTGGGAAATACTTATTTTGCAATTGTGCGGGCACATTACAAAGCATTTGTGAATTTGATTAGATAAATTTAACATGAAATACTTTGTATTTTTTTATCGAAATTCTGTGAAATTTTTGCAAATGCTAATTTCAGGCTAGTTAAAGTGAGCTTATATTTTATGTGGCTTATCAGTTTCAAAGGCTTTAATATTATGAAAAGTATGTTTTTTTAGGTTACTATAAATCATAACAGTTAATTAAACGACCATACATTAGGACATACATAAAAGTATATATCCAAAATTCCGAGTCTTCAAGTCTTTAGACAGCGTCGCTATGGAGTATCCGCTGACACAGCAAGACAAATACTATTTTCAATAAATATATTTCAGTAGCTGTTTAAGTTATTACTAACAATTTATTTTTATAATAATATATAAAACTTGCCAATTAATTGAAAATTATTTTAAACCTAAAATAAAATGTAAAAATATTTTTAAAAATTAACCAAAGTTCCAGCTCAGTTGTTAATACGCAACATGAATTTCATCTGCAAGTCACTCGCTCTTATGGCTGCAGTGAACTAGCAATTCGTTGCATAGTTGACAATTTTAAGCTTGAATACACCTTTAACTTAACTTAAGATAATTTGCAGTTCTATATTGGTAGGAGATAAAGAAAATAAAGCTACCAAAGCAAACAGTATTGAGGAAGTTCCGGAAAAGTCTTTGCAAGGCAAGATAGGAACTTTAGTTTAAAGAATTGACAGCAAAAATATACCAAATTTGAGCATAATATATAATTTCATTGTAAATGGCATAGTCTTTTAATTTCAACAAACTTTAAAAACAATTTAAAACTCCAAAAAACTTACCTTTATTTGCAATTTCTTGTACTACAGCTCTTATTCGGTCAACCCACACAAAACAAGCTAAATAAATATCTAAAAATTTTATTCAAAATTTAATTTTCTTTTGTATATAAAAACTTGCTCCAGCTATAATAGTTATGCACACCTGCCTTGTTGTAGCTATCACCTGTGGCTATTGTGACATGAGAAACGCAATCGAAACGCATCGCTCGATCCGAATCATAAAGCGAATTCCGAACGCATTGCTTGGCTTCATTGGCAAAGCACACAAATTAAATAGAACTTAATGGCAAAGATGTTGCTGCTGTAGAGTTGCCTTGGGCTATGGGGTTGTCATGGAGCAGCTGCCGCATGCCACATGCCACATGCCGCATGCCACATGCCATATACCACATGCTGTTGCTTGCAACACACACATGTATTATTAAATTTTCATGCAGCTTTGCCGATAATCCAGCTGAAACGAAACAAACGAAAACTGAAATGCAAGTTGCAAGGGCAGCAAATTGAATGGCTGAATGGCGCCTCAGGAGTTAAGTACAATGATGACAATGATGATGCTAATGATAATGATGAAAATGAAGACGATGATAGCTATAGAGAGCCAATCCCACGGCTGTAACAGGCAGCAAGCTCAGACAACGCATATGTGTCCCCGAGCTGGCTCAGCTTTGGCTTTAGCTTTGGCTTTGCTTTCTGCTCCTGCTGCTTATTATGTATACTGCGTACTTATTGTGGTTGGGTGGTTGGTGGTTGGTGGTTGGTGGTTGGTGGTTGGGTGGTTGCTGGCTGCCTGTCCAGCTAAGATATCCATCAGGGCATTCATTCCTTTATGTCTGCGTGTAAATTTCAATTTGACTTGCCGTGCTAGCGACTTTGAAAGCAGCTTAAAACAAATCATAAATCATGCTTAACGCCCGTCCAGAACTCTGCGACGCGACCGAACGTGGCCAATGGCAAAATTTTCTTGGCAGCCAAAGCAGCGAATTAATTCCGAAACATTGAAACAGTGGGTATGCAAGGTATTTGGGTTTTGTGTAAAATTATGTAACAGGCAGAAGGAGCTGAGGTGGACTCTTAGACGATCTAGTTTATCTACGTCCAGCTCTCTGTCTGTTTGCCCTTCGGTCTGTATGTCTGTCTGTTCCTCTTTTTGTCCGTTCCTCCTTTTGTCCGTCCTTCCTTTAGTCCGTCTGCCCTCCGCCTTTCTGTGTCTGCACTAAAATCCATCAGTCCGTTCATCTGTTTGTCCGCCCGTCTTTGTGTCCATCTGCCTGACCACCTGAATATCTGTCCGTCCGTCTGCCTGTAAGTCTAATCATATGTCCGTCCGACGGGTTATCTGTTTAACTGTCCCTCTGCCTATTAGTACGTCCCTCCTTCTGTCTGTCCGACTCTCCGTCTGTCCGTCCGTTCGCCTGTTAGTCTGTCCGCCAGAATGTCTCTATGTCCGTTTGTCTGTCCGTCCGTTTACTTGTTCGTCCGTCTTTCTGTCCATCCGTCCGCTCGACCGCCTGTCCGTCCATTTATTAATATGTTTGACTGTCTGTACGTCTGTCAACTAGTTATTCAATAACTAATTTCAGAATAAATGAATAAACATCAGCCTGCACAAAGTTCAGGGTATTCTCTAGTCGAGCAGTTCCGCCCTAAGCGCTTTTAGTTGCTTTTTTTGGCTGCATACTTAGAAAATTGGTCGTAAACATTTTCACTTTAGTCACGCGCCGTTTGCAAGTTTCCTAATGAATTATGTGCTGCTGCCATTGAAGGTGTTGCTTCACGAATATATTCCAACTACCCCAACCGACAGCTACCCCAACTCCCAGTTTATGATGAGAAATGATAATGCTGTTTGATCCATAAACATTGCCAGAAATAGTTCAATTCTGTCTTCATTTGCATTCAGCTCCTAAACAGCTCTTTAAGCTAAAGTCAACAATAGCTGTCCGCAGACGTCTTAATTGTTGTTGGCCATAAACATGGACTCGGACTCGGACTCCGACTTGGACTTGGACAATAAAAGCTAGAAACAATATAATTAAGTGGCTTTTTATCTGACTTTGTGTTGGCCATCAAAATGCTTTGCAAATAATTGCAAATCGCAACACTAGAAATGGCTATAAAAGCCAAAAAAATGTCGCTTAGAAATTATTCCTTATTGTGGATGTGTAATGCCGGCTTTTATGGCGCTAACTTAAGCTTGAGTAGGTGTTAGTGCTTTGGCTGAATTAGTTAGCAGATGTCAAGGATTAAATATCTATGAGGATTTTAGCTTAGTGTTGTGTATTATTATATATTTATGTATGTATATATTAAATATCTTTTGTATAAGAGAGAAAGGAAATACATTTGACCCACATAATGCCATGAAACGTTAAGATATGCCTAGAGATTTGAGGGTGAGTAAGATCCTAACCTATATGCTATATATTGATATATATATATTAATTATAAGTTTATATACATTATACAATATATATTAATGTATATATATTATATCTTCTTAGTTATATCAAAACATATTTTTCGTTGGCGCCTGCCTGTTGCATAAAGTTTAACAATTTTCAGCGCAATATGCAGGCCTTGCTTAGCCTGCTAGGTATAGCAGCAACGTCGACTGCGACGGCGACTGCGATGTCGACTGCTCTGGCACCGTAACTATAACAATAACAGCTGTTGCCCACATTTAGTACCTACAACAACAACAACAAGAACTTAACCGACATAAAAGTCAACAAAACGTAACGAAGATGCGACTACGAGCCACAGAGGAGGTGACTATTATATGGTTTTTTTCTGACATGTGAAGGTTGAGAGGGTGAAAGAAGGTAGGTAAGAAGAGAGGCGGAGGGAGAGAGAGAGAGATAGAGCAATGCAGGCAGGCAGAGAGAAAGACTAGGGAGGCAGAAGGAGCAAGGCAGGCAGAGCGAGAGAGAGAGTGAGAGAGTGTCAGCGGTCACCATAGCAAAGCAACTGATAAGTGCGATAGCTACTCGTTAAATTGAAGTGTCTACGTTTAGGCGACGTGTTTATGTGTGCGTGTGTGTGAGGGTATATGCTAGTGCATGTGTATGTTAGTGTATATGTGGGCGCCATTAAAATCATGCACAGCCGGTCAGAGGCAAAGTGATTCGCCTTCAGCGCATTTCTCTATGGCATATTGTAGCAGCTTGAACTAATGATATATAAAAGGTGTGCAATAACAATATTATGACATTGCTGTCTCGATTTTAAAATTGAAAAATTTCAAATATAGATGAGACTTAGAAGTTTAAATTTTATAATAAAAGTAAAGTTTAAAAACAAGAATATTAATGATATATATAAAACAAATCTAATTATAGTACAAATTATTAAAAAATCGGACAATTTAATAATCTAAGAGAACGAAGAGCTAACATTAATTCAAAATACTACAATTTTCTCTTAACTTTTAAGTGTCTCAGTTTTAATGTAACTTATCTTTGCCTTGGTATTTACATATGTAGATTTCATAAAGAGTATCTCCTTGCCGCATACTCCAAACTACCTCCTTTTTATCTGATTAAATCTTTGTAGCCTTCATATCAACTGACAAATATATGCTGAAAATTTTAATAAGTGCAACAAGTCTCACATAACCCCTTATGAATGCTCAAGATATCTCTCAGCCTTTTATTTCAGGTTTCTTTATGTTCACCCATGAGAACAATAGCTATTCGCAGTAGTATAAGAGTCACTTTTCATCATACTCTCCCTCTCACTCTCTCTCTCTCTCCACACACACACACACAGTTGTCAGTGTGCTTTCAGGCTGTGCTGGCAATGCGTTAAACCTAACTGTTCAGCCATTGTCCAGTTGTTTCAGCAATGTTGTCACCCACTGCTCTTCTTCTTCTCTTTCGCTTGCCTGCTGCAGCACTTAGCTGTGTGGAGAGCAACTTTTAACTAAGTAAGTTAGAGCGAGCAACAATAAACCGCCGAATAGCAGAAGAACCGTTAGACACGTGCCAGCGCCGCTGGTCGCTGGAGGCGCAGCTGTTCGCTTATCGCTTATCGCTACGTTCTCTTAGCACTGCGTCTCTCCCCTGCGACTTTTATCTAGTTTGTTAGCACTCGCGCTCGCTCGCTCTCCGTTTTCTTGTGCTCCTTTTTCAAATGAAGTAAGGCAATATAAAAGCTGCTTATATGGCAAGCGCACTTCTTGCTGACCGTTGTCGAATTAGTATGACACTGTTTGAATACCCTGTAGGTAAATATTAAATGATTGGGTGAAACATTAAGTAATAAGATAATAGTAAATAAATAAGTTACTTAATAAAATTATTTCATGCATATTTAACAGATTTAATAAATATAAAGCTAACAAATGCGATTTTTAAATATTTCAAGCTAACATTTCTTATTAGGGTATATGCTAGTCTATCATCTTGCATTTTTTTTTGCTATTTCTGTTTCCATTGTGCCCGTTATGTGGTTGTTGTTGTCCATTGCAGCAGCTGTTACTGGCTGCTACTTAAGAAGCTCTGTTTTTGTATAAGTGTGCATGACAGCGTGCACGAGTGTGCGTGTGTGTGTGTGTGTGTGGCTAGTGAAATATACTAGGATCTTTAGTAAACGTTTAAATGCTTTTAATAGCTCCCTTATACAGGGGCACTCGCGCAGACAAACAGCAGTGAGCATCATCCTGCTCTACCTACTACGTGTTTGTTATTATCTCTCTTTTATTCTTGGCAACTGCCCTGGCCAGACATTTCTTTAATTATCCAATTACAAAGGCACAAAAAAAGGAAGAGAGAAAGAGATGGAGACGGAGAAGGAAGATGGCAGCACACATTTAATGTCCTTGCACATTTATTTTCTGGCTGTGTGCACTTAAGGACTTCTTTTTGCCGTCTTTTTAGCTGTTATGTTTCTGCCTCAAGTGTTTGCAATTTCTGTCAGGATTATCTGCAGCAGGTTAAGCGGATTTCAATAACCGATTTGCTGTCGCTTGGCACAGCTTACGGCTAATACACTTTGTCGACCCATAAACTCCGGCCTGGCTAATAAATGAGCCAGCCTCAAAACCAAATTAGTTTTATGCTGCTGCTGCTGCTGCTGTTGTTGCTGTTGCTGCAATCATCTTCATCAGCATGAACAGCGTGTGGCAAGCTGGAAGCTCGTTAAACTCTTATGGCAACACATCGTAATACACTCACTCGCTCTCTGTCTCTCTCTCGCTCTTGACTGAGCTGAGCTGGGTCAGAAGTCAACTGCAGAACAGAGCGTAGCACTGAGAGAATTTAATGCCGTAAATTGACTGCGTGAAATGAGGTTAATGCTCAATAATGCATGCGAGTAAATGCTGAAAGCCGCCTGAGCTTTGAGTCAGCCAACACAGTCAACAGTCAGCGACTGTCGCTCCTCGCTCCACGCTGCCGATGCTGGCCAGATTCTGATCCTTTGACTGCAGCAACTGTGGTTGCTATAGCCGATGCTGCCTGGCCGTTGAGCTGGTGGGCGTGAGGCGTGACACGATATCGATGCATTGACACAAATGCTTGCAATCCCACATTTTTCATTCGCATTCTTGCCAACTATAAAGAATATATATAATAAATACATATTTGTATATATATTCATAAATAAATTCCTTTTTCTGTGCAAAGAATTGTTGCATAACTCACTTTTGCTTGCTGACTAAGCCAACAGAGCGTAAGGTATTATCATTATGTGCCACGCAGTTGAAATATTTCCACTTCATAGAGGCATTAAATTGATTCTCATGCAATTGTTGTATATCAAATACCTTAATTCCTTACACATTTCGAGTGCTTTTTCAATTAATAACATCGCTTAAAAGTATTAAATATTAAATATTCATCAGATTAAATATTTATTTCATGAAATTCTTTCATGTAATTAATGATTTATTAACAATGTATCTAGACAGTAAATAACTTTATAATAAATTTCTGATACTGATTTGTAAAGTATAGAAAACTTCGAATTGTTTTGTAGGTATATAATCTTATCCGTATGTATATAGATTATTTTTCCAAGCCTATTAGTTTTATCTATCATATTCAAAATTTATTTATTATTCCTAATCACATATGTTAATAGTTTACATATGTATATTTCATTCATACTTTTATATATAATTTGAATAACATAATTCATATCCATAACTATTATTTTTATCCATAATATATATTTAGTTTTTATCATGAATTTCATTTATATTATGTATATTATTTTATCCATACGCAATTATATTTATATTTTTTATCCATTTAATACATTTAGTATTTATCCAAGTACATTTACATAACTTTTATCCATAGTAAATATATTACTTTGTCTAAACGCACATATGTATGCATACATATGTATACCCATATCCGTATTACCCATTTTTATCCACTATCGATTTTGTATCATCTTTATCCATATCCATTGAATTTATATGACAGTTGCTTCAATTTTAAATATATTATTATTATTCTTATTAATTTTTATAATTTTATCCATTTATTAATTATTTTTGTCCATATCCATATATTTCATTTGTAATCATATTATATGTATTATGTCTATATATCCATATTCATTGTTTTATCCTTATGGAAATATGTATTTTTCCTTTTTATTATCCATTTATCCGATTGTATGTATTATAAATTTCTAGAATTCAATATATATATTCATTCATATTATCCATTAATTTATCTATTCATGTTATCATTATCCATATATATATATTACATCTATCCACATCCATATATCGATATCCCAATCAATATCCGCATTCAGCCCACTGTTCAGGCAGCTGTCCGGAATGCATAAAAGCGACTGCAGGAGTAAATCATGAAAAATGATTAATAAAGCAGCTTAAAATTGCATTAACACTGCAAATTTATATTGGCTTTTGGGTGTGGACGACGGACGGAAGGACGGACGGACGGACGGAGAGACAGAGGGACAGAGAGACATACTGTGGTGGCAGCAAATGTAAAGGAGAGATAAATTAAACAATTTGCAAGGCCGGGACCGCACTCACTTCATGTATATATGCTGAAGCATATAGACGTAGTATAAGTCTCTCTGTGTGTATGTATTAGAAAGGACATAATGTCCTGCAAATTGTGAACATTTTTCAATTTAATGAGGTGCTTATTTTGAATTTACACATGCATGCACAGCCCAGGAAAATATATAGACAGAGAGACAGAGAGAGAGAGAGAGAAAGAGAAAATCAAGAGCAGAGCCAAGTGGAAGCTGCAAAAGGATCCAAGGATAAGCAGCTCATCGAAATGGGTATGATGTCCGGGCGGGCTTGCTGTCTGTCCGACCGCCCCTCCGTCTGTCTGGCTGTCATCTTGTGCGTCCAGCAGGGTCATTAAAATGCTAAATTGTTGCCCAGCAGTCGACGTAGTCGTCGTTGCCTAGAAATAGCTTCATTTCTTAGTCAGCTGTTTGGGTGTGATTTAGTCTTTAGCATTGCCAGATTACTCATACGCAGCGTGGTGCAACAGTCACGCTCCGCATGTATGGCCGCTGTCAGTGCGCTGCACTAGCTTAATTTCCCAGCCAACACATCATCAGGCTGGGTCTCGCGACTCTCCTCCGTCCGTCCACAGAGCCATCTCTGTGGCTGTCTCGCTCGGCATATGTCAAGCGCCAGCTAAATGCCACACAGCGCCGGCTGCAAAAGTATGCAAAAACTTCCACACCAAACAGTTGCTCAAGTGAGTCTCAAGGGGGCAATGGCAATGGCAACGGCAACGGCAGCGGCAGCAACGGCAAGCCTATATAAAGTGCGACTTTTGGTGGGAACTGGATAAAGGATGTGCCAAGTCTGAGGTTGAGCGAAAAATTTGAGTTTATGTTAAAGATTATTTTAACTAGTTTCAACTGGAGGCACTTTTTGCATAAGTTTTGAATGCAAAATGGAAATTTGGGGTATAATGGTTGATTTTAAGTGTATGTAACAGGCAAAAGGAGGCGGGGTAGATTCGATAACCGGAAGAGCTAGAAACTTGAAATCTTAAGAGATTATTGATCGGGACGACAGGATTGAGCCCTGCCATTGGCTTGATTGTCTGTTCTTATACATCAACGCAACGGTCTCACTTTATAATAGACAGAGAAGTGATATTTTATACATAGCTGCCCCCCATACACATTAAATTTGTTTCGAATAATCGATAACTTCTTCCGTATTTACATAAAATCGATTTAAATTGATATCAAACTTCAATTATTTGCTCATATCTCTTACATGCTTAGAGCCAGTGCCATCAAATTTCGTATTTAGTTTCTTTTCTCGTTTTGGCAATTTTGATTTATTTCATATTTTCTTTACCAGCTTAAAATTTTCTAAAATTTACTTTATTGAAGTTCAGCTGTAAATATAGCCAATATGTGATGGATTTTTATTTATTTTTTGATCTACTATATATTAAATGGAATATGTAGATTATATGCTGAAAATTGCATTGAAATTCATTAAGTAACATAGAAGTTATTAAAGAAAACATGAGATCGATTGCCAAAAATAAAGGAGCCAATTTGCAGCGAGCGCAAACATTTGCTCTATGCATATGCACACACACACATATACAAATTCACATGCGAACATTCTTTCGTGGAGTTGCGGAGCTCTATAAATAGAACCACAATTGCGTTTGAGTTGCGAGCTGCTTCACATACTGGCTCTCTTTTTGCAGTTCTATAAATAGAACAACAATTGAGTTTGAATTGTCAGCTGCTTAGTGAGGCTTGCATTTGTCTTCGACTGAGCAAAAGCAATGATTGGCGGTGTTGGTTGAGGCGCTGACTGAAACAGTTGCGGGCAGAGGCGGGCTCAGGTTGGAGGCTCGACGGTAGAAAATTTGTTTTTTATATAAATTTTTTTTTTTTGTATTATTTAGGTATTTTTATTTGATTATTTTTATTATTTATTAATTTTTGTTGGTTAAGATAGTTTTTGATTGCAGATATACGAGAGAACATGTATTTTTGAACTAGAAAAATATTTAAATTAAAATTTTATCTATTCTATTACATTACTGTAATACATCTTACATTAATGCTTATGTTGTTACTTAGTATGTATGTGTAAGTGCATGTAATACTGTTTAGTATAGCTGAAAACCCTGACGGGTTGTAGTTCAGCTTGTCTCTCAGTCAGCGACACCCGTCACGAGTCTTCTTCTTTGTTTAATATTTATTTCTCTGTAAACTCTTTAGTTCATATATATTGTATGCTTAAAGAATTATTCTCATATATTTGGCCATGGCACATTCATTATAGTCGAACTTTTTGGTTGCGTTTCACACGAACAGAGAGCAAACATTTTTTTTTTTTTTTGCAGCAGTCAGTCGAGGGAAAAACCCTCAACCAAAGCGTCTGGCAACAATGTGTTAATGAGCGCAACAACAACGACAACACCGACAGTCGCACCTCTTAAATATATATATATATATATATATATATATATATATATATATATATATATATATATATATATATACATATAACATGCTGGGGCTGTCGGACATGTTGTCTGGCCACAGTGCGTATGCGTAATTTTTCACTTATGCTGCTTGTAATGACAACGGCTCGTTTTGGTTGCGTTGTCTGGGCCGTAATGATTTTTTATTTCGGCCACTTGATGTCTGCTGCAGACTGCCCCGCCCTCTCCCCCGCCCTCGCCCTCTACCACTTGGTGTGCAAAAAGAAATTAAATTAAAAATTTTAATTAAAACAAGCACTTGCTGCCTGCTGTCTTTGCATATGAAGGCGCAACTTGCTGCCAAACAACAGCTTTAAATATGTTCGCCCCGAACATTAAGCCTAAGTTTTTGCACTCACTTCAGGCCGTGGCTCAGTGGCGGCGGCTCAGATGTCAACTGTGAAACTTTCTGCAATGGATGCGACGAACAATGTCTGCGCTGCGCCTTTGCTTGCCAGCCAGTTGGCATTGTGTTCGGCTTGGGGTTGGGGTTGGGGTTGGCATTGGGGTTGGGGTAAAGGGGGCGTACAACTATATGGTTTTCACTCTCTCGCCTGTCGCTGACGTTGAAGTGTTGCGAGTGCAAAATGAGTTGCAAAAGGTAATTTATAAAAGTGGCGAACAGCAAGCAGCAGCAGCGGCAGCGGCAACAGCGGCAGCTACGACAATACAAAGTGCAACACAAAATAAAAGAAAATTCAGCGCAATACCAAAAAAAAGAGGTCACAATTTTACACCTCATCTTGCAAATGAAAGCTTAAACGAAATGCAGAGGGTGAGAGTGAGAGAGAGTGAGATGGAGTGAGATAGAGTGAGAGGAAACTTATTTCTATGCTATGAGAAAAGAGCAAATGTCAAGCTTGATATATATTCAAGATATAAAAATACTTTACTTTAACTTAATTAGAAACTGAACTAAATCTGAAATAAACAGTTAAGATTACAGAAATATATAAAGAAAATGTTAAAAATATCATGCAAATCAGCTAAGTTATGTTGGCTTGATATGAGGCACTTGACATTTTGCAAGTTTTCAAGTCAAAACTTTTGTGAAATTTGACATGAAAAGCAGAGCCTGTCACTTAATGGAAATAAGAGTGTTAATGGAAGATGGAGAATAAGAGTGTAAATCTAGTTTTATATATATCGGAGTTAGCTCAGGATGACTAGTTTCCATTTTTATTAGAGTAACTTTAAGCGACGCTCTATAACGAGTTCCCGATGTGTTGCTGTCTTGCACCAATTCGAGCTCTTTTCTCTAAATAGCTCGCAACTTCTGTACACTTCTATATGTCCACTGACAACCATCACGACCCTGTTCGAATGGCCTCTCTGCCATCTCACTCTCACTCAACAACGCCCGGGACCCCGTTCAGCAGCAGCTATGTTTGTCTCACTCTCGTCCCAACTTGAGCATACTGAGCAAAGTGCTGCCAACTTATTTAATGCTTCCAATACAACTCTGTACAAGTTCTCAGCCTTATACCAACACTACTGTAACAATAAGACACTCTGCTATTAGACTATGCTGTTATCTCACAGCATATCATCATAATATATTCGTCCTACGACATATATATATCAATATTTATGTACTGTCTTCCATATACTCTATGTATATTCTTAACTCTATATGATATACATAAGCTTATGCCATACTCTATACATATGTATATAATATATATATAAATATATATATGTATATCTGCCAAATCATCTTACTCCAAACATTATTTCAATTTTCATTCATTTTTCGCCTTTTTCAATTTTCCAACAATTTCTAAGGCACAAAACACCCATTATTGTATCCCAGTCAGAGAGTATAACAATTATTATTATCATAATAAATTATGATTATCTTTGGAGAAATCAACGCCATCTGCAGCTGTTAATGACCCGAGCAGTTCAGCCTCACAGCAGGCCACGAATTTCATTGAGCTCCTAGCTACAGCTATAACAATAACAATTTTCCAAAGTCATAAATTATATTACAATAAATGTTGTTGCTACTGTAGCTAGGCTTAGTATGAATTGAATTTGGAATTGCATAAATGAAAATGTTCTGTAAATTTTCTATTAAGATTAAATCGAATTGAGTGCGTCGCGGCGACCTCAATAGATCAACAACTGAAAGGAAACAAGTAAGAACGTTGCAGTCGGGCGCTACCGACTGCGGGATACTCATTCACACCCCCACAGATCACGCCCATTGCCACGCCCACAATTGGTTTCTACATATATAATTTTTTGGAAATCAATAGAGGAGATCAGCAGTAATATCTGTATATAATTCTGATTTTCTCACTGAGAATCGGAAAAACGTATAGTTTTTCCCGATTTGCCACGCCCCCAGTAGGCGTAGACATATAATTTTTGGCCAGTTCTTAGAAGTAGTGAAGGGTAACGTAAGTGTGAAATTTGGATGCCTACACTCAAAAAATGCGAAAATTACAGGGTATTTTTTAGCCGGGCATACCCCATTAGGGGCTTAAAATTTATTTTTGGCGCATCGATAGAGGAGCTCACCAGTAACTTACCATCCAATTTTGAAGCTTCTAGCTTTAAAACTGTAGGTGCTATAAACTTTTGCGGTTTGCCACGCCCCCTATGGGCGTAGATATATCCGCCATACCTTTTCCAACTTGGGTTGTCAACCCGAGTATATATACCAAGTTTCAAGTCTCTAGCATCAATAGTGCTCAAAATATTACAGAATTTGAAAAATCACTATATAGTCAGATCCGATTTGCCACGCCCCTAGTAGGCGTGGATATATAGATTTTTGGTCGATCTTCATAGGATCGTATCAGTAACCTACGTGCCAAATTTGGGCGTTTTAGCCTTAAAACTGTAGAAGATACAGTTTTACCCGATTTGCCACGCCCCCAATGGGCGTAGATATATCCGCCATAGCTTTTTCAACTTGAGTTGTCAACACAAGTCTACATTCCAAATTGAAACTCTCTAGCACTTCTAGAAGTAGTGTTTCTGAGATATGGGCAAATGCATTTTCCGATTTGCCACGCCCCTAGTGGGCGTATCGGGAAAATCTTGACACTTTATAATTCGAGGGTATACACGAGTATATATTCCAAATTTCAACTCTCTAGCTTCAAAACTGTGCAAATGGTTTGCGTTCATACGGACAGACGGACAGACGGACAGACGGACAGTCGGACAGACGGACAGACGGACAGACGGACAGACGGACGGACAGCGTGACGGACATTGCACAAAACCAATATACTCATTTCACTTTGTGAATGAGTATAAAAACAAAAAGAAAATAAACAAAATAATTGAATTGATTTCGCTTCTGTTGGCGCTTAGCAGATTTTCTCATCTTTTGTTTTCGCTTGCCAATTTCTGGCCAGCGAAATGAAAATTGAAAATTGAATATTTCCGGCGACACACACAATGCAAGCAGAAGCAGTCTCTCTCTCTCTCACTCTCTTCCTCTATCTCTCTCTCTCTCTCTCTCTCTCGACCAATCTCTGAATTGCATTGGCAAGGTAAAGATTGGATTGGGCATAGCCAAGGGAATGCGGGCAACAATATGGCAACAAGCGGAAACGGAAATAAGCCAAGCGCCTTTTGTGCTTTTCAGATTTCCAGCGCATCAAGCTAAAAAGACTTTTCTGCGGCTTTGGGTCAAGTAGTTTGAGCAGTTCGACTTCGACTTTGACTTCGACGACGAGTTCGAGTTCGCGCTCGAGTTGTACTCCATTAAATTCACAATCGGGTTCAAGTTTATGTTGATTAAGCACCTTTAAGGTTTAAGCAAAATGTGCTCAAGTTGAAGTTAAAATATATTTTTATGATTTGAATTTATAGCATTTACTTAATAATAGCGTCTTTGCCTTGCTCAAATATTTTATTTAAATTTATTATTCATTTTTAACAAGCTAATCTTTTAGATGGTTTTAATATAATTTATAATTTTTTATACATTTTTTTTTTTATATATAGTTCAGATAGTTTTAAGAAAATTCTCATTTGGTTCTGGTTTGAAATTCCATCAACACAAATTTTAAATCATACAGAAAATCTCAGATAGATCTTTGAATATGCATATCGTCTTGATTTCGTATTTTAGACAGAATTCTCTTTAATGTATTAAACAAATCAGTCCATTGACCAATTCTAATTATAACTATGCAAAATCTGTTAACTTATGAGCACTAGGAAATTTCTTAATTTATATATATTTTCGCTCAAGTCAATAGACTGATTCAATCTAACTATGTATATCTATTTGTGTCGCTGTCTATCATGCTGCTTGCTTGTCTACATACATTTAAGAATGAACATGCGTAAAATGTAGTTATATTTGTCAGCAAAAAGTGCGCTGCTATTATTTTGAACACAGCTGTATATTATGCTTATTTAACTCTCTGTCTGTCTGGCTGTTTACTAATCTTTATCTATGTAATCGAGCTTCCAACTTTACTTCAACATCTCACATAAATGTTAATTAACATGCATGCCCACGATTGAGTTATAGTGCCTCACGACTGAGTTATAGTAGGTTATGCAAAGCGGTCTGTTAAGTTAACACTGTGACGTCACGTTGTCGGAAATTGAAAATGCTGCAGTGTCTTTTAACAGTGATGCATGCCGAAAGAGAATGCGAAAGAAGAGCAGCTGAAGAAGCAGTTGAGTTGAGTAGAGCACAGAAGCTTAAGAAGAACAGTTGAGTTCTGTACGTGTATGTACTGCTACACACACACACACTCTCTAACTTTTCAGCTTCTCTTTACTGTGTTTGCATGCCAGAGAGCACTCTTATATTCTGACACTAACGGATCGCGCCTTGCTCTAAGGCTCAAGCGTTGAGTTCGAACTTGGGTTGGAGTTGGATGTGTCGCCAGCCCTATATAAAGGCAAGCCTGCTGAAGCGCTTCTTCAGTTGCATTTCGGACCTGCTAGTGGTCAGTCGAGCTGTGCAGGGCTTCTGCTCTTCTTCTTCCTATTCTTTTGCTGCTGTGTGGTAAATATTTAAATTTAGTTAATAATGCTAAGTAATTTAAGCAGAACTGTAATAGTTATATTTGCAATTGTTTTAATCATAATTATAATAATGATTTGTAGAGAGTTTTATGTCAGTGATCATTGTGTTAATCATCTTTAAGTATATAGGAATTAGTATAATTATATTTATTTTGCATTATAATTATATTTCTTATTAAACTTTCCACACATTTTTCATGCTTCCAGTTGGAATTGACTAGAATTCCAAGTCAGCTTATCTCTTTTGCCACTCTTAATCTACCTAACCTACTCCAACTTTCTTTTAATAATATTCCTTGTGCTTCCTCTCTCATTGAGCATTTCAATTATCAACCAGTTAAGTGATAAATTTGCTTGGCCCATTCAAATGGGGCTCGTCGCGCGCCACTCGATAACACGAAAAGCGCCACAAAGTCGCTTGTTTACACTCGCATGTTGCCGGCCTCTGGCCAGCGCCCGACCCGCCCCCTCAGGACTCTACAGTTTCGTGGCACTTGGGGGCCAGCAATACACATCCAATCAGAGTTGGTCCGAGCCGGTGCCCAGCTGCGCTTTTCGCTTGTAATCCGTGCGCCGTTCGCTGCACTTGTAATGCGGCTTAAAAGGGAATACCAACATTTTATAGCTGGCCCCATCTAGGATTTTGGACCTGTCCAACCAGCTCCCTCTCTCCCTCTTTCTCTCTCTTTCGCTCTTTTCTGTTTTTCTGGCCACTTTTCGCGCGCATTTTGAATACATTTTTGAATCAGTGTCGAGGCTGTTTACTTTTTATGCCGTTCTACTTTTTATGCTCGCTAACTGATTTCAAATGGGGTATATTGGTTAAGGTGTGTACTTGAATTTTGCATAAAAATCTGTTATATTATTTAGTTTTTAGTTATAATCAGATTGGGGGCATGGCAAATTGTGAATTTATTGCTTTAGTGAAGTCTGAGCAAATATATTGCGTGACCAGCTAAGAGTAATAGCAAAAGAAATTACAATAAAATAAAAAATATTTATGATAATAAATTTATTTTTATATTTATTTTATAGCAATACATTTGCCATTTTATATAAAATAGCTAGTTATTTGCATAGCTGCCTTTTCCTATCTGAACTGACTCGTTTCAATATGTTCAATCAAGCTGAACTTCGACGAACTTTTCTGGATCCTTCTGACTATTGTTTAATATGGCGGCTTTATTGTCTGCAACTCGTACGAAACTCTGTCTTATGATCTTTGTTATCTTATGATCTGAAATAAATAATATAATAATAAATAAAATAAAGTAATAATATCCAAAGTTTTCAAACATACTGCAGCCATGAGAATGAGAGACTTCGAGGCGAAATTCAAGTTGAATCTTAACAAGCTTGAAATTTGGTAAAATTTGTAAATTTTATTTCAATTTTTTTCAAGTAAACAATAATTTATTATTAAATGGCAAGTCATATTATATATTTAAAAATTTTAAAAGTGTTAATAACTTAAACAACTACTGAAATATAATTATTGTAAATAGTATTATTCTTGCTTGGTCGGCACTTAAAAGACTTTCAAGTTGCTTTGGCTATGCCCATTGAGGTAGGTGATGGCAAATCGCATTAAAAGCAAATCTTTTATCTATAGAAGAACTAAACAGTATATATATGTAGAGCTCTAGTGGGCGTGGCATCTGTAGAAAAGCTATAACTACCAGATTGATAGGGCTAAGGCTTAGCAAGTTTTGCAGTTGGTTTCGTCTTGACCTGCGCTACAGATAGATCTTTTAGAAACTTTAAATATTTATATTGAGCAGGCATCAGTGAGTCATGTATGCCACATTATTTTCTTCTTCTATTCGGCTGGACTCAGTTGCATTCACATTTGGCGTCGTCAGCTTCAACGTTCTCGTCGTCCTCGTTGTCGTCGTTGTGTTTTATGCGATTTGTGTACTTCCGGCTTAGTGGCTGCTGGGCTGGGCTGGGCATGTGTGTGTGTATGTGTGTAGGTGTATGCATGTGTACATGTGTGTGTGTGTTTTCCAATCCCAAATGGAATATACACTGGACAGCGGGCACTTCACCAATGTTGCTCTGACCGCCTGTTTTTAATTGCGCGCCACGCTCAAATAGGATTTGTGCATTGTTTTCTGTGGTGGATTTTAAATAGAGACTCGCCTCCTGCTGCTCCTCTTACTCCTCCTGGTCACTTCTGCTCCTCCTGCTCCTGCTGCCGTTTTTTCTTCATTTGCAGCATTAAGTGAAATCTCAGCGCTGCATTTACTTTTTTTTTTTTTGGTCGCATTTTAATGTCAGTTTAATTCAATACCCAAGCGAATCTCTAATGCGCCTGGGGCTTGGGTAGGGGCAGGGGCAGGGGCTGCAGCCCCTTTGTATTGCAACTGTAATTAAATTGTGGCCCAACATGGACAATTTTTTTGTTTTCTTTTTTTCGTATATGTATATGTGTACTCAATTTGAATGGACGACGCGCTAGAATGTTGCAGACTTCAACGAACGGATTAGAGTTGAGTTGCAAGAGATAAATCTGGGAATATCAACGGAAATGAAGAAGCAGCTGTTGAGTGTAGAGAAAGCCTATTAGTTTTATAATTATATAAAGTTCTAATTGGGGGTTAAGTTTTTGATATATATTCTATAGTCAATAAGAATTAGCAAATTCAACTGTTTATATTAACTGCCTTTGTTATGGAAGCATTCAGAGGTGGGAAAATATAAATCAAAGTTTGTAATATCTTTCATAAAAATCTTTGATTTATAATCGATATGTTTGTGAAAAAGGCTAATAAAAATTATACAAAAATTAAATTCATAGATATATTATTTTTTTTTTGTCATTATTGATTAATTTTTGTATTTAAAAAAATTTATTCTTATTATTCTACATTAGTATTGATGTGAGATATAATAAAATTTATAATTAAATTCTTAAATTCAGAAACATTTTTATTTAGTTTTTTTTCGAAATACTTTTATGTTACCTATAAAAGTCTTTTACTGAATATTTTTTATGAATTACTATTTATTTACTTGATTCAGAATCCAGTATAAAAAACATATATTTATTCTGTATAAATTTTCTTTTTTTACTATATTACTAAAGCTGTTAGTTAGTTAATATGGCTAACATATAGCACAGATTAGAGTTGGAGTTAGTACTCCAAAAACCCAATTTAGATATCAAACAGAGTTGAAGTCACTCAGTTTAGTTTAAGAGCAATCAACACGAGCAGTTGAGGCTAAAGTTAAGATTAAAGTCTAAATTTAAGCATTTGCTAAAGAGGCAACAAGATTTTGTTTGGCATTCCTTGACACTGATCAGGTATATATATGAGATTAAGAATATATAGGAAAGTAGCTTACAAGTAATTTAGCTATGTATATAAATATTGAGTGCACTCAACCAATAATCGATTATATATATATGTCGTAGCACGAATATATTATGATGAAATGCTGTGAGATAACAGCATAGTCTAACAGCAGAGTGTCTTATCGTTACAGTAGTATTGGTATAGGACTGAGAACTTGTACAGAGTTGTATTGGAAGTATTAAATAAGTTTGCAGCACTTTGCTTAGCATGCTCAAGTTGACACGAGAGTGAGACAAACATAGCTGCTGCTGAAAGTGGTCCCGCTTGTTGTTGAGTGAGAGTGAGATGGCAGATGGGCCATTCGAACAAGGTCGTGATGGTTGTCAGCGGACATATAGTAGAAGTGTTCAGAAGTTGCGAGCTATTCAGAGAGAGAAAAGAGCACGAAATGGTGTAAGACAGCAACAAAACGGAAACTCGTTATAGAGCGGGGCTAATAGTTACTCTAATAGAAATGGAAACTGCTCATTCTGAGCTAACTCCGACATATATATATGAGATTATAAATATATAGACTTAGTTCAAGTTTAGTTTACTTAATTTCTCTTCTATAATTTCTGCATAGACATTAAAGGAAGTCGAAGCTATTGTGATGAATTTGTTTATATATTTTTTGGTATATACCTAATAATTCAATATGAGTAGATATGTAATATATATTCCCTAATTCCATCACAAATCCAATAAGAATTTAATAATAAATCTAATATGAAGCAGAAGCTCTAACTCTAGTTGGATTTCCAAAAAAGCTGTCCAATTCTTGATATGAAAATTCATTAAGCTGACTATGCCTGGCTCTTTGGCTGCAACTTTAATGAATGGCAATCACTTTGGGGGCTTAACGCACAAAACCGCAAACAAAGGGACAAATGAAAGTCAAACTGGCGCTGGCAATAAAACAATGAAAATTGAAATCCAATAAGAAAATCGCGGCAATAAATCAAATTGAAATTTAATTAAAAGTCGACACGGTTGTCACAAAGGCACAGCAGGTGTTGCTGTGGGAGTGGGGCGAGTGAGTGGGCGTGGTGTGTGGGTCAAAGGGATATACACACAGCTGGCCATGTGTTTAGTGGGCGTGGCTGTCTCAATTATGCGAACGCATATGGTGTACGTGGCAGATGCGACATAATTTCACTTATAAATATTTAAAATGCTGCAGGAGCGTAAAATTGTGGTCACACACGCACACACACACACGCACACACACACACACACATTAGGCGGCGTAATGTATACATGAGAATGTAAATATGTCGAGGTGTTTGCTGTATGAGATGTTCGGGCAAAAGAAAATAACTTGAATAATGTGTGCAAACACTTGAAAGGTTGTACGAGTGCGTGTGTGTGTGTATGTATGTATGTGTGTGTGTGCGTATGTAATTACTAAGCATACACACACACGCACACACAATATACAAAACATTGCATAAATATTTATTGTGTATTCGATGTCGTATTGCCAACGGCAACGCGGCGTATGAGTGATTTTTGCTTTGATTCTAACCACAAACAAGGCATAATATAAATATATATATATATATGTATATATGTAGTATATATATTCATATTTACATTCATCTAAATACATCTATTTACACATTTGCGGTCAACGGGCATTTCAATTATTATAATTTATATTTAAATCATATTTTATCTTTGATATAAAATTTATTTAAAATTTAATTTCATTTTGTTTTTGTTTTTGTTTTTTTTTTGTCGTTTTTTGATTGGCTTTTGACATTTACAATTGAATTAGTGTTTGAAAGCTATGCGAACTGCATTCACATTAGACAAATGTTTGGAAATAATTGAAATTATACAAAATAACAATTTGAAATTGTTGATAATGTTTCATATCATGAAATTGTGTTGATTGAAATCGATTATGTAATGTGTATAAATGTTAATTTACATTATTTAATGTTAGTGACATATCATGTAAACATAGATTATGGTATCTCTATAAAAGTAAACTTAATATGTATTTTCACTTTAAATGTTACCATAGTTTATGTATCGCTAAAAATTTTGGAATGTTGTATGTTATCCCCACAAATGTTAACATAATTATATATTATCTCTTAATGTTAACATATTATATATAAAATTTATAATGTTAACTTAGTTTAAGCAAAGTCTCTATAAATAAAAACATAATTATGCTGTCTCAATATATGTAAACTTAGATTATATCTGTTAATGTCTATATAAATGTTAACATTGTTTACGTTTTTTCTATAAGTGTTAACATATTCTATGGCAACGATATAAATGTTAACATTATTGATGCTAACATTCTTTAGTTATTTGTATAAATGTTAACATATTATATGATAAATTTATAATGTTAACTTAGTTTACGTAACGTCTCTATAAATGTAAATATAATTTATGTTGTCTATAAATTTCTACTTAGTTATTTTAATGTGTATATAAATGTTAATATTTCTTGTGTTATTTCTATAAATGTTAACATATTCTATGGCAACGACATAATTGTAACATAATTTATGCTATCTCTACAAATTTCTATTTTGATTATATAATTGATATGAATGTTAACATAAAATCTGTTGTATTCATAAATGTTAACTTAATTTATGTAACGTCTTTATAAATGTTAGCTTAGATTATGTAATGCCTCTTTAAATGATAACATAGTTTATGTTATCTCTATATAAATGTTATCATATTCTATGTAAGAGCTATAAATGTTAATATAAATTATGTAATTTACATATATGTTAGCTTAATTATGTTATGTCTCTATGACTGTTCATTGTTTATGAACTATTCTAACATAGACATTAGCTTAAATTCTCTTCAATATTAAAGTTCTAGGTATATGCTAGCCATGCACCTCATAGACTACTTCTACTTCAACTTGCTATTCATATATGGTAAATCAGTTTTATCTCTTCAAATACTAAAAAAAAACTTTAGTTTCAAGTCTTCACATGCTACTCAAAGTTTAACAGGAATCCTGCTTCCTGATAGCTATCAAATATTTAACAGTTTTAACCATTTCGTCGTTCGTTTGTTGAGCGCGGAAGCAGCTCGCAGCTCGATGCCATGATCCACATATGGAATTTGAGTTTAATATGCTTAGTAAAATAAAAATGAATGCTGAGGCACTTTGCTTTATGGCTGGCATAAAGTTGATGCGACTCAACGGGAATACAAAGGAAAATTAAATAAAGGCCCAAGCGGAAAAGTGCGAGTTCGAGACGGCGAGGCGAAGGAGCAACTCGAGTTCAGGTGACAGAAACAGGTGAAAGAAACAGATGATGTAGAAAAATGTCAGCGGCGACAAGAAAAAGTTGTAAGTGTCAGTTCAAAAAGCAGTTGGCTGACTGGCTGGTGGTTGGGTGGTAGGATGGTTGGGTGGTTGGGGTGGTGCTGTGGGTGGTTTTATACGTTGTCAAAGCATAAAAAAAAAACAAAAATGAACATTTGGCGGCAACATTCGGCGCTGTTTTTGACACCTGCGCTCACAACTTGCCCTTCGAAGACGGGAAATGAGAAAATAAGCAGCAGACGCTGAGCGCTGAGCCAAGATAACGGTAAAGGAAGGAGGTGGGGGGTGAATAAGAGTCGGGGACGATAAAAACCAACTTGGCCAGCATTTAAAATGGCGAAACCTTCCGAAAAATTTCGTCTTTAACTTTTTTACGTTTGCGCATCGAGTGAAAGCGTCTCCCAATTGGCCGTCTAATTGGCATGCAGAGGTCGTCTACAGGTCACGCTAAGAGTCAGTCACGAGTGGCGAATTTGGACGGTAATTGAAGTTGTACAAATATATACGTATATATACATATGAGTGTATATATGTGTGTAGATATATATATAAAAAAGTTGGTAATGTTAAGAGAAGTAAAATGTATTTGAATTAATTTTTTTTTACATATTTTTTTGTGATTTTTATAAATTTTAATATTAAATTTAATATTTTTTGCCTTTTAAGATCTTTATCTATTTATATATAATAGCAAGAGAACTGGAATTTTAAAGTATAAATATATATAATATATAAGAGTTTATTATATGATATATAAGACTATATTTTAATGAAAATAAATTGCTTCAACTATTGTCAGCTTCTCTAGATTATCAGAAATGCAAAAAAGCTAATGTATATTATGAAAATTGTTTTTTTTTTCATATTTATTTTATCAATTATTATTATTATATTTATTTTTATTTTTTTTAATATTATATGATTAATTATCAAATTTAAAAAGTCTAAAATTTTTATTTACCTAAGTGCAATTTCTATGGATGAGCGCTTGTCGAGTTGGTTAGGGTATTTCATAGTCTGGCAGTGCCACTGCAGCACTCTTACTTTCCATCTTACTTTCCATCTAATGCCATTATAGAACATTAATTAAGCAGTGGGCTTCAACACACGGTAATGTAAAATAACCAAATTGAAAGAATGTCCAAATCTTTTTGACTTGTTTTGCTGCTCTTATAACACACACACACACACCCATACATATAAACATACCTACATGCATTGCTGTCCCTGCCTAACTCCTTCATAATGTAACAGCGCAAAGAAAACATGTTTGGACCTATCTAATCTGAGCGCGCAGGCAAGTGCGCTGAGCACGTGCTGTCGGCTATGGGGCATCAGCTGTTGGCACGTAAACAAACGCCATATGATGGTGAGTGTCGCAAAGCAAGACAGAGAGAGAGAGAGAGAGAGAGAGAGAGAGCGAGCGCTTGACAACTTAATGCTCTCCGGCAAAGCTTTTACGCTCTCTCTCCATTTCCATTTCAGATAAACTCAACCGTTTCGCTCAGAAGCATGCTAAGGCAAAACTTCACTTTCATTTACAGTTACAGTTACAGTTACAACCATAGACATAGCTATAGCTGTAGCCGCAGCAGCTTTCAGTGTCGACGTCAGTTTGCCGTGGCAAGCCAAAGCTTCAGGTCGTCGTGTCGTTTGCCATTTCGCGCTCGTCGCACAGCCAGCCGATTGGCAATCGCAGTTTTGTGCTAGCTTCGTGCAGGTCGCTCGCTAACGCGCGCGCTCAGTTCTTGTGCAAACGGCATCAGGATAACATTGTCCACTCCACACGGCCGACGGCATACGTCACACGTCATACGGGCAGCCATTTCGTAAGACGCCAACCGTCGCATTGTGTAATAATTTGCCTCGCAATGATCAAAATTAAATTTAATGTTGTAACGAAGGCCGGAACTGTATAGCTTTTATCACGACTCGTGCGGACCCTATTCAACTAAAAAAATGTATATATATATAAAAATAAATAAATAAAAAAAAAAAAAGCAACGACGAAAGTGTACGTGCCTCGTCCATCAATCGGCAACAGGAAATCCGCCCGCACTCCTGATTTTGGGTTTCACTTGACTGGATTTGTTTTATGTTGCCCTTTTCGCCATATGCACACCCGGTTTTGATTTTTATTGCCGCTTCGACGTTCCACGTTTCGCTTTCGGACCCGGAGACCCTCAGGAGACCCTGGGGTTTTCCAACTTTTCTTGTTTTTTGTTTTTGACCTAACGAAATCTTTGAGCCCTTTTTTTGGAAATATTAAGCAGCCAGCTGTAATTATGTTTCTTATATTTTGACCACTCTGAAGTTTGTTTAAATAACTCCAAAAGAGGCTTAATAGAGTATAAGTTAGATGGACTATTTGTTTTGTAGTTTAAGGATACATGTGAAACTTGTTATTAAAAAGATTAGAATTTTGATCAAATAACTTGAACAATTTATACAATACACATTTCTATGTCAATGTTCGTTAAAACAGTGTTCAAAGTTCTGTGAAGAAGGAATACTCCTATCAAAAAATCAAATTTTGAATTATATGGGAATTTAATTTTAAAATGATATCAAAGTTCGCACAAAATAAAAAATTAAATAGAAAATATATTAAACGAGATGTTGCGGCTCTCAAATAACCCTGAGAAAACAAGTTCTTTGCTTTTTCCAATTAGATTATCATTGAAACATAGAGTCCTCATGCCACTCAGATTTAGTTTCAGTAGGTCAGAAATCTTCTTACAATCTTTATTTAGTTCTATTTATAATTTGAAAAAAATAATCTAAAATATTTTATATTTTAAATTATAAAAATATTAAAATAATTATATTTTATATTTTATATTATATAAATAATATAATATATATTATATATATAATATAAACTACAAAAATTTTTAGATATTTATTTTAAATATATAAAAACGACTAAATAAAAATTGTAAAAAATATTTCAACAAAATCCCATATATATTGTATATAATTATATTATATTATATATAATAAATGAAATATTTTGTGAAATTCATTTTTTAAGAACAATTGTGATTTCGTTGACAAAACTGTTTTCTACTTAAGATGAGCTAAATCAATTGTTGATGTAGGATAAAAATAAATAAAAAAGTATACAAATGTTTTTAAAAAAATTTTAACTTTCAAAGAATTTCAAAGTTTCTAAAACTATTTTTTTTTTTAACTTAAAAACTTTAGATATATGAAGAAAAAATAAATTTAATTAATTCTCATCTTCACCTAATCTACTTTTATATACTCCGCAATATCCATTTAGCCACAACTCAAAAACTAAAATTCTGAAATATTATATATAGAATATGAAGCAAAAAAATTAAATTTTCTTCATCAATTGATCTAAAACGAGCAGAAAACTAAATTTTCTAAAAATCTCTTTGAAGTTCGAATAAGTTTAGAATGAGTCTCAAAATGTAGCTTGAAGCTTCAACTTCATAAGCAACAAATGAAAAATAAACAGATTTTTACTCGTTTCACAAAAGGAAAACACACACTAAAATTAAACCCGTACTTTGTTGCATAGTGTTAGCCTTCTATTAATTATTAATTAAGTTGGCTACATGAAATTGTTCATTTATGACTGAGTGTGGACGTTTTTGGTAAATGTTGTTAATAAATCCAACAACTTGGGATATTATGTATAATAAAGCATTTCATTGCGAGTCCCTTGAGTCCTTTGAGCCGCCGTCGAGTGCCAGGACGAACATAAAAATGACAGCCATTTCTCAGCCGCCGCCGGCTGGAGTTGGACTCGAAGCCAGCCGCATCATTCTTCATTAGAGCGCCGACATGTCAAGGACCATTTTTGGCCGCATTTTGATATTTTCACAAATGCATTTCCATAACAGAAAAAAGCAGGGGGAAAAAAGAGGAATGCAATGCCAGGCAGAAAACGACCTCAAAAAATGTTTGTAGCACTCGGCTACGAAACGGTGTGCTTTAGAGCTTGAAAAATTGCAGCAATTAGTGTGCCTGGAGGTCAACCAACCAACCAACCAACCAGCCAGCCAAACACCCAGTCAGCCAGCCAAACACCCAGTCAGGCAAACACCCAGCCAACCAGTCAGTCGGGCTGGAGCTGAAGCTGGAGCTGGAGCGAAACCTGCGTCCAAGAAATATGTGACACCCATTTTTTTGGGGTTTTTTTTTTTGGCATTTTTTAAAGGTTTTTTCTGTCTGTTTGCATTCAGCTTGCGACAAGCTCTAAACGTTTTTAAAGTAAGAGGTGTGAATGGAAGTATTGCTGGAGTAAATACCACTGTGACACAGGTGTCCTTAAGCAAGAGATGTTTCAATGAGAAATTATTATTTCTATGCTCGTTCAGAGTGTTTGTGAGGAGAGTATATTGGTTTTATGTGAATTTTGACATGCTTAAAGGAGAAATTATGAGAGCTAGATTTATTTTTTTATAGATAATCAGAAGCAAAAGATATTTCTAAGAAAAATCATTTCAGTATGTGCAGAGACGGCATATTGGTTTAATAGACAATTTGTCTTTGGCTTAAGTACAGATTCTTCGAAATACAAGATATTTAAATAAAATTTTATAGCTTAATACTCCTTCAGTATGTGAGAAGAGAGAAGCAAAAGATATATCAAAGAAAAATCATAGTTTAATGCTCGTTCAGTATGTGATGAGCCAGCATATTTGTTTTATAAACAATTTGTCTTTGGCTTAAGTACAGATTTTTAGAGCTAGATTACTTTCATATAAAAATACCTTAAATCAGAAGATATTTCAATTAAATTTTATAGCCTAATACTCGTTCAGTATGTAACAAGAGGGCATATTAGTTTTATGTAAGATTCTCTCTATGTTTTGAGTAGATTTTCTGAGCTAGAATACTTTTTACTAACTATATATATAGTTAGGTATAAGGTAGAAGCTATATCAATGAAAAATTTTAGTTTAATACTCGCTCAGTAAGCGTTAACAGGGCATATTAGTTTTATGTCAGGTTTGTCAATTCATGCATTGGCAGCAACAAATTATATCCAAATTATTGAAGTTAAGACTTGAACTCATATAGAATATTCACTATTCCTATCTTTATGTGGAATGTGGAACGTTGGATGTGCAACGTGAAAAGTAAAACGTGGATCGTGAAACGTGCATCATGAAATTTGGCACGTGCAACGTCAACAAAAAGTCGTGAATAGCTACGCAGGTTTAGAGTTAGATTCCTTTAACAGAAGTCATTTAGCTAGAGCTTCCATCGGGAAAAATGAATTTTTATTCTCTTTCACAATGTGATAAAAGAGTATATTGGTTTTATGGAATGATAGTGATTAACTACTAATAGATAATAATATAAAGATTATATAGTAAATTCTAAATTTGATGAAAACTTAAGGGTTTTAGAGCTTGAATCATAAATATTTTCTATCCCTGTAGATCGCCGTTGACTTCTTCTGCGGATTGAGGGAAATATTACATGCGCCGTTTGCGCACTCGCAAAGTTTTTTACCTTAGGCAGTACTGATACTAAAGTATCTTAACTCAAGCCATTTTTAATATAGTGAAGAGATCAGCTGCACTTCCTTTAAAGAGCGAACTAAGTTCGCCAAGGCTTAGACTCTGAGCGCAGCTCTCAGCTCTCTGAGCTCTTAGCTTCAATCGACTTAATGGACTTCATTACATTTGTTTTGCTATTGATTTTTATTTTTCTTAAATAGCTTAAGGCTTAGAGCAATGAAAGGGTATTTACACAGTAAGGTTTTCGTTCATAGCAAAATTCCTATTTATTTTAAAGATATCTTTATAGATTTCTAGATAAATACTATTTTCTATAATAAAAGTGAATCCCTTGTTGAAAATTGATTGTTTCAAGACTTAAAATATTGTTATAAAATTGCTTAAAAATTCTAATTTAAAGTGCAATGTAGCCAATTCTACAACATACCACAGTTTATCCATAAAAAACTCGGAAATTTAAAGCGACAACCCGTTGACTCGATTGTTACAATAATAAATTCATTTGGACTGCAAAAATAGTACAAGAATTTAATAAAAATAAAAAGAAATAAATTTATATTTATATTACATCAATATATATTGTTAATAACTGTACATAGCGCGGGCAATTTATATTATTAATTGCTGTTTAATTAATAACAAATATTGCATAACAAATAAAGTGGGCGGATTATTGAATCAGCTATTTGCATATTTCATATTTCACATTTCATATTTATTACAAAATCCATTATTTTTTTGTTCTTACAAATTTTTAGCAATTAAAAATGAAACAATAAGAGAGTGAGCGAGAGAGTGTGAGTGTTAAAGTGGCAAATATATTTATATATATATATATATTGAAAATATTATTAAAATATAAAGTGAGAAAAAGTGTTTTGTGCGAAATGAGCGAGAGCAAAGGCGCTTTGTATCGAAATCAGCTGCAGAAACCGAAACCGAAACAGAAACAGAAACAGAAACAGAATCAACAAGCGAATCGCAGTTCGCAGCGCATGAACTGGAAGCAGCGCGGCGCCAAAGGATCAACAGTCAACCGGCCACCGATGAGGCGGAACAATAGAGGAGCAGCTGTCGCTGGTTTCGGGCTGCTCTTTGGGCTGTTGCTGCTGCTGCAGCTGTTGGCGGCGACACAGTCAACGCCATCGCCCTCAACCATGCCACAGAAGCGAGGTAAGCATCTTCTTCTTCTTCTTCTTCATCTCATCTTCTTCTTCTTCTTCGTCTTACTCCTGTTGTTATTCGTGTTGCTGGCTGGCGGCAAACGCCATTGTGGTTGGGGGAAATGGCAAATAAATGTCAAATAACAGTGGCTCCCAATGTCGCTCGCACACACACACATGTTTGGATATATTGGCCATTGTTGTGCGCTGTGTGTGTGTGGCGGGTAAATAGGCAAAAAGACGTCAGCACAAAAGGCGCAGCACGTTGCGTATACGCGCTGTTGCTCCTTGTTCCTCCGCCCGCACTGCCGCTGACATCTTGAGTTTGCCTTTGATATTAACTATGGCAAAGCAGGAGGCGGGCAGGGGGTATATTTTATTAACATTGCATTGCTTCCAACTCGCTGACATAATAGAAAATTGAATTGCAGCACCAGCAGCAACAGCAACAACAACAGCAACAACAACAACAGCAGCAACTGCTGTTGGCAGCGCCAACCTTGTTTACAGCCAATGCAATGCTTGGCAATTAGTTGAACATCGTTCAAGTATACAAAACATAATTAAGGCCAGGCTAGTTGAGTGTACAGCATCAGCTAATCACAGTGATGAACAGGTTTTCAAAGAGATTACAGGCTAAAGTGTGTGCTAGTATTTAATCAATATTTTGAATTGAAAGCAAAACTAAATTGAGATTAAATATATATGTAAATATACTCGGAGTAAGTTTGTTGAAGCTGAAAGTTTTATAAATAGGAAGGAATTTTACTTTATTTATATTGGGTATAGTTAGTTTTTATACAACAAAAAGTCTATATATTATATTATAAACTCAGCTCCTTTCCGTTGAAAGTGCATTTGTCGTTTTATTTTTTAACCTAATATTTTCAGTTAATTTTTATATAAATATTATTTTATTTTTTAATACAAATAATAAGAATAACAATCTAATAATAATAATAAATAAAAAAAGATAATAATTAAATAAAATAAATAATAATAATTTGTTAGTCAATTTGTTAAGTAAATAATCAAAAATAAAATAGATTATCTTTGATTATATACTTAACAAATTCAAAATATTTTTCAAAATTGTTCAATATTTTTTCAAAAAATAAAATAGATTATTTTTGATTATTTACTTAAAAAATTGTGAATTAATTTTAATTATTAATTTTTTGAATTAATTATTATATTTTTTATTTATTTTGTATTATTATTATTATTATTATTACTTATTATTATTATTATTATTATTAATTTTACTTATTTTCCTTATTATTATTATAATACTATTATACTCTATTTATTATTATACTTATTATTATAATATTTACTTAACAAATTGAAAGTATTTTTAAATTATGAATTATTTTATTGAATTATTATCTTTTTTATTTATTGAGTATTTTTACTTTTAATATTTTTTTGAATTATTATTATTTTATTTAATAATAAAATTTATTATTATATTATTTGAAAATATTTTTTAATTATTCATTATTTTATTTAGTTGCTATATTATTTATTTATTTTGTATTATTTTTCTTATTATTTTTTTCATTATCATTAATAATTATTAATACCTTCAAAATATTATATTATTTCCTATCTTCTCACACTGATATTATGTTTGCAATATGCCGAATTCTGCTTGTCAATGCTTGTTTGTGTCCTATTCCTGATTCAATACGTAGCTAGAAGAGGCTTTCACAAGTTTTTCTAAGATAAATGCCAGCAGCCAAATTTATTAATGAGAAATTCTGTATTGAAATGTGTCTCATGCTTCTCTGTTTTGCCTTTAGTTGAGAATATTAATTAATGTTAATGTGGCCAACATATTGAGTTGACATTATAACTCAAATAACTATTGTTTCTCTCCTTTCTCTGGCTTTCTCTTTCCCTCTATTTGTGTCTTCTTTTTTTGATGACTATCTCTCTACTTGTCTCTCTCTCTCTTTGTCAACCTCTTTCTCTCTCACTATCTCTTTCTTTTCTATCTCTCACTCTCTCTCTCTCTACCTTCTTCCATTTCTCTTCCTCTCTCCATTCTTAATATCTTTCCCTCGTCATATATTTAATAAACTTTTCTCCTCTCTATCTTGGCAACTGCTCTTACTCCTGTTAACATTCAATATTGTCAAATCGTCGCAAATCTAGCATATCTTAAGCTTATCATCAAATTGCGTGAGCTTCTATAGGTCTATAGGTCTTCATCTGCTTTAGCATCTTCATCCGGCCGCTGTCGCGCCTTTTTACGCATGGCTCACAGCTATGGCTATGACTATGGCTATGGCTAGCTAGCTTGTTAGCCAAGCCGTCGCACAGCTGTCGCCGCAGCTTGGATCACCATGAACTTTTGCTTTCATTTCACGCTGGGGAGCAATATTGTGGCTTTTTTTTTTTTTTGGCTTTTTTGCTTAGCTTAGCTGAGCTGCTGAGTCTTTGAAGTTGACTCCATGACCGGATGCCCAGATGCCGCGACTCGAGTCGACTCGAGTGCTGCCAATCCAATCCAACAACATGCTATATTTTATTATGCAACAAAAGAGCAAGAGAGAGAGAGAGAGAGAGAGAGGGAACAAAATAAAGAAACTTACCAAAAAACTTGCTTTGTATATATATATATATTTGGCGCAACAAAAAACTTGACGCGACATTGTCGTAAATAAGAGACAAAAACTTTTCTATCCATGCGTTTCCCAGCTACTATAAATATATATTCCTGTTAGTTATCTGGTGTCAGAGACAAAGCCAAAAAAAAAAAAAAACAAGTAAGAAAGCTCTAGTCGGCGGTACCCGACTAGGAGATCCCCTGAACCCTGCGAAGAGCCGATACTCCAAACATTCTATGCTTATTTAACATATACATGTATACAAGCAATACATGCACACACACATACACACATACACATACGCACGCACGCATAAGCGAGCGCTCTGCTGACTGCGCAGTTAACGCAGCGACTGAGTGTGGGCTGCGCTCATAGGCTTTACTATGGGAAATTAAATGTTTAATAATTTCTTTTGTAGTTGGACGTTCTTAATTAAACTTTCAGAGCGTGATTCTGTCATTTATATGTGTATATTTGCCAAAGCACAAGTCTCTAGTATTTGAAATACGGATTTTACAAGTTTGGGGGGAAAGGGAAGGAAAGGGGGGTGGTATCAAAAATTTGACAAAAATCAAAATTGTATAAACTCTACATTATACTGAATACAAAATTTGGAGACTCTAGCTCTAAAGATGCGGGAGATATAAATTTATAACTGCATTTCGATAACGTTTTAAATCGATAACTATAAAACGATTAAATTTATCGATTTTTTGAAGCAAACTCGATCTGCGCGTGCTATACACGGACCTACATAAAAAATTTCAAGTCTCTAGCTCTTATAGATTCTGAGATCGACGCGTTCAAACATACGGACAGACGGACAGACGGACAGACGGACGGACGGACAGACGGACAGGGCTAAATCAACTCAGCTCGTCGCCCTGATCAAGAATATATATACTTTATGGGGTCTGCCACGCCTCCTTCTGCCTGTTACATACATTTTAACAAAACCATTATACCCTGTTTTCCCATTTTCAATGGGTTCAGGGTATAAAAAAAACAGAAACAAAAAGAAGAAGGAAACTTGTGAATGAATATGATAAGTTTGTTGTTATTGTTTGAGGACAGTGAATGAGCAGAGGGGGCGGTGGGGGTGTGGCAACTGGGAGCTGCCATAAATTTGTGCTAATCCAATGTGGGCACAGTTTATAGGTGAAGTGAACTTTATGGATACTTGAGCGCCAAGTTGTAGATACTTTATGATATTTCTCATATGCATGACTGCCTGTGTGTGCCTGTGTGTGTGTACATGTGTGTGTATATTGCTTGAAAGTTTTATGACTTGTGAAGCATGAAATGTGCAACAAATTGTGGCTGAAAGATGAGCATAGACCAGCAGCGGAACACTGTATTATAAATATGTGTGTATGTATATATGTATGTGTGTGTGTATGTGATTCAATGATACGTTTAATATGGCCCAAGTCAATTGACTTGTGTTAAATATCAAAGTTTCTATTGCTTATGTGAGTGGCTAATAGAGTAGGTGGGAGAAACTGGACAATGTCTTATTATGTTATGTGATTAATCAAAGAACTTTTGATACTCATTGAAATGGGTATTGGGGATATAATGGGTTTTGTGAATGTATGTTGTAGGTATAAGGAGTGTGGTAGAGCCTAGATCTCTGTATGTGTTTATCACTTTCTCCCTATCTCAATCCCTTTATTTCTCTGTCTATTTATCTCTCTTTCTATTTCTCAATCTCAATCTCTATCTCTTTCTATCTCTCTCTCTCTATCTTTATCTCGATCTCTATATTTTTCTCTGTCTATATTGCTATCTATCTCTCTATTTCTCTCTCTCTCTCTCTCTCTATCTCAATATCTCTCTGTCTTTCTATCTTTCCATATCTCTCTCTATTTCCTTATCTCTCTATCTCTCTGTCTCTCTGTCTCTCTGTCTCTCTGTCTCTCTGTCTCTCTGTCTCTCTGTCTCTCTGTCTCTCTGTCTCTCTGTCTCTCTGTCTCTCTGTCTCTCTGTCTCTCTGTCTCTCTGTCTCTCTGTCTCTCTGTCTCTCTGTCTCTCTGTCTCTCTGTCTCTCTGTCTCTCTATCTCTCTATCTCTCTATCTCTCTATCTCTCTATCTCTCTACCTCTCTATCTCTTTATATCTCAATCTCTTTATCTTTCTATCTTTCTATCTCTCTGTCTCTATTCCTCTCTCTCTATCCCTCTCTTTCCTTGTATCTCTCTATTTCTCATTTGTAGTCTTAATCAGTATTTCTCTCTCGCTCTTTCTCTGTCTCACTTGCTGTCTCTAATTGTCTCTTTCCCTCACTATCTCACCATTTCGCTCTATATTTCTACACTCTGTCTCTCCCTTTTTCTGAATCTGGTTATCTATGTCTTTGTCTCTGTTTCTTTCTTAATCTTTCTTGCACTCTAACCCCCTCTAGCTGTCTCTATATCTCACCTACCTTAGAGAATCCTAGCCTACTAAATAATATTCTTTCATAATTAACTTTATGACATATTCTCTAATTATTTGTATTATTTTATTACAAAAAGAAAGAAACATACTCCTGTTCATACCACTCGCTTGACCTCAAAGAAACGCTTCAGATAGTAAATCTCGATGACGGTCAAGGTCAGTAGGAGTGAGGGTCCAAAGATGGACCAGGCCACCAGGCGGAAGTGCACATTGTCGCTGAGCTCCAAGTGTCCTTTGTAGCGCACATGCATGTACTCCTGCTCGTGCTTCATGGCAATCATTTGGCTGGACAGCTCATTGATGTCCTCCTGCAGCACCGACTGCTCGATGACGTCGTCGGCCCGCTTATGCGGATCAATGTAGTAGCCCAGATCTTTGACGACTATGAAGTGAAACATCAGAACCTTTGGAGTCAGTGTCGACTTCGAGTTGTCGAAGCACAATGTGTATTGGCCATCCTTGTTGGCCGCAAACGTATATTTGCCACTCGTCTCGGCCTCGGCGTGATAGAGTTTCTCAGTATCTGGTGCTGAAATGTCCACGGCAATGTCCTTGAAACCGCCCTCCATTACCTCAAAGCTAATCGTGATCTTGTCCTTCTCGTGTGCGCGATCAAAGAAACAAACCGTGTCGTGGGCATCAACTGTGATCAGAAAACCGTGAGCAACTTGCAAAAGCACTAAAATGCCCATTAAAATCAACATTTCGAAATTGTCTTTTGGAATTTATTAGAGTTTTATGCTTATGGAATTTATTTCTGTTCAGTTTTGTATACCAGCTCAATGTCTACTCGATACAAATGAGTTTTAAGGAGTAAAGAAATAATAGAAAATGTAAATAAATAAAATTTTAAAAAAATATATGTATATATATACATAATGTAATAATGTTTTATAAATAAAACGCTTACACCTCCTTTTTATATAACTTTTTAAATTCTATATAAAAATAGAAATTTTTAATATATATATTTTTAATATATATAAATTCTAGTTCATAGAAACGTTGAACACATTTTTATCTAAATTTGTTTAGATAATTCACATGAATTCTAATTAATCTGTTTCCCCCTTTTCTTCATATAATTAATTTTAATGTATTGATACATATATATATACTCCTATTAATGTATATAAATTCTTGTTCATATAAACTTTGACCTGTAATTTATGCAACATATTATTATATATATATTAACAAATATATAAATTTCTATAGCTATATTACTTCATTAGACTTACTTCATAGAAACGTTGACTTCCGTTTTATTAGTATTTTAAGCAGATATATAAAAATATAGTATATATAGAACATATATATAAAGATCTGTAAAAACAAAACTATTTTAATTCTAATTAAATCTCATTCAGAGAAACTTTCACCTACATTTGCTAAAATACATTTATACGTTTATATGTATAAACATATATATGAATAAAGTTATATAAATAAACATTCTATGCAAAATAGCCAAAAATTTATTTTAAAGCTAATTTAGTAAAATACAAAACAAAAATACAGTTAGACAAACAAAATTAATAAAAGCAATAATTTCGCATTTGCATTAAAATAAATTCCGAGTCTGGCACAAATAAAATTTTGCTCTATTTTTGTTGGTTTTATTTATATTTTTTATTTTTTGTGTGTGTTATTTTTGTGCAAAAACTAAAAACAGTTGAAAATTTATTTGCCACATTTATAAAGTTATAAATTGCAATTTGTTTGCTATTTGCTCAACAATTAAAACTGAGCTCAGTTGGCATTTTGGGGCGTGGTGCAGGAGCTGGGGGGATGGAGAAATTAAAAACCTTTTGTTGCTTTTTAGAGAGCACTTTAAAATGCTCTGCCTGCCCCAATGGCATTAAAAATGGATGACATTTTGACAATTGATGGCCGTGCGCCGTGCCAAGGAATCGATAACATAAAATATGCATTACCCAGTGTACATCAGAGCAAGCAGACTGAAAGAATGGCTGGAGCTGGGGAGTCGAACTGGGCAGATGAGCTGGGCGGCGGGATGTGGATTTGGTTGGGGCATGTGCAAAATGCGTTGCTTGGACAGCTGCCAATTTGCAATTTGCTTTTATCATCTTAATTTGATTTGAATCGTATTTGTGTTCAAATTCTGCAAACCCCATCAAAAGTTCACAATGGAATGCTGCGCAAATTAGCAGAGAAATCAATTATTTATTATGTCATTATTTGATGTGCCTAATTGAAGTCCAATAACAAAATCTTATTCCATGCACAGAGAGTTCAAACATAAATGTTCAATTCACCAGCAAACAGCGAGCAGGATTTGTCAAGCTGCAATGCGGATTGAATGAGCTCAGTTTGAATTGCAAATTTATATAATTTTATACTTATCTCAATCGCAAAATGAATGCCAAATGTGAACTGACTTTAATGCAAATTATTAATCGAGAAAAGTTCGTGTTGAGTAAGAATGTAGTCAAGATTAAAATTATTATTTATAAATAACACGCTGACATTGTCCGCCAAAATAAAGCTACAATTTTATATAATAATTTATAATTAGTCATCGAAATTTATTTGTTTTTCATAATTTTATATAATAATTTATAATTAGTCATAGAAATTTATGTATTTATATTGTATTAATAATGGAAGTGAAACATCCTGAAAAATAACCAATTATTTAATTAGAACACAAATATATTTGATATTTGCTATTTATCTCTTTACTTACTTTTTTCATAATTATCAAATTCCACTGAAATTTTAATTAGTTTCTTTGTTGTTTTTTTTTTTTTTTACTGAATTCTTTTGGTATATATGTAATTTAATAAAATATTTATATAAATTCATACATGCATACTTGACAATAGAAATTAATTAGAACTTATGTAAATATAACAAATATTTGTGGAGACAACAAATATTTCAGTTGAAGCAAAATCTGAAACATGCATAAAAAAAATATATATGTTATGAAAGCTATTTCATATTTCATACCATTGCTTTGCTAAGTATTTTTGAAATTATTGATGGAAATAAAAAAAATTATAAATAAATAAAAATTACTGCGAAAAAATGTTATTACTGTGTAAATAAAATATATAAATATATAAAAATATAAATATATAAATATATTGAAAATATAAAAATAGAAATATAAAAGTGTAAGGATATGAAATATAAAATTACAAAAATATAAAACTATGAGAATAAATATGTGAAAATAATAACAATAATAATAATAGTAATAGTAATAATTATAATAATAATAATAATAATAATAATAATAATAATAATAATAATAATAATAATAATAATAATAATAATAATAATAATAATAATAATAATAATAATAATAATAATAATAATAATAATAATAATAATAATAATAACAATATTAATATTAATAATAATAATAATAAAAAATATATGAATGTTATTTAACTACAAGTAAAAAGTAAAATAAATTAAATAATGAAAGACAAAAACTTACTTTGAAAACTATTTAACCTCTACATGAGATATCTTTTTAAATTATTTGATTTGATAAAAACATTTATAATTCTCTACTCGATGGTTTTTGTTTTATTAAATTAGCTAAAAACTAGAATTCCATTGTTATATTGTTGTATTGCTTAATTAAGTCCTCTTGCATATAGCAAAGGGTTTGGGATATCCTTATTAATTATTTCCTGTTTTGAAGATGCTAGATTGATATAGCATAGTTTCAATACAACAAAAAATTGAATAAGCTAAAAACTTAAATTAAAAAAATATTATAATTACAACAGAAATATTTGTTTTTTTTTTTTTAGTATTTGCTATATGGAATTTCCATAACCTCTCGTTTGCCATATTTGTAAAGTCTGAAACGTAGAACATATGCTATTCAATTAAGTGCCATTTGCTGGGATTACAACATTTGTGGATGTTGTGCCGTTCGAGCCAAGCTTAATTTGCATAACTTGAATAACTTGCATTCCACTTAAAGCGTTTACATTTTGTTAGCGGCGGCTGCTTCAGACTCGATAGACGTTCAACTATTTCAAACAAAAGCCGAGAGTGTTGGCCATGATGATGATGATGTGTAGCCAGCCAGCCCGGCAGAGCTTCAACCCGATATGCCAAATGGAAAATGGGTTTTTCTTCGCTTTCGCTTAAACATTTTACAACTATTTGCTGGGGTTTTTCTTTAGTTTTTTTTTCGAGTTCTTTTTTTTTTTCTTTTTGTTTTCAACATTTTGTGCGCTGTTTGAATATCCTTTATGATATTCAATTTCAAATTGTAATGCTTTAAGCGATTAAGTACACGCTTTACGCCACTTAACTTCATGTCTATGTGGTGCGGCGGAGCTGCTTCAACACTCTTTTTTTGCAGTCCTTTTACTTTTGCGACAGAAGAAGAGTTCGGTTTGGTCGCGGTATTTGCACTACTTGAGTTACTTTGAGCAACGCGTGCTGCTCGGCCGACACTTGACTCCTTAGTCGACCCGGGCATCATGCACATCATCATCGTCGTCGTCCTCATCATCATCATCCTACTCATCATCATCATCATGACATCGACGCTCTTAAGTGCTGGTTCAGGCCGAAGCTGACGCTGAGGCCGACGGCGAGACGGGCGTGTGAAATGTTTTTTGCGTGCTTAAGGACTTTTTTGCTGTGAACGCGCTGTCGTCGCCTTACATCCGTTGGATATTTCATGTGCGTACAGCTTAGCGGCTGGCGTTGCCAAGTCCCAAAACTCAACTCGAGCGACAGATTTCGTTGCGTTTCGTTTCGTTTCGGTTCATATTTCTGCTACTTCTACTACTACTGCAGCTGTTCATGCCGGCTGGCTTTAAGCGGCTTAAATTGCGTATACGCCCCCATAGAGTGTGTGTGTGTGTGTGTGTGTCTCTGTCTGTCTGTCCATAATGGCTTGGCAGTACTCAGCCAGTAGGCTCTTATTTTGCATTTCTAGTAGCAGCCAGCCAGCCACATGACCAGAAAACTTTGCAGGGCACTTTCCTTTCCTGCCAGCTACTCAATTATTATTATGCCGCCTTGGACAAACCCAGCAGAAAAAGTTTCATTTGCGATGACGACGATGAGGGGGAGGATAACGTGCGTGCCAGCTAGAGAGCTACCTACCTACCTTTCCTCCTCCCTTTTCTGTTTTACTCACACTCTTTTCTAGTTCTGTTGCTTGCGTCTGCCGCGCCCGTTGCTGGGCTTCATCAAATCATTTTTGTGGCCAATGCATTCGTGCGTGCTCTAATTTGCTTTGGGCTCACAGGAGTCGCTCTGTGTAGCGTTGATTGCTTGTCGGCAGTCCTAGTCGCATTTTAATGCCTTTTTAAAGGTGCAAATGATTTTGTCCCACCGACGGCAACTTTTTTTCCGTTCTTTCTTTTCTCTTTCTGCCAGCCGACAAAATCTCGCATTAGCCTAATTTTTACATTGTCGAACGAGGCGAGACACGTGAGGCGGCTGCCCCTGAGGCGTATATGGATGGAACTGGTAGCTGCTATGAAAATTAAGAAATTACCATAAATTGAAAACTTAGAACAAAGCGAGGCAAATAATGCAAAATGTGTTGCCTACTTATTCGGGCGGCAAAGCGCAGGCAAAGAATAAAATGTGTTGCCTACTTATTTGGGCGACATTTAAATTGATTTTTTTTCTCACTTTTTCATTAAATTTTACTATAAGGAGATTGAAACAATTTTAGGAGAAACACATCTTCTTCTTATTCTTCAAATATAGTCAAGTAATTCTTTTCTTCTTAACTTGTTTTTGTTGTTCTTTTTGGGGCTACGAAAACTCTTTTCGCAGTGCAGCATAGTCTGTCGCATGACACCCAAGGACAGCCAACATTAGCTGCAAAATCTTGCTAATCTCACTTGAGTAAAGCACTTGAGAGAAACAGAGAAGGAGAAGAAGGGGCGAAGGAGATGTGTAAGTGAGGGCGGAATGAAAGCAAATCGAGAATTGAGGCAAACAAACGCTGAGAATGAGCTGTAAAAAGGCTCAAGTATTGACAATGGCATCAAGGATATCGTCGTGGCAATATGGGCGTATCGCTTCGGATGATGTGTGTAATGCGACAATGGGCGTGACAATCGCCCAACGCCCCCAGCCTTAACAACAAATTGGCAAATTTTGTGTAAAGATTTATTTCAATTGAAAGTGCCCGCCATGAGCTGTCAACAAGCATGCCAGCTTCCAGCTTCCAGCTAAACGAAGAAAGCCAGAATGTCAGCTAACGAGCTTCAATGAGGCATGCCAAGTACTTCCGCTATATGAATAGATATATATATATATAAATATATATAGTATAGTATATATATATATATGTAGGCAGTCGAGCTCGGCCTGACATTGTGGCATTTAAGTTATGCCAGTGCAAAACATTTTCCTGTCCTGTTTTGCAACATTTTGTTATGTGTTGCCATAAAATGCACATTAGAATTTCCGCTCTTTCCTGCTACAAATTTCACTTATTTGCGCCAAGTCTAAGTAAATTTACGAATCTTGCCAAAAAATTCAATAAGTTTACTAAAATTTCTTTTGGATTGCGAAGATAACTTTATATTATATTTAACATATATTCAGTTTATATATATTATATGGGGAAAAGAAATCATCGAATGACATTTCTTTTTATTTATAAATGTATAAATGTTAATTAATTTTTTTTGTTTGTTTGTTTTCTATAATTTGTTGTCAGCTAGCTCAAAATTAATGGATATGCTTCAAAGTAGACTCACTTAGGTTCAATTTCTACACACACTCACACATACACATGCCACACACACACTATTGTACTTTGATCTAAATAGTATGAGATATTTTTCTGTGGGCAAACGCTCAGCTATCAATGAATGTTTGCGGCTTTTGTGACGGCTGAACATTTAACCATTGCCAATTGCTCGAATTTGATTGAATTGAATTTTAAATGCTGCACTGCGTGCCCAATGGGTCGTTTAATATATATCTAAATGAATGCCTGTCAATTAACCAAGTCTGCATTTGAAAACCTAGCAAATGCGTACTTGATAGCTGACATCAAAGCACAAGTTGAGTTTGTCAGTTGTCAGTGTAGAGCAATTGCATTTTGTAGTTGTTTCGCATACAATTGTAATGTGGAAATTGAAAATTAATAAAAAAGTGTATATATTAAATATTTAGTATATCAGAAAAATGTATATCAAATGTATATAAATGTATATAAATTAAGAAAAATATATATCAAATATTAATTTTTCATTATAGAATGTTTGAGTTTATTATATTAATATCAAAACAGCTTTATCTATGGCGTTGCTTCGCACAAATTGTAAAGACTTTTTGTTAATATGAAATTACAGATATTTCATAAAGAAAAGGTGGGAAGTGTAGAGAATCCCAGGACTATGTAAAGCTTTAGCAATATCGAGAAAGCTGATGCGCTGAGTAAGAGCTGAGCGGTTGAAGCGAGAGCTGAACCTTTGATAGATAACTTAAAGTCTAAGGAGACAGAGAGAAAAGAGAGAAAGAGAGAGAGAGAGAGAGAGAGATTGAGAGAGAGAGATTGAGAGAGAGAGAGAGAGGTTGAGAGAGAGAGAGAGATTGAGAGAGAGAGAGAGATTGAGAGAGAGAGAGAGGTTGAGAGAGAGAGATATTGAGAGAGAGAAAGAGAGAGAGGGGGAGAGACAGAGGGAGAGACAGAGGGAGAGACAGAGGGAGAGACAGAGGGAGAGACAGAGGTAAAGACAGAGGGAGAGAGAGATCAAGAGTTAAGTTATTTCAGAGTCTAGTTTAACTGGAGGTTATGGTTAGCCATCAATGCTGATCAGATGCTAGCTTTTTAAAACTTCTTTAAGATAGATACTTAGATACAATAGTAGATCAGCAAGCTGCCTCGATTGGCTATTGGAAAACAGAAGACTCGATCAGATTTGTTAACAGTTTCTTGCTGTTGTTGAACTGCCCCTAAAACTAGAAATATAAATGCATACTACTTGAAGTTTATAAGGAAAGTTTAATCTTTTGGGGAATTCCATTTAAAAGTTAATTGCCTTTAGAGAGGCTTTCAGAGCTACGCCAAATGCTGCTTATTCCACATAGAGTGCAATCTGTACAATCTCCACATCTTCAGCTTCACAGTTCCTTTCACTATTATAATAACTTAAGACTGAGCTGCAATCACCTGCAGAGTTTGATTAGCAAACTATGCTCGACTCAATTTAAATTACATTTAACTTTCTAATTACATCGACACAAACTCAGACATTTTTGGGGCTTTAAGACGGAGAGAGACCGTTTCATTATCTCTAATTAGCTTTGAGCTGTGACACAAGCAATCAGAGCTATTTCACATGACGCATATTCAGTCAGTCGATGCTTATCCCAATGGGATTTGCTTAGCTTCGAGAGAGACACAGCTCTCTCTCTCTCTCTCGCTCGCAATTTCACGCTAGCGCATTTGTTGTCAGTTGTCTGCTAGAAATCGGGCTCAAATAAATGAAATGACAAATTCAATGATAATCATTTTGCATGCAAATTCAATTAACAAAATGTGCTTAGCAAGTAGAAGAAGAAGTAGAAGCAGCGCTGCCTTAACAAATGAGAAAATTTAATAGAAAGTTGAGAGTCGTGCGAATTTAAGCAGGTTTTATTTTGTGAGCGTGGGCGGTGCTTACACATAACACCAAATTGTAAGCGTCTGAATAATCCACAAGAACTCACACACACACGCACAACACACACATTTGTGTGAGCCACGAAAAATTTAATTTTCTCACATTACTTGTGCATACTTGCAAAGGCCTGAGGCAGCTAACCCAAGCTCATACCAAAAGCCAGACAGAGCTACGTCTGTGTGTGTGTCGTCTATACACACACATAAGTATATATATTTATATATATATATATATATATATATATATATGGCACCCGCAAACTCTGTGTAGAGTATTTACTGTATGTGTAGTATTGAAACAATGTGAAAATTGCGCATACGCACAGTTGTGCCCACACTCTTAGCACCCAACCCAAGCACACACCTTTTTCGTTTTTACTTTATTTGATAAGCACGTCATTTGCATATGGCAAGTTAGCAGCAGCGTTGCAGGGTATTTGCCAAAAGGGGTCATAACTTAAATCAGCGTCGTGTCAAATATGTTGCCAGTTTGCACTGACAATAAACGAGGCGAAATAAAGAGAAAACAGCCAGCAGCAGCAGCTACAACAGGTATATGTAGTGGGAGGCAACAGATTCTTAGTCAGCGACTGTCGAAATCAACTGGCTAACGACCTTCACAGTGAATCTTATTGAATTGTCAGAGCTGAATGAGACTCTTGTGTCTATGATTTATTATTATTATTATCTAAAATAGAAGAAATATAGAATTGATATATATAGAAATGTTTGCAGTAGTATGAATTCCATGGCAAACTTGCCATACCTAAAATTTCAACAGAAACTAAGCATCTTATGTATTTCAACTGCTTGTCCTAACAATGAGAGCTCAGTGTCTGACTGCAAGCAGCTTTCTCTGTGATTCTCATTCAATTTTTGATTCAACTCAAAATCAGATTTCGCCTCATAGTTCTCAATAGTTCTCATTGTATTATTGATGCCATATTTTATGTTGACTTTTTAGATGTGTACACTTCTAAGATCAGTTTAAAATATAATAAAAACTAATATAAAGTTAAATATTTAGCTTCAAATATGACAAATCAAGCTATAATTTTGGCCTTAATATATAGCGCAATATTTGTCATATGAATTATTGCCAGTTTGCATAAAAGGCAGGCATATTCAGGCCATCAGCAGTACCACTCAATCATAGCTGTTTAGCCTCGCCTTTGCCAATGATTCTCATTAAATAGACACCAAAGATTCAATGAGAATTGCTGAGAAAGGCAATTGCATGTGGCGTTTGACAGATGTTGATTTTGTCTTTCTTGTACCTGAAACTTTTAGTTCTTTAACAAACTTCTTTATCAGTATAAGAAGGTCTCTTAAAGAAGTAAAAGCTACAATAATGCCAAAACCAGCATCTGTCGGCCTCTATGCACTATTGCCTCTCTCTGTAATTCTCATAAAGTTGTACTCTGACTATATTGCAATGTAAATTCTTCGTAATGAAAACTGACAATAAGAAAAATCTTTATTAATATACATATATAACTAAAATTCCTTAATATATATATACATGAACTATGAACCCCTTTTTAGAAAAGTTTCTTGTTACAAAAGCAAAGCATTTGCCCTTTCGAATATTTCAAACTTTTTATGAAGTCTCTAACAGGAAAGCAGCATCAAATGTGTTCACAGCTTGCATAAGAGTGAAGGGTATTGCTGCAGGAATGGCAACAGCTTCTATTAGCTGATGTGCCTTCTCCGTGATTCTCATTAAAATAAGCACAAACTTTTCTCAAACTAATATTTTGCCTATAACACATCAACTTTATACCAGGCGGACGCCTTTCTCTGAGATTCTCAATGCATGGCCAGAAATCTCTCTATTTGCAGCTGCAAATCCTATTAAACAAATCTCGCATTTTATCTAGAACAAATAAAGTCTGAAAACAAGTAAACAATTTAAGAACTGTGCTAGTTTCACATACATATATATATACATATATATTGGAATTCAGGCAACAACTGTTTGTGCCTTTTTAAGATGTTGTACTTTATGGCCACAAACTTAAAGCAAAAGCTTCGTTTTGCTTGCCATATGTTTATGAACGCCTGGAAATTGGCCAGGCGAAGGCGCACATAATTCTGGAAAAGAACAATTTGTTTGGCTGGCTGGCTGCAGGCGAGAAGTTTTTGGTGCCTTCGCCTTCATTTGCCGTCGGTGTATAAAATTACAATAAATCCTTGCATTTTAGCTGCAAATAAACAAAGATTTGCAGCAGAACGAAACGAAACGAACGAAACGAAACTGGGCGCTAAAACAAAACAGCTGGCGGGCCAAAGTGCATGCAAAGTGGCATTTGAGGAGGGAAGTGGAGAGGAAAGGAGGCAACGGGCGCAAAGGCAAAAAGGGATTTCGTGTAGGAGTTAGAGTCGAAGAGAATAACGAATCCTTGTTCTGCTTTGGCTTGGCTGTTAAATCAACATGTAAGCATTTAATGCGGCGCCCCCAGAAGCTGAAAAAGCGTAAAATTCCCCAAATGACCATAAATTTTAGTGTTTGCCATTGTTGTTGCTGCTGCTCCTTCTTCCTTTAACACACATACTATATATATATATATATATATATAAATTTATATATATATATATATATTTCTGTTCTTTATTTTTGTTGCCTGGGCTAAAAAGGCAGCAGCAGCAGCAAGCGTGGCAAACTTCAGCAAACACTTGAAAAAATAAATGGCATTTTGGGTTATGTGCAATAATAAAATGGAAATTGTGCAAAAATATGTTCTTACTCGCATGTGTGTGTGCGAGTCTCTCTCTGTGTGTGTGTGTGTGTGTGTGTGTCTGTTGAAAATAACTTCCATGCTAACTGGAACTGGTTTGATATAATGGCCTCATGTGGTAGTTTCTTTTTATCAGCTTAGAGAGGTTCATGAACTGTTGACAGTGACTGTTTAAAGAAAACATTTCTCAAATCGAGAATTTAATCAAACTAAATTTATGAATGAATTATGTTGAATATCTAGTTGAATAGAGAGAGAGAGAGGGATAGAGAAAGAGCGAGTATAGTAGGAGAGTGAGTGAAGAGCGAGAGAGAAAGCGAGAGAGTGGGAGTTAGGAGAGCAAATAAATCAACGACTAAATGTGTAGAAACTGTTTGTCTTTGGTCTGTAATCATAGATGAATTTGGATATATATGCAGAGCAATATTATTTTTATTTCACTACGTTGGCAATAATTAAAAAGTATCAAATAAATTTTATTTTCATATGTATCGATATATTGAGCAGTTTTTATACCCTGAACCCATTGACTATGGGTATAAAGTATCCATAAATTGTTGTTTCTGCTTTATTCTTTATTTGTTTTTAGTCTTTATTCTTAGGAATCGAAACCATCTATTTATTTTAAAATATTATAATATATATAAATATTAATATAAAATATTATAATATGTATAAAAATTAATATAAAATATTATTATATATAAATATTAATATAAAATATTTATTTATATAAATATTATATATTTTTAAGTATTTTTTTGATATTATGATTATTTTTTGTACCCTCAACCTGTTGACGATGGGTATAAAATATCAATAAATTTTACTTTGAGCTTTATTCTTCACTTTATATTTATTATTTTTAGGAATTGAAACAAACTATTTTATAATATATTATATATTTTATATTTAAATATTTATTTTTCTTATATTTAATATTTTATTTGATATGTATTACTGTTAAAGTGCACAGATTACAGACTTCAACCATATTTCAGACAGCATACGAATTTTATTAAAAAAAACTTTTTCTTTTGTAGCCAGAGTTTAGACTTCACTCAATTAGAATTCTCTAAGCACACTTGACTTTATTTATATTTGCTCTGGCATAGTTCATGCCATACTTATTCAGATATATGCATTTAAAGCAATTTGCCAACTAAATAAAGACAATACTAAAAAATTTTATTTAATTCTTTCTAATTTACTTTTCTGTATAAATACTTTTTTCATATATATTTCTATATCATTTATACATTATAATTCACTTGTAACTTTTGCTTTTGCTTTGAAAGAGTTTTAGATTTTTCAAGGCAAAATTTCAAGGGTCTAAACGGAAAGGAAATGTAAATTTGTTTTTTATGAACAACAGTTAAAACAAAAAATTTACTTATACGCTTTTCTTGATGTAAATGAAAAACTTTCCTTTTAAACTAGTTTTAAGAGAATATATAATGAAGAAGAGTTGAGAAAATAATAATCTATTGTCAAAACACTATACAATAGCTATCCAAGTTGAAGCTAGTTACTTATTGTTCAATGCATATCTGATAGTTAGGTAACTTGATAACTGAAACGTTTTATTATAAATGAAAAACAGAACTGCAAATACTTTGAGAAAAAACTTTGAATACTCTTAAAAAAAAAATACTTTGAATACTCGAAAAATTGCTTTAAAAATCAAAGTTAATCGACTCCCTTGAATAAGTGCATCCAATTATTTGCATCGTAGCGATTTTTATATTTTAAGATACCCTGATTAAATGTGAGTAAAGAGTATATAAGTTGTTTGTGAATTTATGTGACAGGCAAAATAAAACAAAGTCAATTGGAGGGATTAGAAGGTTGAGTTGAGTCCAGCTAGCCATAGCCTTAAAATCGGCAATTTATTCCTTTGTTTTGAGATTTGAATATTGGTATATAGTATATATCTAATGGACCCAATATAGTATAGAGTATACAATAGTATATCAAAGGCAAAAGCAGTTCATCTCTTTCAGCTCATATCTCTTTCCATATCCCAGCTAGACTTATAACTATATTTAAGTATATGTTATATTACAGCATATCTTTTTAGTTGTATATACCCACACTTTTGCATACACTTTGCTTAGCTCTTTTTATTGTCTTGTGGCAGTTGAAAGTTCAAGAATTCTTAGCGTGGCTGCATTTCGTCGAAACCTAAAATCGATGCCAGCAACCAAAGAGGAAATTGCGATTTTACTGCTTTTACTCGGGAGCGTTGTTGTGTGCATTGATGTTGATTTGGAAGCTGGATGAAGGGAATTTTGCTTTTTATAAAAAAAGAAAATACTATACAGCTGAGCAGAAAGCAAGTCAGCCAAGAGGTCCATAGAGAAACCTACAATGTGCCTGTCTCTCCTCTCTCTCTCTCTACCTCTCTCTGTCTTATTTGTTTCTAAAGTGTGTGAGCGTTGAGTGTGTTTAGTTGCGCGTATGCAGCTATTTTTTGTAGCTAAAAAGCGAACACACACGCACACCCTCACACACACACACACACACGCACGCACACTCATGCATCGTGGATAAGGTCTGAAAGGGGCGACTTTTGGGATTCCCCTGCTTTTGCCGCCTTTTCATATGCATTTCGAGTGCCCGGCGGCGGTCAAAGTAAAAGCGCCTGGCTGAGGCTCCAGCTTTGGCTTTTGCTCTCAACTATGTTTTGTTTTCTTTTTTTTTCTATTTTTCTGAATATATTGGTGTATGTGTGCATGTGTATGTGTGTGTGTGTGTGGGTGTGTTTTTGTGTTATGTCAAAGTAAAAGTTTGCTGCGCTCCTTTGGGCGCCTGAACTGAACTGAACTGTAATCTCGTGCCGCCGTTTTGCATTTCGCCTGCTGCTAGCTGCTCGCTGCTCGCTGCTCGCTGCTCGCTGCCATTGACTGTCAGCGGCGTCGCTTCTGATTTTCAGTTTCAGTTTGCTGCTTGCCCGAGGGCCAGGTTTTTGACTATAGCATATTGTGCTCGCTATTTGTCCCAAATGTGCGCCGCTATATCCTTTTTTTGGTTTGTTCTTTTTTTGCCCCGTTTTTGTTGTTGTCAAGCCAAAAAATTAAAACGTGCACAGCCAAAGAGATATATATATATGTATAGATTTTTTTTGATGATGAGTCCCACGAGTTCCAGCAAGCGAATCTATGAGATAAAAACTTTTTTACTCGCCTTTAAGTGGTTTTTTTCTGTTGTTATTTAAAGTAGCTGAGTTAATGTTGGCTTACGTCTGTTGAAGGGGCTTAAATAGTTATTGAAATCATAAAGGCATTGTTGATAATTCATATAATTATAGGGCAGGCTGCTTAAATACTTTTATGAAAAAGGTAAAATGAAGTATCGAAGTATCGATGTTGAGATGAGCATATAATGATGATATATATATATTATAGAAATATAAATATGTAATATATAATGATAATAATATAATTAATCATATATACTTTCTACATTTGAACAATTGTAGTTTAGCTGAGTTAGCAAAGTTAACAATGCCGAGGCGAAAATAATTGTACTTTAGCTGATTGAAATAAGAAAATTATATAAAATATTTAGGAAATCTACATAGAGAGAAAAAGCATAATAGAATGATAAGTTTGTTAGGCACTAATGGAAAAAAAGTGTTTGAGGATCAATCTATTTTTTAAAAATATTTTATTTATATATTATTTTATTTATATAAGTATCTTAACTTACTAATGATGTCTTTAGCTTTTACGGTATACAAAAACGAAGTAAATTTATCGATTTTGATCGATAATAAGTAAACGGGAGCAGTTATCGAAAATCTAAGAAAAACTCGTACTCGAGTATACAATAAAAATTTCAGATCTCTAGCTTATGTGGTTTACGAGATCGCTGCTTTCATACGGACGGACGGACGAACGGACGGACGGATGGACAGACGGACAGGACAGCTCATCGATCAAAAAAATATATACTTTATGGGGTCTGCCATGTCTCCTTCTGCCTGTTACATACATTTTCACAAATACCCTTATACCTTGATTTTCTATTTTCAATGGGTTAAGGCTATCATAAGTGCTAACAGCTCCTATGTATAATTTACCCATATATAATTTGTGCCTTTAACTTCAAATTTCTAATTTAGTCTTACAAAAATATATTTAAATTATAATCTAATAATATTTTCTATAATTGCAAAACAAATTAAAACTTTTCAACTAGCAATGTCCACATATTAAACTATTAATATTTATAATTAAAGAAGCTAAAAAACTATTAGCATAATTTGAAAATTGTTTAGCTGTTAAGCACTCTCGCACACATTTAAGTGGAATTTCAACTTGAAGCAATTTTGTGCAGCTGGTTATGTGAAAACTTTAAGCAAATTATGACGTTTATTAAAAAGCTTTAAATGTTATCTCTATGTGTGTGAAGGAGAGAGAGAGAGGGAGAGAGTGGAGTAGGAGCAGACTGAGTGCGTGCATCTATCCATCTAGTTGCATGAGAACACGTCTCAGGCTCGAGGCACATGCAAAAACTTTAATGGCACACGCACACGCACACACACGCACACGCACACACACGCACACGCACACACACGCACACACACACGCACACATGTGCCTTGTCCATAGCTTCAAAAAAGTTAGTTTTTGGGTAAAAACTTGAAGTAATTTGCACAGTAATTGGGTATTAACCTAGCAGAACAAGCTAAATAAATGGTTAGAGTTTAGGGCACGTTTGCCAGCCGGCCAGCCAGGCAGCCATACGCACATTCTAAAACTGACTCTAAAAGTGCTCAACAATTTTTCACACCGACACGTGAGCAGCCAAGAGTTGAGTTCACTTCCTCGTCCACTGCGGTCAATTTTGATGGATTCATTTATGGCCCGAAGTCGACAGGCAGCGACACTGGCGCCACTACCGCCACTAGCTCCACTCTTATTCAAAACTCACTCAACTTGTGGCCAGTTGGTTATCCTTTCTATATGTATTCGCCATTTGCCATTTGCCATTTTCCCATTTCCACATTTTCAATTCCGTTGACCGTTGGCGCTGTTTTTTCCACCACCATTTTACGCCGCATTCGGCCTTTATTTGATATTAAATATTAACAAAATGGCCTCAATGTGCAGCACAGCGTGTGAGTGAGTGTAAACTTTGCGCTTTATCCTTAAACATACTTGCACACACACACACAGGCATACACACACACACACACACACGCTGCATGTGTTTCGTTTATAAATTTATATAGAAACAAAGTTACGTCTGACGTCCTCGTTGTTTGTTTCGCAAATTTTCCTTTGCCTCGCCGCCTCCCTCGTTTTTGGCTGTTGATGTTGTTTATTTGCTTCACTGACGCAGTTGCTGCTCTTCGTCTTCTTCGTGTTGGGTTTGCACACATTGAATACCCTATTTACAAGGTAATGCTCAATTAAATTGGTAATTATGAGGTATTTTAGAATATAATTTCTAGAATTTAATGCATTTTTGGAATGATTATGGAAGGGATAAATGGATATAATGCTTATATAGCTGAATGTAAGAGAGTTTTAAATAGCTTTATTGGGTAATATATAAAGTTATAAGTCTCTAGATGCATATTTTCTGTTAATAACAATTAATTTTGATCAATAATCTGGCTTAAACTATTAACAAACATTAAGCAAACAATATTAAATGTGTCCAATCAATCAGTTATAGAAATTAGTAGCAGCTGCTTAAGAAAGTATTAGACTGTAGCGAAAGCTTATGTTAATTAGTATGCGAAGTGCATTGGCAGAGTCTTAATTGCTGCGACTGCCAAGTCTCAAATTGAAGTCTGCTTCAAGGCGCTGATTGGCGCTGTTGACAGCAAAAGTTTTCGCCTGAAGTTCACAATGTCAATGCGTCTGCCAGGCACTTGAATATTTGAATAGTTGAATATATTTGACTGTCGCTTAAGCTTCAAACTCACTTTTAAGACAAAGATTGTTGTAGCTACGAGCTAAGAAAGTTTATGAAATTAAAAAAAATATATGAAATATTTTTGTAGGAAATAATTTTTTAAGATTTGAAATTTATTTGAATAATAAAAATATATTTTTTATAAATTTAATTTCTACTAATTTACTAATTTAATATTTTTTTAATTTTTTAGTTGTTATAAGTTAATTAATTTTATAATAAAAATTATTATTGGTTAAGAAATATTTTTTGTGAATTATTGGCTATTAATAAGTTTTTAATGCGTGAATTATATTTTTTTGATTTATATATTGTTCACAATTTAATAAGGATTTAACAGTTTCTAACTTTTTTACTTTTTATAAATTTTAAAATATTTTTAATAATAATTTTTAATTGGTAAAAACTTATTTTTTGTTTATTTTTTTTTATAATTTATATTTTTTAATTTTGAACAATTTGTAATAATTTAAAATTTGTTACTTTTTTAACGTTAGTAAATTAAAAAATTTTTAAAAAAATAAATTCTTGAATGCTACAAATATTTATTGTTATTTCAAAGTTATTTTATTATGGGAATTATTTAAACAAAATATTTATCATTTGCTTCAAGTTTTTGTGCTCTTTTCATTTTTATACTCATTCACAAAGTGAAATGAGTATATTGGTTTTGTGCAATGTCCGTCACGCTGTCCGTCCGTCTGTCCGTCTGTCCGTCTGTCCGTCTGTCCGTATGAACGCAAACCATTTGCACAGTTTTGAAGCTAGAGAGTTGAAATTTGGAATATATACTCGTGTATACCCTCGAATTATAAAGTGTCAAGATTATCCCGATACGCCCACTAGGGGCGTGGCAAATCGGAAAATGCATTTGCCCATACCTCAGAAACACTACTTCTAGAAGTGCTAGAGAGTTGCAATTTGGAATATATACTCGTGTTGACAACCCAAGATCAAAAAGCTATGGCGGATATATCTACGCCCATTGGGGGCGTGGCAAATCGGGTAAAACTGTATCTTCTACAGTTTTAAAGCTAAAACGCCCAAATTTGGCACGTAGGTTACTGATACGATCCTATGAAGATCGACCAAAAATCTATATATCCACGCCTACTAGGGGCGTGGCAAATCGGATCTGACTATATAGTGATTTTTCAAATTCTGTAATATTTTGAGCACTATTGATGCTAGAGACTTGAAACTTGGTATATATACTCGGGTTGACAACCCAAGTTGGAAAAGATATGGCGGATATATCTACGCCCATAGGGGGCGTGGCAAACCGCAAAAGTTTGTAGCTCCTACAGTTTTGGAGCTAGAAGCTTCAAAATTGGATGGTAAGTTACTGGTGAGTTCCTCTATCGATGATCCAAAAATAATTTTTACGCCCCTTATGGGGTATGCCCGGCTAAAAAATACCCTGTAATTTTCGCATTTTTTGAGTGTAAGCATCCAAATTTCACACTTACGTTACCCTTCACTACTTCTAAGAACTGGCCAAAAATTATATGTCTACGCTTACTGGGGGCGTGGCAAATCGGGAAAAACTATACGTTTTTCCGATTCTCAGTGAGAAAATCAGAATTATATACAGATATTACTGCTGATCTCCTCTATTGATTTCCAAAAAATTATATATGTACAAACCAATTGTGGGCGTGGCAATGGGCGTGATCTGTGGGGGTGTGAATGAGTATCCCGCAGTCGGTAGCGCCCGACTGCAACGTTCTTACTTGTTTTAAAATAAATTTTTAATTAAAATATATATATTAAATTTATTCTCTGTTTTTATTGCCTTAATCAAACTCTTTCGAGCTAGCGGCAATTACACAAAATGTTTTTTTTATAAAGTTGGCAGCTGGCTACGTTTATTTGTTTTATAAACATTAACTGGGCATGTGCACATGCATAAATGCATACAGACACACACACACAAACACACACACTCTCTCTCACACACACACATAGTCAAGTCACTTTATTGAGCAGCTGCTGGCATTTGTGTGCATCCTTCTCACTTCGCGCTGATAATCACATTTCGCGAATGCTTTTTGCTATACAAACTTGCACACACTCACACCCTCACACACACACACCCACACACACACAGACGCCGACGCATACCCTCTCACATGGAAATTAAGTTAATGTTTGCTTATGAATAAGCAAATAAGCGCCTACAGAGTTGCCAAACGGCGGATATGGCAGCGGATTTTGGTATCTGAAAATCTGGAAACTGTAATCTGGATCCTATGATGGACTCTCTCGCTCTCTCTCGCTCACTCTCTCGCTCACTCTCTCTGTTTCACACTAACGTTTACATTTTGAAATGGCCAACACGTGTGGATGGCCAAAAAACCCCAACCATGCTCCCCCCTTGAGAGCTCGCTCATTTCAATTTGTGTGCATTTCAATGCAGACGGCGCTCAAACTTTTTCCATTTCGGCTTCATCGTCCTGTCTCATCGTCCTTGTTGTTGTTGTTATGTTATGCATGCGCTGAGCATTTCTTGTGCGCACGTTTCATATGATTGTGTGCAAAATACTTTGCCTGCCTTCATTTTGTTTTTGTTTTTCACATAACTCTGTCCCCCTCTATCTCTCTCTCTCTGTCTCTGTCTCTCCGTGTGTGTTGATAATTAGCATTCGCTGCGCATTAATATTAATTAGTTAGTTATGCGCCGTCTGTTAAGTCCTTTCACTGGCATCGGCCAGTTTAGTCTATGGCCGCGTCGAGCTTTTAACTCCACTTTGAGCCCAGCCATTGTCCATGCATTTTGATTAACTTTTATTAAATGCTCGGCCTGGCCAGCAGGGTCAGCATCGGCGTGGGCGGCTTTAATGGCAATTGCCTGTTTATTGAACTAATTGCCAAATTTATTTGCATTTGCCTAAGTAAACACGTTGAACGTGAACAGCAACAAATGGACGCACTAAGTGCTTCTCTTTTAGCGTGTGTGCCAAGAGCTTAGCTAAGTGCATAAAGTCCATTAGCGATCGAGCTAAATGCAATCAAATTGATATAATTTATAGTATATGTTTAGATATATTTTAGATGCTTTTCATATGCAGATAAAGTTGATCGAAGTGCTTGCTTTACTTGATACCTGACTTTTTATATAACTTGTGTGATGATTTTGTTTTAATTTTATGTTATTTCAATGAAAAAATTACACTTAAGATTCTTTAATAATTATCTTCTATTAAGACTTTCTATCTAATAATATCACTGACCACTGGCTGGTCTGGCAAATAAAATATATATATATATATATATATATATATCGGGCTGGAAATATTATTGAAATAATTTTCTGTTCTTTTTAGGCTATTCAATTACTTGTGTTGTTTACTTTAAGTTCACTTTCGTCTTGTCAATATCCTCTTTGAAATAACTAAAACTTATTAAATTAAAATTGTTGGAAAAGAAAATTATAAAATAAATTAAAATATAATATATAAATAATAATATAGTATAAAATAAATTTAAAATATTAATTAAATAAACAATAAATAAATTTTGTGTATATATTTTATCAATATAATAAATAAATATAATTTAATAAATATAATAAATAATATAATAAATACATAAGTCATTTAAAGAATATTATTTATTTTGCTATAATTCTTTGAAAATAAATTTATTTAAGATCATATATAATATATAGAATAAAATAAAAAATATATATTTTCTTATTTTTATTTATTATTTATATAAATTAATCTATAACCTGTTTAATTTTAATTATTTCAAAAAATAATTTGAGCATATTAAAGAATCTTTAAAATAAATTAATAAATATATGGTTTAAAAATATATTGTTTATTATTAACTATATATATTATGTTTATATAGACATTTTCTTATTCAAATATAAATTTATTACCTATGCTAACACATATCTTCTGCTTTGTTTTACATATTTAAATTAAATAAAATGTAAATATTTCTATAATAAATAAAAATAATAATAAATATTAAAAAATATATAAATAAGTTATATAAAAATTTATAAAAAATACTTAAGCAAAAGGAAAAAAACAATAATACCCAGATTTCATATTTTTAATGAGTTCAGGGTATAAAAATAAAAATATATAACTTTTTGTTAAATATATACTTTTTTATACACAACCAAAGGCTTACATTAGTCTGCGCTCTTCAGTTCTTCTCTAAGTTAATCAAGTTAAACAAAAATATGAACATTCAAGAAATCTCCATTATCTTCAACAATTCTGACTAGAGTTTCGTGAAACTCATTTATTTTACATAAATCGTGTAAGACACATACAGAAATGAATCTGAAAAAAACCTGCTGCTGAAATTAATTTTTAACAATCTTGTCCAAGATGCTCGCTTAATAATTCAAAAATATTTCAGCACAGCTTGAATTCGACTCGTTTAAGTTTCAGAGAAATTTTAATTTTAAGCCAATGCATTTTACATCTGAGCACTTTTGGAGCATTGGAGCTCGTCTTCCATTTAAGAGACAATGAAACGAGCGTTTAATGTGCTCTGCTGGCAGAGGCAAAGAATATCTCTCTGGTCGCATGTAAGCTGCCGGTCATTAGGAGCCACAAAGTAGCCAAAACTAAGAGCCAGGACAAGTTAAAGCAAACAGCACAAAACTTGGCCAAGGCCTCGGCTTGGGCGAATGAAAAGCCGCTTAGACATGTCTACAGCTTCCGGTCGCTCGGGCTGCTGGCTAAAAAGAAAAACAAGAAAAGCTTTTTCCTCTAATGAAAATGGTAAACTAATAAATATGAATGTAAATTTTATGCTTACGTAAATAAAATAATTTGATGTGACAGTTTCGTTTTTTTGGGAAACAGAAAGCAGAAAGAAAACAAAAGCAATAAGAGTAAAAATCTGATACATTTTAAATAAATAACAAGAAGAAGTGAAGTGAAAGAGAGAGAGGGAGAGAGTGGTACGTGGCGTATGAGTGATGTGTTATTTAACTGTTGCTTAAACTGTTTCTGCCATTGGCATGCCGGATTGAAGCTCAATTTTAATTTATGCCATTGCCTGGTAAACTGAATCAGGCCAATCAAGTGCAATTTATATAGACATTTGATGTTGAAACCGTTTCACAGTTACAGAGCACAATTTGCAATTGTCAATTTATTATTTACAGTCGTGCGAGGGCTGCTCGTAAAGTGAGTGCAAGTTGCAAATTGAATTGAAAATTTATTGAGTTGTAGTTAGAGAGGTTTGGATTGATGACAAGTTTTGTAAGATTTTTTCTGTCTTAGTTTTGGTTTCTTAGACTCTTAAAAGAGTTATATGGTTATGGACTGATTGATATTATTTAAAATGGAATAATTTTCTTTATATAATTTACTAATAATGTTAAATAGAAGATAGTAATAAAATTTTTCTGGTAATTTGATACAAACAGTCGGCATTTTATTGAGAATCTTAGCAGAGTTTTAGTAGTGATAATAAAATCTAGTAAGAAAGTAAACTATTCTTGCTCCAATCTTTATAAATCTTTAAAAATATAATATAATATAAATATAAATATAATACATAATAAAAATGAATAAAAAAATTTTGTTTTTTATAAATTTTTAAAATTTAATAGCAAACAATCTATTCTTGTCATCATCTGTTGCTTTAATCTTTATAAATCTTTGAAAACTCTTTTATAAAATTAATAAAAATTTTGTTTCTTTATAAATGTTATTTAAAATTCAATAGAAAACAATATATGCTTGTCATCATATCTAAAATCTCTCGAATTCTTGTAGTAAAAAATTAACTTTTTCATAAATGTTATCTAAATTTCAAAAGAATATATAATTTAAAAATAATATTTTTTATTAATATATATGTATATATTTATTAATAATAATTTATATATGCTTTGCAATGCTTGTATAAAATAATTAATAAATTCACTTTCTCCCTGTTTTCTTTAAAATTCGAAAATTTCACTTGAAAATTCCTGTAAGAAATATTTATTTAATAGTTTCATGTTCACATGTCAATTTGCATTGTTTTTCCTTTTTTTTTTTTGTAGGGCTTAATAATGCTTTAAGCCCACCACCACCACCAGGCAACGTGAATGGGTTTAATGGCATTCTGACATGAAGCTAAAAACAAATATGCAAATGGCTGGCAAGCAGCTAGAATAGTTTGTAGCTGCTGTTCGATGAAAATTCAATGGCAAATGGCATATTGTAGTGGCAAGCTAATGGCAGCACGTTTCAGCTACAGCTACCAACTTGCAAACGGCACAAAAACCACCCAGAAAACAGAGACAGAGACAGACAGAGAGAGAGAGAGAGAGAGAGAGAGAGGGAGAGAGAGAGATGTTCAAAGCTTGAGTCGTACAGCTGGAATGTTACGACAACTGTGCATGGGACAATGGCAACAATATCTAATCAAGTCGCATGCCATTGAAAGGATGCCTTCCCTCTCCCTCTCCTACTCCCTCTCTCTCTTGGTCTGTCTGTCTCATTTTGGTTTTGTTTGCATTGACATTTGGTTGTCGAGACCGTTGGTCCATTGGCACGTTACCTTTGCCTTTGCATTTGAATTAACAGTTATTTTTGGCGCCGTCATTGTCAGCCCGCCGCACACACCTGACTAGCAAAACATTTCTGAACACCTGACAATGGCAGCCAACTGAGCTGGAATTTGACTTCGGCCTGGCACTCGAGGTTTGAGTTGGGTTTGCTGCTAATCTCATCTATTCAAATTGGGCGCAGCTCAAAGTGGGCAGTCGCCATGGCCATAGCCGTCCTAGTCGTAGCTGTAGTCCATGTCACATGCATGAATTCTTAAGCTTGAATTGTTCGTTGCTTGAATTTGCTTGTCGCTGGCATTAACAGGCTATAGAATGATATATCAAGTAGTATTTTGGATGAGTGTGTCGAAACAGTCTTTTTATAGTAATAATTTAATGTTTTGCATATGTGAATTGTGCTTTAATAAGTGAATTTTGTTGTGGATTTCATTTGAGTTTGTGGAAATGAAGTAGGTTATGCATTGATTTGGGGCAGTTTCAAGTAAGACTTACTCTGGTAGATTCGCTGAGTATAAGCAGGAAACAGAGATGGGTAGATGAACAGATAGATGAATGGACATGAGGACAGAGCTGCCTCAAATAGTTCCCTAATACTGATCAAGTATATTTATTATGTATAAATATATATTATACGATACCTTACTTGCTTTTTGAAGCCCTTTTACTACCTAAATTCAAATTTTAATTATAATATATAAATTAGCCACTTACTTAAATCTCAATATTCATCCCAATATAATAATATATATATATATAATATAAAGAAAGAGTTTTCAAATGGATTTCTTGTAAGCTGGGCATCTCTTGATTATTTTCTGATACTCTTTTGCTCTACTATTAAGCTTGCACTTTCATTAAGTCCTCTAAGAGCTGAGAGTAAAGTAAAGTAAACAGAGTAAAGCAAAGAAAAGTAAAGTGAAAGCAAAAGAATTTCAGCATGATTTGAAAAGTTATTGTTTTCAAGACTTTTCTATTAATTAATGTATTATTTATATTTACTGAAATTATTGTATAAAGCGAAATGCAAGTCCTGTTCATTAATAATTATTATTAGAAAAAAAGTAATAAATACAAATTATTATAGATATATATATTTTTATTTTAATGTGTATGACCCAAAATATTAAAAAGAAATATATAGGTATATATATAAGTATAAATATTTGTATATGTCATAAAATGTTCTATTTTGTTTCATTGTCATCAAAAATAAAATGTTTTAAAATGACTTAAGCTTGTTCAATTCTAACAAAAACATTAAATTTATATATACAATAAATTTAGTAATTGTTTTCTTTAATTTAAAGTCTGTCAAACACTCTATGAATCTTTGTTTAATAAATATATATTAAATTAAATCTTTTTTACGTTTATTTTTTCGCTATAAATACCTCCGTTAAGAATGTTAGAGAACAAAGCAAAATTCTTAGACCTGCTCTCAATGCCATTTCTTTATGGGGGCAGCAAACAGCAAACGAAGTCACCGCAAAACTTAATCCGAGTCCATTAAGAGACAACAGCAAAAAACAAAAAAACAAAAAAAATAAAGAGCCAAGCTTGCTTTGTGGCTTATGGCATATGCATTGGACATTCGTAGCATAGAAATGGCATTCGTAGCACTTAATCGGCAGAGCGATGCAGCAGGATATTGTAAAAAGGATGCCTTTGCTTGAGGCTTGAGGCTGGCAGTAAGAAGATGGGAGATCAACAAAAGGTCAGATGCAAGAACATCTTGCAAACAAATTGCCAAACAAAACATTTTTGCGCATCGAATACAATTTTTTAATTAACAAACCAATTAGTTTTGCGTGATTTCGATGAGCGCATTGCAAAGGGCAGGCAACAAGAATCAACTTGGACTTGGCTATAAAAACAAACAGCAGCATTGACCCAAATCAACCTGCCCGTCCAGCTGCAACTTACAGATACAAAATACAAAAAAAAACAAAAACAAAAAGTAGAAGAAACAGAGGAAAATAAAAAAGAAAACATTGAAAAAGTAAATACAAACCATCGAGCGGACAAAAGATAACGAGTGGGAGCTGGAGAGACTCAGCCACAGCTTAAAGTACTCCTGGACTATGCTTTTGGGCCAACTCGTTCTACCAATTTAGATAAACTTGTTCGTGTTCATGTTCATGTTCATGTTGTTGTTGTTATTGTTGTTGTTATTACTCATGTTGCTGTTGCTTGGTTTGTTGTTGTTGTTGTTGTTGTTGTTATTGTTAGCTTTGACCATCAGCTCACCGCAAAAAGGCAAAAGTCATTTCTGACCAAAAGACTCGACCAAAGGGTGGCCTTAACCAGTAATAAAATGTTTCTCTCTGTGTGTGTGTGTGTGTGTGTGTGTTTGTGTATGAGTCTCTCTCTGTGTGTGTAAAGGCGTGTCGTTGCCTTTAGTTCATAAAATGACAGTGTACCAAAAGGTTAAGGTATTGATTTGAACAGTAGTCGACTTCTCAATATCCAAGCATTTTTTTGCAACAGCTGCTTAATATCAACTTTAATAAATGAATATATTTTTAATAATTATGAATTTATGATAATTGATAATTGAATATATTTTTATCATTATTAATAATGAATTTGTGATAGTTGATAGTTAAATATATTTTTAATAATTATGAATTTGTGAATTTTGTAGTATTTGGTAGAGAAACTGTATAAATTGTTAATAAATATTTGATTTTGAAATTTTAGAATTTATTTATAACATATATTTATAATAATTAGTTATGTATATAATCACAATAGAGAATCTGTATTATTAATAAATATTCGATTTTGAAATTTTTTAAATTTATTTTAACATATATTCATAATAATTACTTATGTATATATATTCACAATAATAATTACACTATTAGAATTACTAATATATATTAATTATATATACATTAATTAATTAATCACAGTAATAATTACACAATTATAATAAATAATATATTTTAATATATTTATTAATTATATATATATTCATTAACTTATACATATTATTGATAGAGGAATTCGCTTTATTTTTATATGGCCAGATCCCTCTAAGGTGTGTCTTCTGGTCGCACTACTATTGCTGTTTGTAGACTCAGATATCTCTCTCTCTCTCTCTCTCTCTCTCTCTCTCTTTCTTTCTCTCTCTTTCTCTCTCTCTCTCTCTCTCTCCCTTTGGCTGCTTCCTAGTATTATTCAAAGAGCTTTTCTATGAGCTCTTACTGCTCCCTGTCCTCTGTGTTTCTGCATTCAGCTTCCACTCTTTCGCAGTAATAACTTTTCAGCGAAATCACAGACTCTTTTATATATATCATTGTAGTATATAGTATATATATTTACTTTGATTTCAGATAGTTACTGTCAGGCCGGTTCTTTCTTCAAGCAGAAAAAGAAGAAAGTCTGAAAGTTCTGTCAGAAGTCTGCAAGTTCTGCGTCGCTCATTTCATTTTAGCTGTAGATACAGATGAACTAATAATAATAATAATTATATAAAAAATATTAATAATGATTATTATAATAGTAATACAAAATTATAATAATAATAATAATAATAATAATAATAATAATATTAATATTAATAATAATAATAACATTAACTATTATGTTAATACCTTGAATTAATAATCATTATAATAAAATCTTAATAGCAATAATAATCATAAATAAAAGATTATTATTAATTTAATCCAACTCGCAGCTCATCAATATTTCTAACCAAAACAAAAACAAAAGCTATGCTTATCTGATTATCTTATATTTATTTGCACTTAGTATAAGTGCGAAATTTAGGGCTTTCAAGTTTAATTTTCCTAACTTTACCTTAATAAATCAAATTGATGTGAGTTTGAGTGGAAGACTAGCAAATACCCTGTACGTAGGCTCGAACATCTATAATAATATTAATATTAATATTATAACTTCCATCTTCTCTCAACATGTCTATCGCATAGACTCTATTCAAGTCATTTTATTGTTAGGGTATTCGGTGCAATAATCGAAAGCAAACTGAAGTGGAATCAATAATGAAACATTGACGCAGTTGCTCTATCCCCTGCAACTAGGGGGTATACCTACCCATTTGTGTCTTACTTTGACTGAGTCGAAAGTGAGTTGTAGTTTGTCATTTGATTTCGATTTCGATTTCGATTTGTTGCTACCAACTGAAATTTCATACAATTCCCTTTGAAGCGCATTGCCAACAAGAAAACTGAGTTCATTTGCGAATACTTTTTGCATTCACGTTTATCCTTTTGCATTTAAGCAATGCAAACACACACACACACACACACCAGCACACACACCAACACACACACACACAGAGACGAAATCAAGTTAAACACAAATCCCAGCATATATACAATTTTGATAGAGACCTCAGCATCAGTTCTGTTATGTTTGTTTTGGTTATTGAGAGCTTTTTCGGTTTTAAGGCCATTTTCGCTCTTTGCTTTGCTTTGTTAAAGTTCATTGATTTTCGCATTGCTTCATTTGTTTGCCTTGGCTAACGAAATAGCAAATATTTCGGCATTTTCCATTTGAAAACTGTGCGCTCTATCTCTCTATCTGTCTGTCTCTTGGATTGAGACTTTGTCTTAGGCAATTGCTTTTGGCTTTTATTTTGAATTGAAAGAAATTTGCCAGTATTTGCTGAGGACTTTTCAGAAAATAGCAATGGCCTAAGATTGATTTGCAGATTAGTTACACAGGTCAGCGAGGTTAGATAACTGAGATTATTTGATTATAGTTTTGAGAAGGTATTTGATTGGTTGGATTTGAGTTTGAAAGGAATCAGGTAATGATTTTTATTCAATTTAAATGTGCACCGTTCCATTGATGTCTTGCAGCAAAGTCTCCTTTTAGAGACGATGTCTTGGTTATAAGAAAAGATTTTTTAAAATTTAAGAATTCTCTTTGCACGCCAGGAGTAGTACTTGCTGATATAAGTAAAACTTTTTTTGGAAAGAAAAAAATCTTTGCTTTTACAGAAGCTAAAATCTACTAGAAATACGAAATAATAGAAGAAGAATTCTCTTTTAAGTTAAGAGCTGTGAGCTGAGCGCTGTTTTTGGTTTTAGAATCAAAAATTTATTAGAATAGCAAAAGCTCATAATTGAAACTTCATTTCATCAAATTTTCTTCGTTTAAATTATAAATGGTGCCTAATTTGCCTTAGCTTTTCGTGGAAATTCGTTCACACTTTGAACAAATTTTTTAACATTTTTAAAGTTTTTTGGCGCAAAAAGTATGAGGCGCAGTCTAAGATTTCTTCATGAATTTTTCTAATTTTGTCTTTTGCCATTTGAGACGAATTTGACTGAAATGGCAACTTGGCTTTGAAAATTAATATAAGAATGAGTATTGAGTACACCAATGAGTATTTCGCAGAATACTTGAAACAAATATATATTTTATTAGAATTTTAGAAATGAATTTGAGCGCAAAACTTAACGAATTCATTGAGTTTCAATTGACTTAGCTCCAAGAAATAGGTAAAATAATTTTTAACAAGAAATAGGTAAAATAATTTTTAAAAAATTTGACTAAGGTCTGCGAATGTGATATGTAAAGAGATATTAAGAATGTGTTGATGATAAAAAAGGTTCATTCTAGGAATATGGTATAATATGAGATATGAAAGATCAGCTGATAAAAAATGTTATTAATTCTTACATAAATTCAATAAAAAAGATTATCAAATTCAATAATATATATGATATATAACATATTTATATAAATATATAATATATAAGAAAATATTGCAATAAATATTTATACAAATCCAATACTTAAGCACATCAAATAATGAATAAAATGGCATTAATAAGATATACAATTACTGAAATTATTTAAAGAAAAGAAAAATGCATTAAATCATTTGCCATTTTCTATTTTAAAGTTAACTTATCTTACTATAATAATACAAACTCGAAGATCCAATTCAATCCAATTCTAAAGCATATAAAATAATGAAAAAATGTCAATAATATGATTTACAATTTCTGAAATGATTTAAAGAAAAGAAAAATGAATTCAATAATTTTTCAATTTTAATTTTGAATTTAATATATCTTTCTCTAATAATACAAACTCAAAGATCTTACTCTTCCTTACTTGCTTCAAGTTAACTCCCAGTTGATCAATGACTGTAGTTAGTTAGCCAATTCACTCTGTCTATCTACACATTTCATTTAAAGCCTATATACAACTACAAACTCTGCTGTTTCATTCATAATTATGAAACACGAGCTTAAAGCGAACTCTTTGCGAAGCGAGCCTTGTCTCGCACGGGCAGTGATGAGGCCGTGGATTGCATATGAAATTCGCAAATTATGCAATTAACCCATTTTCATGACGCCCGAAATGGCTGCAACATAAAGGTAAACTGCCAGCTCCAGTTGCAGCTGCACAACAACAACAGCAACAATGGCAGAGCTGCGCAGAGGCTTGTCCTGCAGCTCAGGTGTATCCTGACAGCGACGGCAACGGCGGCAGCAAATGATGTGTGTACACAAAAATCGTGCGCTTTTTAACTTTAAATGCCCGCAAGCATGCAAATCTTTTTCATAAATTCACACGAAGACTCGACACGCCACGGTACGACCGCAAGCAGCCTCCTGCCTCCTGCCGCCTGCCGCCTGCCTCCTGCCGCCTGCCGCCTGCCTCCTGCCGCCTGCCTCCTGATCCTTGCACACAAAAAAAGGAATTTTTTAAGCGCTTGGCGGAGAAAGGCAAACCAAAAGCAAGGCAAGGCAAGGCAAGGTAAAAGCAAAGGCGAAGGCAACGGCGAATCTCGGTTAAATTCAAACTGACGCTGCAATTAAGTATAATGTCCTTGCAAGGATAACGTTAAGTGGCGCGTGAAATTACATTAATCATTAAAGGGATTTACATGCAACTGCAACTGCCAGCCTCCACAGCTTCGTGTTGCCATTGCATTTACCTTCATCTTCTGCCTGTGCTTACCTTGTACCAGGTGCGCGATGCGGCGCTGCCTTACCTTTGTTTTGTGTCTCTGCCTACAAGCGAGAGATAACTTTTTACGAACCACTTCATTTAAGAGTTTCAATTGCAGCTGCATTGAGCAAATGCCAGGCAAAAATTGATTTTTTTTTACAGAATTTTTTATTTGATCGGAGCAAACAGAGAGGAAGTTTAGGCTGCTGGGTAACATAGTCTTAGTCTTAATGAATTTTAAAGGGTTTTCAAAATTTGTAGATTGATGAGCGCATTTGCTTTATACTGTATCAATATATCCTTTATCAATAATTAAGTCGAGCTAGTCTTGTCCATTCCTCCATTCTACCTATTAAGTTCTATGAACTGAAGACTAGAATCCTCAACAAGTTTTTCTTCTTCTATGATATTGATTAAAGCCTATATGAAACTTCAGAATATTTCACAGATTTTCACTGATTAAGTCAGTTAAATATAATTTCTTTTAATTATTTTTAAAGCTTAAGTACTTCACTTCTTGTCTACCATTTGCTAACTCTCTAGAATGTGCTTCTTATAGATTCTCTTAGCTATCTTCTAGTCGAGCACTCCCTACAAGAATGCTCACTTCATTCAAATAATGCAATTCACACATTTGTAATGAAACATGAAGCTAAAGTAACTTGATTGAAGCTGGCAGTGCTTAAATTTCGGATTTGTGCCAATGAAATGAATTTCTAAAAACATACACATACACACATACACCTCACAAACACCATCACAACACTCACATGGTAAATAATCAAATTTTGTAGCCTGCAACAAATTTGATTTGGTTTCAGTAGCCGCGACCAAGTCGAAAGTCGAAAGTAGAAAGTAGAAAGTGTTGCCAGGTTTTCGCTCTTTTTATTCTCACTGTTTTTTGGGGCAAAATCTGTTTTTTTTTTTTTCGTTTTGGTTGGGGTCGCTGCCAAGTGGCAACGGCAACGGCAACGTTTGCTAAACTGAGTTAGAGCCGCATCGCACATCGCGCATCGAGAAGCCCTTGAACTATGCAAATTGCCAAATGAAAAACGGCAACGAAGTTGAAAGCTTCGCTGGGAGTGGAACAGCGGGAAAATGCTTTGAAGGTTGCGCTACCAAAGATTTGAATGTGAATGAATGAAAAAGCGACATTTAAATACAGCTGCAGTTGGAGGGAGAGAGACAGAGAGAAAGATAGCGAGAGAGGGGGACTGAGCGCATAGGCTGCTTCGCCTAAAGGGAAAGTCTTTTGCCCTTTCATAATTGCCATGAATTTCCTTGTGCCGAGCGATTCACGCAATCAACAAAAAAAGAAGCGAAATAAAACAGAAATTTCAATTAGTGGCGTGGCGTGGCAGGCAGGCAGGCAGCAGCAGTGCAACATTGATGAAATATGCATAATGAAAATGCGCCCTCAAAGTTATCCACGTTTTTCTTTTTTTTTTTTGTTGTTGTCTGCCTGGCATATGCAGTTTTCCAACTCGCAGATCAAGCCAAACATGTGGGGCTAAACTAGCGCCCAGCTAACGATGCGAACAAAGCATTTTGCGTTGATTGGAATTTTCCAAAAAAAAAAAAACTGAAAAGGCAGGGGGAAACAAACTAACTGAAAATTGGGCATATAAATCTGTTGCAGAAAATATACAAAAGTGAAGCTATAAATATGGAATATCTATGATGTAGGCTATTCTAAAGTTTTACTATATATATGTATTAGATATTGGGATATTATGGTATATATGAATCATAGATATTGCATCATTGTATTTCATGAAAAGCTATTGTTCAGACTTAGACAACAAATTAATTTCAAACTCACTTACATTTTGTTGTCTTTTGTGGAGATTCAAGAATCGACTCTATTGTTGGCTTCGCTCTAGGGGCAGTAAGACGGTTGACTGCATGGAATATTGACTGAATTAGATGCAAAATTTTATGCTCCGCTTGATCTGAGTATCTTTCCAACTAAATGAGCTACAGCAATCTATGCTGAAGTTATTATTAAAATGCTTATCGAATAGTACAACTTTTTTAAAATGCTTATTGAATAGGAGATAAGTATTTTAAATAAGTTCAGCATAGATTGCTGTAGCTCGTTTACTTGGATTGCTGTGGTTCATTCTTCTTACATATAAACATATCTCTTCCTATAAATAACTTATCTCTATGGCCAGGGTTCTCCACGACATTGAAGCGTAGGGCACAAGTATATTCTTATTCCTATGTTTATATATATGATTCCTATGCTATATTGTTTTGTAAGTAGTAGCAAAGGGACTTCAGATTTGTGGAAACTCAAGAAACAAGTCAATTTATAGGCTGATTTATAGACAGAAAGAAATGTCTGAGTTTTCTTATATTTATAAGCTGAAAATATCTGCAATAAAGAAATATTTGACTAACATTTACTGTATTTATAAGTCGCCATAATGTGTGTCTATATGAACGCAACTTAACCCAAGAGTTTGCAAAAACTGAATTCACTTTACTCATATTAATATATATTTTATATATATTATTAAATTTCAACTCAAAAATAGCTTAAGAATCGTGAGCTACTTCCACTCATTGGCAGGATCTTATGCTAGATTCCTGAGGTCTGCTGCCTATGCACACATCTCTCATCCTTCAATGTATCATTTTATGGCTCTGTTCTTTATTCTTTCTCTTTATATACTAAACCATGCTGAGTCTAATACTTCACTCATATTTTTCATATATATTATTATATTTTGAAAATAAACAAAACTTTCAATCTCTAATCAAGAAATTTTGTTGTCTTGAATAAACTCAGCTTAACACAAATTCCCACTGAACTCTCCCAAAAAGTAATCTATATAAGTTAGCTTTATCTTCTACTTCATTTAACTTCATTCATTAACCTATAGAAATATAAGTAGAAATATAAGTAAAAACTTTAAATTAACCGTATTTTTTCATTCTTTAATGGCAAACAACACTGCCACCCTACACCCTTCATCTCTCTACCCTGCTCCCTGCTCCCTGCTGTGCACTGGGCATAGTTCTTGCGTAATTGCCAACGGCTTCGCATAGACAAAGGCATCACATTTGGGCAACAAACAGTGTAAGGAGGTAGCCCACAAATAGTGGGCGTGGCAGTCATAATGGACTCTTGTTGCTTGGCAGTTGCTTAAGTGCAGCGACTTGAACGCACAGGTGTGCACCTGGAACCAGTCTGATATGCTAGTTCAGTTTGCTATACCCTGTAAATGGGAATGTGGAGATGAAAGGGTATATTGAACTAAGTAAATGACGAGCTTGAAATATAAGAGAGTCAAAATTCGTTTTTTGTGTAGTTCTTATGGTTATGTACCTGGTAGTTGTGAATATGAAGAGTGTGTGAAGACCCTATAGACAATGTCGTAAAATGAAAGGGTATATTTTAAGTATGACTTTAAGAATTAAATTGGTATAAACTGCATATGAAAATGTAGTACAATTAGAGGGTATATTGTATTTTTACAATTACTTTTAAGATTGTATACCCTGTATGAAAATATCTTGAAAGGGTATATTGGCAACGAATTTAGAAGTGTTGTAAGGAAACAGAAAATCCAGAGATGTAGAATGCGAGCTGAGCTAAAACCTATATCCAAATATAAATAAATATATATCATATCATTAATTCATTTATATAAATTATATAGAAATTTCAATTCATTGAAAATTTTATGAATCAAAATTCAGAAAAAAAAAAGAATTTTAATATAGATAGGGTGACCATACGTCCTGGAATTCCGGGACATGTCCCGCTTTTGTCAAGACAAGTGAAGAATTTTTTTGAGGAAAGCAGCGCAGATAAGCAGTTTTTTGCAACAAAGTCGTCGACCGTCCCGGAATGGCCTGAGGCCGATCTGGTCACCCTAAATATAGAGTATCTTCACGTCGACTCTTCCCGTCTGCTCTGCACTCTTAAAAAGTCTGCTCTTTATTATTATTTTCTTTTTTTTAGCCTCAACCTCAACTAGGAAGTTGTGCGTGTTGTGTGTGTGTACGTGTGTGTGTGTGTGTGTGTGTGTGTCATAGGAAGCACTTGTGTGACATAATAAAAAGTCTGCCCGGCTGGCAGCCTTTTATGCATGAGTCGAGCTCCCTTTTGAATGACTGGGGCTATGTAAACAGTGGACCCACCTGTTTTACAAAAGCAACTGCAGCACTTTGTGCAGCAGGCAACAGCAGCCAACAACAACAACAACAACAATAGCAACAACAACATCAACATCAACTAGAAGCCCGCAAATGTTTTCATTTTACCAAGCCAAGACTAGAAGAAGTACAAGAAGAAGAAGAAGGCTTCAAATACATATACATATATACATATATGTATATATATATATGCATATACTGAAAGAAAAAGGGAAGTGCATTTAGAAATCAGCTCAGCCTCCTCAACGGCCAGCAGTATTTGCATTTGTGCACAACTCTCGACTTGACTCGACTCGACTCGACTCTCGGCAGTCCATCAACACAGCAGAAAAAACAAAAACAAAAAAGTAAAAAAAAAATTGGTTTACTAAAAGTTTTTGCCATTGCAATATGCATATGTCCATTCGACTGGATGTTGGAAAGTTTCTTCTACCTCATGTTGTTGTTGTTGTTGTTGTTGCTGTTGTTGCTTTTGTTTATGAATATTTGTTTGTATATTGCTGCAGGAAATAAGACAAATTGCCGCAAGGTGCATCATGATAAAGTTTGCATTTTGCTTTTGTAATGATATTTACACTAATTTGGCAACGGGTATGTCTATTAATTGGAGGAGTTATGTAACGTGTGGAGTGGGGCAGTAGAGTGAAGGTATTGTATATCATGTTTCTAGTGAAGTTGAATTGCATTTGTCAGTTATCTATTGTTATCAATGAGTTAAGTGAGTAAAATGAATTATGAAAACTTAACTTGCATTACGAATTTCAAGCTGGTATGCATTGTTGCAGATTATGCAATAGACTAACTATAGTTAGACGTTTATCAATAACAAAATGGAGTAACAATGGCAGGACGTGCCCATGACATGGAAAATCAAGAATCTACTGAAATGAATGAATGGAATATTCACTGGCTAACATCCTGCTAACTTATAGGCAACTTAATCTAAACAGAAATTAATTACATATGTACATCTTCTTAGAGCTATAGAACATACTAACATAGGTTATATATCTTAGGGGAGAAAAGAGATTTTAGTGTGTAATAAATACAGATAAAGCTTGTGAGATCATAAATACATAATTTTGTAGATCAAGACACGATCCAGCAGGTCTTGAGGCTGGTGGCGTCTAAATCTTCTCCTAGTACAGGTGCGGGGGCTAGCAAAGCTTTGAGCTGCAGTACTTAGTAGGCGACGACAACACCCTTAAGACCTGCTGGATCGTGTCTTGACCAACAAAATTATGTAGTAATGATCTCAGACCAGGCGGTCAGACTATTTGGATGAGATTTTAAGGTATTTTTTGGCCACCTTATGGATTTTGTCGCAAACGAAGCGAACTGTGTAAATGATGAGGAGACAACAGGGCACAGAGAATAGAGTTTTACTTTAAGTTTGTTTTACTTTAAGTTTTCTCAACGATATTTCTAAATTAGAATAAAAGAATAAATCAAAAGACCTTTTCTAGTTGCATCAAAACTTTCTTTTCATTAGGGTTACATGTTATCCCTAACAGCTTTGCTTATTGACAATATATAGTAAGGCTTTCCTACTACCCTTCCTTCTTTAGTCAGTAAAGTATATTTTCCTTAGATTTGCTTAGTTAGAGTTTAAGTTGTAAGAATCTAGTTTTTTTAGGTTAAATATTTATAGAGAAACTTTCACTTTGAGCAGCTTACTCCACTGTATAAGCTTGCTCGAAAAGATCTCTTAGAGTTTGGCAAATGCCACTTTATGCAAGGGTTGGTTGAGGAGACTAATTCTGAATAAAAACTAAACGAAACAAATAAAAAATAAATAAAATTACCAAATCTATAGAATAACTTCTTTTTATATCATATAAACTCAGATTTACAAAACTATCTCTAAATTTATATATTTGTATAGAAAATTCCAGAAAACTTTTTGGTATAGTTGCAACAATAAATATCTAAGGTAAACAATATGAAATTCAAATATTAAAAGATTAAAATACACACATCATTGCACCTGTTTGACTGTTGCATCTGATGCCAACAACAAAAACAAGAAGAAAATAATTTAAAAATGCAAACAATTCTGGCATTTCTTGCCCCTTAGATTTAAGTCTAAGAGTCTTAGCACTTGCCTTAGGATTATTGATTATATATATACATATATATACTTATATATATATACATACACATCAGCTAAAGTTTCTCAAAGTTAAATTGCCATTAGTTCGAGGCAGCCACACAGTCATGAAAGTAGTAGTAGTTGATGTTCAACGTTGCGTATACTTGTTAACCAGCTCAAGTGCCTACAAGAAGCTTTATCACACCCACTCAAGCACTCACACACACACACACACACAAGGACACTGCTCAGTCAGCGACCACATGAAATTCGAAACATTTTTAGTTGCTAGTTACATAATTGCAGACTGGCCTCACCCCCCTTTGCTCCCATTGCCATTGCCACGCCCCCAGCCGACCTGCCCAGCAGCAGCGCCTCTCGCCCTCGCTCAACTGTTGCGAAATTCACGCCGAACTTCATCAAAATTCCAATTAGCGCTTACACTCAATTACAAGGCGCAAAAGGGGGCGGCAGCTGGCACGCCCACTCACCCACACGCCCCCCACACACACACACGCTTGCCGAAGACAAAACAAATACAAATACAGCCGCAAAACTGCGCGCGAGTACATTAAAACTTTTTGGCCAAATTACGCGCTGCGTCTCAGCCAACTCAGCCATGGGCAGAGCGAAGAAAAGGCTTGAGTCGAGGAGGAGTACAAAACAAATACAAGTGCAAATAGAAGATGGCAAATAGCAAGGCAGAAATCTATAGAGAATCACTCTCCATCTCCCCCCCCCCCCCTAACATTCTCATTAAAGTTTTAAATTTGTCTCGGAATATGGCAAATGGCAGCCATAAAGCCAAAAAGCAAAGTTGTTGGCCTAAAGCAAATAGAATAACTGTGAAGCGGATGGCTGGCTGGTTGGCTGGGTGGGTGGCAGCCGCAGGATATTGAAATTCATGTGTAATTATATATATATATATATATGTGTGTGTGTGTGTGTGTGTGTGTGTGTGTGTGTATACATACAATACACAAAGCCTGAAACAGTTAGTCTCGCTCCCTTTTTGGCTCTACCTCGGGCAATTGTTGCGCGCGCGCGCCACATGAAACAATGCCAAGCCACAAAAGACACACACACACACACACACACACATACACACACACACACAAAGATACAGTTATATAGCCATATAGCCATTGCCTCAGTTCAGCCAATGGGGAAATTACCGCGCGCGCGCCGCGCAGCCGGCGGCAACCTTCAAATGATTTCATCAACGTAATACGATAAATTTCATAATGAAACGACGCGGTAATTGCCCCCTCTCTTTCTTACGCACACACAGCATACACACACACATGTGTGTGTGAGTGTATACGCGCTTATTGTGCATAATTTTGGCATTATATTGACCTGGCTTTGAGCCTTTCAGCAATTGCGTTTTGTTTTTCACTGCCAATTAAAAATTATATTTTGATGCCTCTGAAACCCTTTTAAAATTTCATGTGAAAAATTAAAAAATTTCTCTTATAAACATCTTTTTTTTTTTTATATATATTTTTTAAGCCTTTTAGCAACACACGGCAGGTGTAAAGATTAAATTTGCAGGCTTGTGCTTATGCGTGCAATAAGGTTTTGCCTTTAAGCCACTAAAAGCCGGCAGTTAATATAAATTCTTAATCAAGTTGGCAAGCGCACAAAGGTAGCCAAGGTAGCTGTTTATATATTGGCTATATATATAGCGGCTATATATATATATATATACTATATACATATATATATCTCTCTCGAGGTATTTTTGATTGAAAAATCCAAATTGACAAAAAAGTCGCTTAGAGAAAAGCGTAAAACTCATTTAGCTTAAGTGTCTGAGCTACGCATTTGGACTGCTATTGAGAGCATAGCAATTGAAGCTCTGCTGAAGCTGACTTTAAATTGTATTTCCTAAAATTTATTGTTATATATATATATACATATATACATAGAATGCTATACATATCAAGGACTATCAATACTGAAGGCTATAAAAAAAGAAACACACATTGAGAACAAATCCATTAAATATATAATTTCATCAGTTGAAGCCGTTGAAATTGTATATAAATTGTATAGACTTTAGATAGATTTTCTTTAGTACAACAAATATCTATAATACTAAGAGTTTTACAAGTTGGAATTATAATAAAACAAAAAAATATATTTTTAATATCTATAAAACGAGATTCATTAGATAGATGATTTAATGATTTTAATGTTTTAGTATGATTTCGGCTATAAGGATGGCACGGCTGGCGCGTACAAGAAGAAGCGTAGAAAAAACTGCATAAATCTAGATTTAATTTATAATGAAATTTTATAGGTTTAAAATTGATTTAAGCAAAATTTGCATAGGTATAAATTTGATAATAGAAATTGAATATACATTCAATATAGTAAGCAACTGAAATATATATAAATTGGAGACTAGAAGCCACTGTATGGATCAAAATTTGTCGTGAAAGAACTAAAATAGGTATAAATTTCGTATATGAAGTCGCATAAGTATAACTTGGATATAACAAGAAACTGCATAGGCAAAAATTTGATATAAGAAGATATATCATAAGTCTAAATTTGATATGAAAAGTAATTGAATAGGTATATATTTGATAGAAGAAATTGAATAGCTCTAAATATCTTAAAATATTAATCTTATCTTAAAATATTAAACTTATATAAAATGAAACTTTATAGTTTTAAATTTGATATAAACAAAATTTGCATAGGAATAAATTTGATATAAGCAAACTGAAAAGGTATACATTTAATATAATAAGGAACTGAATAGGTATAAATTGGAAACTAGAAGAAACTGCATATAAATTTGTCAAGAATAAGAAATAAAAATAGGTATAAATTTCGTAGAAGAAGTTGCAAAAGTATAACTTGGATATAAGAAGATACTGCATAGGCCTTAATTTGATATGAGATTAAATTAAATAGGTATAAATTTCGTATAAGAAGTCGCATAGGAATGTAATGGACATAAGAAAAAACTGCATAAGCCTCAATTTGATATAAGAAGAAATATCATAAGAAGAAATTGATTAGGTATAAATATCTTATAGTATTAAACATTTGGCCTTTGTTAAGCTCAACGCAATCCATATATATTGAGCTATAAAATGTAGTCCGTTTCAATATATATTTATATAAATACAAATAAATATATATACATTCAATAGTATGAATATTTTTATATATTATGATATATCCATCATCGTAGCTCTATATATATATATACAATTTTTTCTGTGTATATTTTAAAGTACAACTTAAGCACTCGACCACATTTGTACGCACGAAATGCGAATTTATCAGATTTAAAGTTGGAAAAAAAAAGTTTTTGTGGCAAAAAACGCAGCAGAAAATTTCCTCTTTCGGCCTTTTTTTATGCTCTCTCTGTGTGTGTGTGTGTGTGTGTGCGTGTGTATTGTGTGTTGTGTGTGTTAAATTTTGTATGGATTGGCGTGATATTTGTTTTCATTTCATTTATTACGACTGAAACAAAAACAAAAAAAAAAACAAAAAATGAGCGAAGAGAAAACATTTTATAGTAATTGTTTTATGCACGCTCATCACGCTCGAAACGTTTTGTTTATGGAACGGTTTGTCGACTTTTCCCCGTTTGTCCTTTTTCATTCAGCCCCTCCCTCGCGCCCCACCAACTCCCCCTCCAGTTGCGTAGCTACAAAAATGTGCGACAAATTCAAATGCAATAAATTTTTGTTTTCCTTTCCAGTACAAATTTGTTTTATGCCCAGAAACTCATTGAAAATGTCTGTATATATTTATTAAGGTATATTGTTTTTGTTAATTGATATGTAACAGGCGGAAGGAGATGTTGCTGACCCTATAAGGTATATAGATTTTTGCATTAGGCTAGACAAGTCTTAAGTATTAAGGTCATTCAATTTTTGCCTTATAAATTCTTTCAATGTTTACAACAAATTATACTTTTTGGATATCTTAAGCCCATTCCTTACAAAATAATAAAAAAAATACTTTGGCAAATTAGTTGTAATGCTAAAAAGCTTGTGATTTTGGATAAAAGTAATGATTGATGGCAATTTCCCACCCTGAATATCTCATTAAGATCGGCAACGAAATTCTTTTATAAGTTATTCGTCAGATATTGGAATACAGTATCTTTACTAAACTGTAATTGTGGATTATCTTTCATACTTCTTCATAAGACAAGTACTTCACGTTGGAGTGCCTTTTCACAACTTTTCTCTTTATGAGACCTTCAGATCTTTTAGACTTACAATTATTATGATCTTGAGATCTGTTAGACTGATAAGTATTTAAGTACTATTCTTCAGTCATTGCCTAGCTCATCCTGCTCAATATATAGAGCTCTACCAAACTTGTAGAAACGTAAAGCAACAGACGAGAACTTAAAAAAGTAGAACGGCTTTCATATTGAAGTATATACAGAATGCTCTTCTTGTGTCTACTCACATATCATTCTCAATTACTACAGACTAAATATATCAGTAAATCCATAGATAACAGCTGAAATTAACAGGCATCGGCAGCTTATCACATTAGTCAGGGTATCATTTAGTCGAGCATTTCTCATTGTATATTTGGAATAAAAAGAGCTGCAATTCAATTGACAATAGCTGCTCGTCCCACAGTTCATGGTATTTGCTAGTCGAGCACTCTTCTCTATATATAATAATAATATACATATATATATAGATACAAGTTTAAAAGCATTGCCAACAGTTGCTCATCATATAGGTCAGGGTATCACTTAGTTAAGCAGTGCTCCCCCAACAGGTGCTCAGAATGCATCCATAGACAAATTCCATAATGAAAACTAAACTATAATTCAGGGTATACTCGTATAAACATCATATAATTCAGAGTATCTCTTAGTTGATCACTCCCCATCATATCACACTTCTTGCACATATAGTTCAGGGTATACTCATATAAATATAATTTAATTCAAAGTATTTTATAGTCGTGCACTCCCCACCATATCACACTTCTTTGTTCATTTTTGTTTCGTGCATTTGGTCGTGATTTTAAGCAATTTGTTAAAGCAAATATCGAGAAATATATATGTTGATGCTGGATGGATGCTGCAATGTTTGCTCGTTGCAATATGCAGCAGCTGCTGCTGCTGTTGCTGCCTCTGCCGCTGCCGCTGCTGCTGCTGCTTCTATTTGCATATTTATTTACTTTTCTGATTATGCGGCGTTGAGATTTAATTTGATTTATTTGCACTGACAAATTTATGCAACTGTTTGCAATTATATGTGATAGATGATAGATGTGTGTGTGTGTGTGTGTGTGTGTGTGTAACATGTGGTTAAATGCTTTGGCATAGTAATTAATGTTGCATACTTTTAAGGGCAGCTAAGAAATTCGCTTCAAATCTAAGATATTTATGTTTGATAATTGAATGTAGTGAAATTTTAATTAAACTTACTTAATTTCAGTTATTAACGGGTCTCTATGTGCTGGCCAGGAGTGGCTGGCTAAAAGTATTATGAAACACTCACAAGTTTGCCATGCGGTTATTTTCCTGTCAAAGTTTTGCATTGTAATTGAGCGTAAAAGCAAAACTTTGACTAGCTTTTCCCTCTCTCTCAGTCTCTCTCTTTCTCTTTCTCTTTTTTTTTTTGTTATTTTTTGGTTTATCCTAGGCAATCGCCTGGCAAGTTAAGAACTTGGCGGCTGCTCGCAACTTGAGGAAGCTACTCAAAAAATAAGTTGCACATAAACTGTAAACACACAACAAGTAAATGGGGTGAGGGGCGGGAGAGGGGTGGGCGCGGTTTGGCAGTTACCAGTTCTGCAGGAAGTACTCCTCCATAAAGTTCAAGAGCAACATATGTTGTGGCATAAATTTTATAAAGTCCTTGGGCTTCCCAGCTGCCTTAGCATCCATAGCATCCTTAGCTGCTATGGTTTCCTTCAACCGCCTTGTTTACTTTCATGTTGCCCAAAAGCAACAAAAAACAAAAAAAGTATACAATAACAACAACAACAACCAAATTATGGTTAGACTTTTAACTTGTTTATTACGCCCAGCTACACGCGACTCTAGAATATAAAGTTTTTTAATTTAATTTTAATGAAAATTTATGATTATTTCTTTCACACGCCAAAATTCACAAAACTTTTCTTTCTTTCACTCTCTTAATATGGAATATGGAGAAAGTAGCAAAAAGATCTTTTCTTTATATGTTTCACAACTTTCACATAATCTCTATAATTAACCAAATCCCTTTGGGGGTTTTTCATATTTTTTATTAAAATATATGATAGTCTGATGATGGTATATAATGCTCTCAAAAGACTTATTTTTAAATGGTTTTTATAATGAAAGAAAGTTTTTTTAAGTGCATATCAAAGTAAAGCCTTTTTTTTTGCTTTCCATGGAAAATTGAAATACAAGTTAATAATATGATTATGCAAATGGGATTGACAGGCAGTAGGAGGCGTGATCAAGCCTATTATGTTTATATATTTCAACTCAGTATGACGAGCTCAATTGATATAGTTATTTATGTATAAATGCATCGATCTCAGCTACTACAATAACTAAAGCTTTGAAATATATCAATTCATATATATATGAATATATTTAAGCATATTGTACCTAGTAGAATTTCTTTATTTAGTATTTAGTATCATTTATTCCGATAATTTATCTCACTTTCTTTTTATTTATAACTAGAAGAATATAGAAGCTAGAACCACCAAATTTGATATGTAGATACCCATAATGACTATACACCTTATAAATATTTCTTGCTTAGGAAACATTCCCTCAGTTCTTTGAAAATTAATCAAAAAATACTTTCTTAAATAATATAGTTTTGAGCTTAGGTATATACACACTTATGGATATCATTAGTATATGCTGAAAATTTCATTAAGATCGAATAACTAGAACCGAAGTTATGCAAGACTATATATTTACCATATAGGGAGGTTGTAGGAAGTGTTGTGCTTAAGTGTGCGTGTGTATGTATGCGTGTGCATGTGTGTACACATATATAAAAGTAGGCTAAAATTATTCAGATTTCAGGGTATTTCTAAGCCAGGCAATGCCAAGTAGAACACGCTTACTTATTGTATCTGAAGCAGGCCTTTGTAAATGCTATGCAGTTGTTCAGTTGAAGGACCTCAAAATATATATATAGTATATAGAGTACATATATATACATACCTTCCATTGGCTCATTTCATCATTTGATTTCGAGCCTTGTCTCAAAAAGCTTTAAGTAATCCCATCTAAGACGACTGTTTGAGCCTCATTAAAGCGCTTATGTAATTATATTTTCTATTCATCTGTCTCTATGTGCACATCTCTGAAATGCCACCCCTCTCGGCGTTGGCGTGTTAAATTAAACGAATCCATTAATCGGATGGCAGTTCCTGTGAATATGAAGAGCTGTATAAATATTAATAACGTTTCAAATGGCATGCCACGTAGCTGTCATATGTATGAATGCAGGTCGACGCCAGCCGCCAGCCTCCAGCCTCCAGCCTCCAACATACAACAGCCAACATGCTCCACACTCTCTCCAGAAGCCTGTCAAACTTCTCAAAGATGACAAGGCCCAGGCCAGGCCCAGGCCCAGAAGAGGCATTTTGGTTGGCTTGGGGGCGGGACGGTTTTACAATTGGGACAAATTGCATTTGCTCAGCTCGTTGTTGAATGGGCTGTGTTCTGTTCATGTTAGTGTCTAGGCTTTGTTTCGACACGACAAGCAGTTTTGGGGGTGGGGGAGTCAAAGGAGGGTCAGATACACAGAGACAGCACAGCGAACATAACCCTAAACATTACAACATGCATCATCAACATAATCAACAAGAATGACAACAGCAACAACAACAACGACAGCTACAGCTAAAGCACGCGCTTGTCATTCAATATATCGCGTCGATCTGCACACACACATGCCATCTCTAGGCAGGAGAGAGAGGAAGAGAGCTGGCGAGGTATAGAGGCACACACACATGAGCAAGCTTAGCAATGTGCGTGCCAAGAGAGTTCATCTTCTATTTTTTCCCATTCCTCATTTCGTTCCTCCACCTTCGCTTGTTTATATTTATCTGCGTATTAAATTGCGAGCTCGTGCGCTGAGAGACCAGAGGCCTCGACTATTGTTTGCCTTGTCTTTGTTGTTGTTGCTGCTGTTGTTGCTTTTGTTTCTATAGTCATTTTTCTGCCGTTATTTTTATCAGTACGTGAACGTGTGGAGGCAGCCAGTTTGAGCTGCTATTTTTACTTGCCTTTGCCCTGTGCCCTCATTGTTGTTGTTGTTGTTTGACTATTCTCTTTCTGCAGGCTCTTTAATTGTATACCGTTAATCTTATACGCAGTGCGTTCGAAAAGTAGAGTTGACCAGTTAACAAAACTTTAATACTCTTTAAATTTGCTTAATGTAGTTTTTATTACGGCAATAATTGCTGGACTTAAAATAGAAGAGAGAATTTTAGTTTGTTTAGAGATTTAACTACAATAGAATGATCAATAAATAAATAATTAAAATTAATATAATAATAATATAAAATAGGGTATGCGAGAAGCGGCTAATTGAATATTTTAGAGCAAGCGCTTGATTTAAAAGACAAAACACAGGAGAAAGCAAATAAATATATCCAACAAACTGAATATATACTCAATATAATATTCAATTAAATAGCATTAATATAATATACTTAATATAGTATTCAATTAAATAGCATTAATTAAACAAGCCAAATTAGCTTAATCAAATATTTACGTACACAAATTAGCCAAGCATAATGTCTGGATTAAACCCTTCAGTTCAACGAGCAAATGCTGTAGACAACGTTTAGGCAACATTTTTATTACCGTTAGACGCTGCTGGGCTGAGCGAGAATCATGTGTTGCAGCTTAAATTGCGCTTTAGGCGCACTCACATTTAGAGTTCGCTGACAGGATGTTGCCGAGACGTTTGTCATGCGGCAGGCAGCTCGACAGCCGCAGCCCCTTTTGCCCACTTGTGCGACTGATTGTCTTTGACTAAGATACGAACGAGACGAGCCATGCATGACAATTTTATTTGGGAGATTGGTTGAGTAGGTAGAAGAGAGCGGCAGCGGCAGCGGCAGCGCCAGTAGAAGAGAGCAAACACACACACACACAGCCACACGCTTCACGTAAATTTCATGCAATTTGTTATGTTTTATGTGCCTCGTTCGTCTGGTTCACTCTCTCACTGATGGGGGTGCTGGCAGCTCGAATGTTACGCCTGGGAATCTCAAAATGACAGACTTCAATTTATACAATTTATTTTATTAAGTCAAACATTTGTCTCTCTATGTATGCGTGTGTACGTGTACATGTACATGTGCGTGTGCGTGTGCGTCTGTCCCGTTTTATTAACAAATTGATGAAACAATTTCCGCAGCGTTTAATATGGGCAATCTTTTTTTTGACCAGCCTCTTGCTGGATTTCCGCTCTGAAAATCTATAAAAAAAAAAAAGAAGGAGAAATTGTGCTGTGGGAGCGAGCATTACGAGTACATGAATTTGTCCCTTTATAGCGCGTTAAATTTTCATTTTTACGGCACACATAAAATCTACGAATTGGCAAAATTCAATTGCAATGTTATAGATGGAACGAAATGGAATGGAATGGAATGGGATGGAGTGGGATGGAGTGCGATGGAATGGCTATCCACCTAAGCGCCCATATAAATCTCAATTTATGTTGGCTATTTAAGCATTTTGGGCACGCAGCAGCCATTTCGTTTAGGCCTGCTCTAGGCCTCAAAATTATTGAATCTAATTAACTTAAATGAAATGAATGAAGACTACAAATGTGTGCCTGCCAAACTCGTAAACTTGGCCCAAACCCCGAGGCAGTATGTGTGTGTGTGTGTGTGTGTTGCCTCGTTTAATTTATGGATGTGTATATAAATTCATTTGGAGCTCTTTAATTGCTGCTTAATGGCAGAAACCTTGTAATGCCAGCACCCCCTTGGCCGCAGCCTCTGCCTGAGCCTGAGCCTCTGCCTGAGCCTTTGCCTTTGCCTTTGCCTCTGCCTTTGCCTTTGTCTTTGGCTGTGAAGGTCAACAGATTGATTGGGGATTACGTTGTTGGTTCCCCTCCAAAGTGTGGATGCTTATTGAAATTGTTTATTTGCTTTCATTTTTTTCTCCTCTCTCTCTCTCTCTCTCTTCTTCTTCTTCTTCTTCAATTGATTGCAATACAAAATCGTACTGAAGTCGTGTAATTAATCATTTAAGAAGGGCTTCGGTTTCGGCTCTTCTAATATTTATAATATAAATTGAGTAACAGATTATGGCTTTGCCCATTTCTTGGGTACTTTAAAGAGGCATTAAGGCTAAGATAAATTAAGTGTTAAGAGCTGAGCTTGTAAGCTTTGGCAACAAGAAAATGTTAGACGTATCTTGCACCTTAATGAAGATTAAATTCTCTTTAGATAGCAGTTAAAATTCTTACCCTAATCAATTCGAAATGCAGCCCAAAAATAATATGTAAATTCTCTTTTGATTCACTCGCATATAAACCCCCAAAATAGGTACACAGGTATGCCCCAGGTGTTTATGCTTCACGCTGATGAGTTTTCTCAGAGTTTTGCCGCGTTTCCCATCAAAATCAGTTTTGCGTCTTCCATTTGAGCCCTTTCACTTGCCCGAGGGCTACCATAATAACGCCTCGTCCTTTTTCGCAGCCTAAAAAAGAAAGGTTTATTTATATTTTGCTTTCCATTTTCTTTTATGCGTTGCACATTTTTCAATTTGTCAACCTGAAATAACAAATTTGTAAAAATTGTTTTTTTGTTGTATGAAAAAAATTGCAAAAACAAATTTTGATTTGGTTGAATTTTTGTTGTAAATTTTTGCCAGAATTGAAATTTTATTATGAAAGTTTATTGAAAATTCATATTGTAATATTATAAAGAGTGAAATAAATAAAATGAAATAAATAAATGAAAATATTTTAAATGGAATTTTCTTATTGAATTTGATATGGAAGCTATTAAAATTGTTAATGTTATGTTTCAATATGTTCAAAAATATTTAAGTATAAAACTGTTGACACGGGAAATAAATTTAAAAAATGTTTATTGTTATAAGAAATTAACTTTTAAACTAGGACTTGTATATTATTAGCAGGACTATATTTGTTTCTGTTTTTTGTGTCAGATAAAAAATAAACTTGTTATATAATATGGCAAGAAATTGAATAAATTACCTGGAGGCAAGACGTTACATACGCCATCTACATGCCGTTTTAAAAATCTAACTAATTGAATCTTAAGAGAATATTAACTATTCCAACAGTAAAGAACTGTTTCGTTGCAACTGTAGAGAGGGTTTATCAAATTTTCTTATATTTTATTAAAATAAAAAAATACAAAATTAGTTTCAGCAAGATTTTACAATTACTAAATTAATGTTATGAAACAGCAAAAAAAGTTTTAAACTATTGCATGTTATTTTGATATATGTAAAACAAATTTTTAAATTATATAGGCTAATAAACTTATTGTTTATGTGTATATCAACGAAAGGACTTATAGAGATTACTTAAGCTTTTCGGAGGACAGTACTATTTAGTCTGAGTCTTTCTCTTAGCAATCTCAGACTATGCTCATATGCCACGTCAGCATAGTACATTCTCGTCTGTCAAAATCGTCAAAGACACACACGATATTAGTGTTCACTAATATTCCACTCAAACAAATTATACAACACTCCTTCTAACACTGATGTAACTATCGATAAGACACTCTCTTCCAATACTTATTATATCTCCAACATATATATACATATATTTTTTTGTATACCCTGAAACCATTGCAAATGGGAAACTCTAGCATTTGCTAGATTGAAAAGCAGTTGGAGGTGTTGTAAAGTTAATAATTACTTTCAATAAAGATATTCCAGTTTCAGATTCGACTACGAATTGCCAACAGAATACTCTAGTCTAATAGTATCAACATTTGACATTTGATAAGACCTGCGTTATTTCCCCACAGTTTTTATATCAAAATCAAAAAAATAAATTTGAAACAGTTTCGCTGGCAGCTTTAAATTTATTGTTATCAAATTTTTTACTATGTTCGCTCAGTTAACGTATCGATTTTTATTATTTTTTGTAAACTTTGATTTGTCAGCTGGCCATTCAGGCTGTCCATCAATCTGACAGTTACTCAGTCAGTCAATCATTGTGTTCGTCCATTTGGGTGTGAAATTTGAGTAGGCAATTTTAATAATTTAAGTGAATGATCTATCACAGTTACAGTTAATCTATCAACGACAGCCGAGGCAAGTCGGCTATGAAGTGCTTTACACACACACACACAAACACACACGCAAACACACACACACACATACACATACTTTCATCATCTTCGTTTCGCTTTTAACAAATTGTCTTGTTAAAAGTTTTTCTCCTCATTTCCCGGCCGCAAAACGAACTGCGCCAAAACCAGATAAAAACGTGGCTGTAAAAAAAAAAAAAAAAGCTGGGAAAAATTTGTGTGTGATAAGAGAATTTGCTGGCCATTAGCATTTAAGGCGTTAAGTCATTTATATTCATTTTTGATATTTGCACAATTCCACTGAAACGAATCACTTAATTGTCAAGTGCTGATGCATAATCTCTAGAGTGGACCCACAGAGAGAGAGAGAGAGAGAAAGGTTGTTAAATCGATAAATATCATTAAGTGGCTAGTTATCAAGAGGAAGAATGAATAAGTAGAATTAAAGTTGGAAACTCCTTAAAGAACTTGACTTCGATGAGCTTTTCAATATGTTACAGTTTTTACTCTATTCAAGAACTAACTCTTAATAATAGAGAACTTTTATTTATTTCGTAGAAATCTTTTCTGCTCTTCTCCTTTCTTTTCATATTTTCAGTTCTCTTTTCCTATTAGTTCATCTATTCTCTTCTGCTCTTCTTTTCTCTTGTCTTCTCTGTGCTGCAGTTTTCTAATATTCTGTCATGTCTTCTTTTTCCTTCATCTTCTCTTCATCTTCGTCTTCATTTTCTGTCTCTTCTCTTTTCATACTGGTTCACCTATTCTCATCTGAGCACAGCTCACTTTTCCTCTTCTATTTTTTCCTCTTGTTTTCACTACTACTATTCTACCAATTTCTTTTATCTTTTCTTTATCTTCTCTTCATCTTTTCTATTTATATTCTCTTCAACTTTTCTTCATCTTCCCTTTTATTTTGTCTCCTTTTCTATACCTTCCCTTCTTTTCTCTTCATCTTCTCTTTATTTTCCCTTATTTTTCTCTTCATTTCTTTTATTCTCTTCTTTTTTAGAAAGTTTCATCTTTTCTTTTCAGATTTTCTCATTTTTCCTGCTTTCTTTTTTATATAAATTCATCGAACCTTATCTTTTATCTTCTTTTCCTTTGTCTTCTTTTGCATTCAATTCCTTTATTTCATTCACTTCTCTATTCATCTCTCTTTTTCAGAAATTTCCCTCCCCTTCTAGTTTTCTTCCTTTCAACTCTTCTGTTTTAATTTCTTTATTTCACTCCTTTCTCCTCAACTTTTCTTTTATATTCCGCTTCTCCTCCCTCCCTTCTCTTCACTTATCTCTGAGTGACTTTACATATCTTTTGAGTTACTTTACCCTTAAATACACTTTTCAACAATACTTTGGAAAATGCTTTGCTTGAAGTATTCAAGATTTATCCACTTTGACTTTTGGGAAATGGTGAAAATCCTTTTTTTCCACAGTAATATGCAAATTTCGTGTTGGTATTTTATTACTTGGGATACTCATCAAATTTCGAATGAGTTATTTGAATAAGTCAATAGGGAAAGGACTCAGGATTCAGGACTCACGACTCGGGAGCCAGCTTCCAGAGCTGTTAAGTGAATCCTAGAGAAGGCAAAGCACCTCAGCTGAGAGGGATCGGGCTAGGGACTGGGACTAGGATTGGGATAGGCATAAAAAGCATCAATCATCAATTTAGCAATCTTTCGATGGGGTCTCACGTCCTTGGCGCCCAGCTGCAAATAGTTGAAGCCGCTTAAGCACGAATTTCTATTAAAATATTTATGCAAAAAGCTACGAAGCGACAATCTAAGCCGGCTCCGGCTATGAAAGGGTCTCAGCTACGGCGGCTGTGCGTGAAAAATTTCCTCAAAACGATTTTCATAATCGATTTTCAGTGACTGTTGACAACAGCAGCAAAAGCAAAGGCGAGAGCAACAGCAGCCGAATGCGGGGGCACTGCAGACGCTTGTCAACCTTTATCAGAAACAGGAATAAAGGAAAAGGAGGGGAGCTGGCTAGAGGGGGCAGCCAGACAGGCGAGCAAAGCCGAGACAAATGCGACATGCGTCTGTTGACAATATATCAACATGTGGAATACGGGCAGATACGGCCCTACCTACCTACCCATGGGGGCGTCCTTGGATAAAAATGCAAAAGGCAAGAGCCGACTTAACAATTTTTCTACTTGACTTTGACATTTGTTCGGAGCCCACCCCTCTGTTTCTTGTCTTCGACTGTGAACCGACGACGCCAGGTCAAGTAATCTTTAAAGTATGACATCTCTCTCTCTCTCTCTCTCTCTCCCTCACTCTCTCTCGCTCTCTCTCTCTCTGTGTTGTAGGTAGTCTACGATAGTCCTCACTACGATTGTTTGCCATTTGAAGCTAACGTAGCGCAACTAATCGATGAGAAAGACGAGACTCTCAGACAAGGGGGGCAAGGACGGACTGACAGAAGGCAGCTGAACTAACTGTTCGAGCTGACTTTGAATCAGAGATTCGTTCACTGTCTGTGTTGTTGTTGTTGTTTCTTTCTTTTTTTTTCATAATGTGCTCTTAACCCGTTTATGGGGCGTAGCTTATGTGATGATAGTATCGTTGAGGCAGCTAGGCAAAAATGTGGTAAAAGAGAATACATGAAGCAAAATCCTCAAATGCGATTCGCACCAGTTGCTTCTGCAAATAGTGTGTAAATCATGGTCGATGGCAGAGGCTTTAACGCAGTGATAGATTACTAGTGCCACAGCTGCAGCCGAATGAGTTTGAACTAAGTAAGCCTGTTGAAGGCGGGAGTGCATGACTAGCAAATACCTGGCATCTCATAAATTGCTTCTGTTGAGTTTTTGAATGATTTTGAAGGGGTATGAGTGGAAGGATCTGCAAAGTAGAGTAGTTTTATTTGTGAATACTTGAATATAATCTATAAATGAAGTTCGTTTGAATGTAACCTAACAAAAATGAGAGACAAATTAAATAACTGAAGTTATATATAGATTTGTATTCTTTTTGATGGTATAAGTTATCGAAATAAAATTGCTATAGAAGAATCTAAGTATCATAGTTCACTAACTCTTACAGAAATTAGCTCAATTGATGAAAGTTCAATATCGATTTTGATTGAATTTAATGAAAATTTACTAGATTTTCTATAATTTAGATTGTCAAATTCAGTGAGCTCCAATAGACGCTCCAATGTCAAGTTGAATATCGATTGTTATCGATTTCATGAAATGAGTTATCGAATAAATAGAAACTGCGTGGTATATGAATTAAGTTTTAAGTTCAATTTCTTAATTTTTCAAAGAGTTCAATACTGACAAATAAATAAACTAGGGCTAGATCAATGCGACTGCTGCTCCTATTCACGAACATATATATACTCTATATGGTCAGTCAAACACTCTTCTGTATGTTACTTACATTTATTATTTATCCATTTGCAACTACCTCAAACAACGACCAAAATGTCAAAGTTTCAACTGGTTGCACGGTATTTGATAGTCGAGCACTTCTATTCCTGTTACAATTTCCATAGAATTTTGAATGTTGCTTCATTTATGATATGCTTTTGTTGCTGTCAAATAGTTAACGTAAGTTCGGTAGCCACTAATTACCCAACTTAAGCTGCCATTGTATTGTTTATCTTTTGACAGCATGCCTCACAGATAGCAAGAGAGAGAGAAAGTGGAAGGGAGACGTTTGCCTTCAGAGACTATTCCAAAAATTAAACAGATTTATTATTCAGTGGCCCAGTGTGTTGGCTCCATCTTAAAGTGGAGTTGAGTCGAGTCGAGTCGCCTCTCTGGCCCATGATGGACTGGGGAGCTGGCAAGCTGGGGAGCTGGGGAGCTGGAGAGCTGACTTCCCACAGTGCTGTTTGTGCGCGTGCTGTGTTCGTGGTTTTTAAGGGGGCCAACGACGTTGGTGGCTTGTGGTTTAGTGGTTTGGGTGGCTTATGGGTGGTGGGGTGTATGGGTAGATGTGAGTCGGCAGACGCCTGCAGCTAAGCGCATTGCGTTTGTCAAATTTTGACGAGTTCGCCGTGTATCGATTCGCCCAGCTCTTTGAAATCTATATCTCTGCGTGGCTCTTTGGCTTAGTGTGTCCTTAAGCTAAATTAAAGCATATATTACATTTCATTAATCCTTTGATGTCGGCGCTGGGGTCTTAAAAAGCCAACGTCGCCCACTTTGATTAAGTTGCGGATGTTTGATATTGAAAAGGGCTTGTAATTCCTGAAATTAAGTTTCACATTCTGCTTTGAAGCTGGCAAAGAGCTGGTAAACACTAGTAAATCAGTATGAATTATAATGAGTTGAAGTGTTTATCTTAGCCAAAGCTCGAAAGTAACTTGATTAATGCTTGGCTAAAGCAGCTGCCAGCTGAAGAGGATGTGCTCTAGTCTAAGATATATGAGCTGCAAAGCATTTGATGGACTGCAATACTACAGTTTTGACAAGCTTGATTTATAGTTGCTTACGAGTAACTTACTTGTAGTATAAGAGCTTATGAAGAACCAAAAGGTCTTCCAAGGTTCAATATGTTAGTCGATTAGTCTTCCCTATTAATAGATAGTTTGTAACTATACATGGCTGTGGACTGAATTGATGTCTGAGCAAAGTTCTTTAAGTCATTCCTTTATAAATTCTGTATATATACCTCAAAGACATATGTCTTTGTCTATATATAATACCAATAAATGGCTTTAGCATTACAGATCTATTATATAAATATAATAAACTGAAAGCATAGAGTTCTCAAATGTCTACCGCTTAATGTCCATAGCGAAGTCTGTTAGTCTGATAGAATGGAAAGTTCTTGACATTTTTCTGTATTCAATATTATTTTCTATATATTATATATATTATTATTTTTATATCACATTATTATTACTATATAAAATTATTATTATTATATAATATTATTAAAATATGATCTAGTATTATCTTTTATATATATATTTAATCACTATAATTTATTTTATTATTATTTGTATTTAATTTATTATTACATTATACATACTATTATTATATATTATATTCATATTTATTTTATCATTATAATTAATTAATTTTTTACATTATTTATAATATTATTATATATTAAGTTTATATTATTATAAGTAATATAAATATCATAAGTAAGTATATTTCCCTTAGCACCCATCCCGTCAGTTCATAAAGTAGACAAAGCAAATATTTTTTTATTATATTAATTTTTATCTTCTTCATTTTTCTGTCACCCCACCGCAAATTCTGACCACACAGAAATCAACATTAATTTCAAGACCCTGCCGAAAAAAAAGAAATCAGTGAGAAACAATGCAATGCAAAGCTAAACAATCAAAGGAAACGCCAAAGCGAACTCAAAAATGTTGGTCACGTAGAAACTTTGTTTGTGCCTCAAAGACAAAAACCAGCAAAATTTAATGATTACAAAAAACTGAAATGTTGACAAAATAATGAAATACCCTAGGAATGTAAAGCAAAGACTAATGCATTTTAAGCTATTTAAATAACAGGGTAAATAAATATAAATGTCGATTAAAGTTTATATTCTAAATTAGGAAAGGCTACGAAAGCTGTAAACAATAGTATAAGAGCTGACAAAAATATATTTTCATAATTATTATAAAATAATTAAAAATAAAACGAGATCAGAGATGAAAATTCTTCTATTCTTCAACTGTTTAAAAAACATAAAAAAAAGAAATTTGCATCAAAGAAATAAATAGATTTATTTAATATTATTTTTAATGTTTTATATTTATTTATTCATTTATTTTCTTTTTGTTGTTTTACTTTTCATTCATTTATAAATTCATTTTATTTTGTTTTTTATTTATTTATATTTCATTTTTGTTTGCTTATTTATTAGCTTTTATTTATTTATTAACATTATGAATTGCTATTTTATTTATTTATAATATTATACTTAAATTTTCCGCTCATTTATTTATTTATTATTTTTTTTTTTTTTTTAAGTTTTTACTGCTATTTTTGTATAACTTATTTATTTTATTCTATTTAATATTTGAATTTTTTATTCATTTAAAACCATTATTTACCAACTGTTGTTACTCATTTATTATTATAAAAAAATATATATATTATTACTGATTTTTTTACTGTATTTATTTATTTTATTTATTTATTAAAATTTGCATTTTATTTTTCGTTTTATACCACAGTTTTGCTTAATGTTTATTAATAATTTATTTAAATTAATTTTCTGTATATATTATTGTTTATTTCACTATTTATGTATTTATTTATTTCTTACATTTATATTTATTTTTTTTAAATAATCTCTACACAATTAAAAAACTTCCCTCTACTCGAAAAAAAATATAACAAAAATTTGTAAATTCTTATTTATTTAAATAAGTTTTATTATGCAGGTATGACAGGTTACAGGTTTAACTAGGAAGTGTGCTGAGTTGATGTGCAAAAGCTTGATGATGCTTTCCAAATTGATTCAATTTCAAAATATTTCAAAATATTCGAAAGCTGCTGAGATGCGCACCGAATTGTCAGGCCATTTGACATGCAATAATAATAATAATAATAATAATTATACTTAGACTTAAATACTTTAGTTTTCCTGTGGTTGCCAGGGAGTATTTCATAGTTGAGCAATAAGCTATAGAAATTGTGTGTTTGCTTTGCAGTCAGCATTCTGGTGCTTGGTGCTGGAGCAAACTTACAATACGCCCGGCTGAACAATTTCTGTGGAAGAAACCATTGAGAACAACAACAGCAGCAGGAACAAAACGCAAAACTCTGCGACTCACGACGACGCGACTTGAGTCGACTCAGTGCTCAAAATTTTACGCGGGTTGACTGCTGAAGTGCCACCAGGGGGCATGAATGAGAGGTGGGAGGGAGGGAGAGAGAGAGGGAGGCGGGCAGGTCCTGGCATGGCCTTTGTCACAGTCAGGGACGACGACGACTGCGTCTTTTGCATTTTGGTCGGGCGGCAACAGCAGCGGCAACAGCAGCCGCCCAGACTCGAATTACAAATTCAGCACAATGTCCCTTTGTCATTTATGCATTCGCTGTATAAATTAGGCACAATGAATTTCCAGCGGTTGCGGCGCTGCTCTTGCGAGTTGTAGACTCTTAATAAGCTTCAATATTTTGCTCGTTTTTTTCAGGTGGCAGCGGCAGCGGCGGCGGTGGTGGCGGCGGTGGCGCTGGCGGCGGCGGCAGCTCCTCGGATATATCCAAGGATCACTGCAATAAGACTGTGGACATTTTCGAGGATATCAGCTCGCCGGAGGTCAGCAATCAGAATCTGGGACGTCCGCTCACCTGCTGGTATCGCTTTCGCACGCTGAAAGGTGCACCACGTGACTTTGTGCTACGGCTGCGCTTTAAGAAGTTCAAAGTGGGGCAACTGCTCAATGCCACCCACTGCGAGGGCGGCTTCTTGCAGGTGAGTCAGACACAGTGAGCTGATTTATTGAATGGGCTGGGAGGGCTGGCTGGGTGGCCAAGGCAATCAAATCTAATTTATAACTTTGTCGCTCGCCTAAATGATGACACATGTATCCCACGTAATGCCGACATACGGCCAACGGTTGACAGCTTTATGTGAAGCTGAACTCACAGTTGCAATCCAATTGGCCCTGTGTGTGTGTCCCCTGGTTGTCCCTTGCTTATCATTTGATTTGACTCCATATGACGCTGTTGTGCTCGTTGTCCTTGCAGATTGTTGATGGCAATGCCAAAACAGACGTCTCCAATCGCCGAGAGCCGGGCATGTTCTGCGGCGAAGCCGAACAGCCACAAACCTTCATCAGCGAGACGAGCTATGTGAAGGTGCTATTTCACACGGACAACTTTACGGATCAGGTGAGCTTAACTGTCAATTACTTGGCTAATGGTAAATGAGTTTTGAGTTGAAAGGATATCTATGTACAGAGAGATCTCTATATAGAGATTGTTGCAAGACAGTAACAAACTAAGGAGGCTCTAGGCTTATATAGTGGCATAGTCTTCTTACCATAATCAACTTTCTTTCCATTTAGCATAATCAACCAAGTATCATCAAAAATTCCAACTTATTCACTTCCTCGTCCACACATTCTCAGACACCTCTTCTAACCAACTCCGGAGACTTCCAATTACGGTAAAAAATAAGTCTCTATTCTGTTGTCTAGCGTCTTCAAGTTGCAGACGCCAAACGCACTTACACTAATAAACCATGGCTCCATGTTCCATTCACCCGGCCCGGCCCGGCACATGTCACATGTGTCACGTAGCCGCTTCCTTCATGTCCTTACAGCCATGTCCTTACAGGCGTTCCACTTTCTGCTCCTAAATATAAATATATATATATATATACATATACTTATTATAAGTATATATACAAAGATATGTATGTATATTCATATTTATCACATAATTTAAAGAAAATATTACAACACACAAGTTTTTGACGCCCTTAAAGCAGCGTAAGGGTGTTGTAATGGGGTATACCCAACTGTCTGATACGCTGTAACATGTAAGAGTGTTTTGAGCAAGAATGTAGGTTAAAGTCTACTTTTTCATTGTGTATGATATACTTGAAGGTATTCTATATCTTATCAGCATGCTCTTAGCAGCAATGCTAAGCTAGAAGATGTTCTTACCACAAGAAAGTATTTCAATTGATAAAGGAATATTATAAGAGATCTTATCTTTGATATGATAGCATGTTCTAGTTGACAGTGCTAAACTAAAAGATTCCTTATGCCATATAATCTTAATGAGTTCTCTAACATGTGCTCTTAATGAGACTGGCAGCTGAAAGATATCTTGTACTATGTAAAATATATAACTAAGAATGCCGTAAAACCGAGTGAATACTTTGAACAATATCAGCACATTCAATATGTATCTAATATAAATTAATAGCAGAGATCTTACGGGTATATATTGTATATACAGACACTCATGTCTACGTATGTCTTGATATGTTTAGGATATCTAAACATTTAAATCCAATCAATATTTTTTTTCTCAAACAATTATTCATTGATGTTACACATAGTGTGCATTCTAGTCACTTCGACTCTCATTATATCCTTTTCTTAATGTTGCTTCACATAGAGTGCTAAAGAGAGTAGATTAGTCTTGCTTAAGCAACTACAGATAAGCCTCATAAAGCTAGCCTCAAGAACAACTCCCTATTCATTTGTCTACAATTTCTAATTGAGCTGTAAACGAGCATTTAGCAGTCGTTTCTACCCCACTCTTATATATCCATATTCGCTCTTTTTTCATTTACATACGTATATATATTTTTTATCTGTCTCTGTTTTTTTTTTTTTTTGTTTGTTTGCTTTGGCTGTGACCCGTGTTGCTCTATCTGCTTGGCTGCATCTATGCAACTCACTTTCGCACTTAGCTTTTCATATACATATATCGCCAACATACACAACTATATATATACATATATATATATATATATTTATGTGTGTATATTTTTGCATGCATTATGCAGTGGAACGTCTATGGAAGCTGTGAACGTGGGCGTTCCCTGCTCTCCTGACTGTCGTCTGGCTGCCTGCTGCTGGCTGCTGGCTGCTGTTGCGTCCCTTTGCCAGTTGTGGCATCTCTTTTTGGCCTGGTCTAGTCTGGCCTGGCCTGGCCCGACGGGCGACTCGTTGTATATATGGCAAATGCTGTTCACAACTTGAATTCTATTTAGCTGCATGGCTGTTGCTTTTGCCCACAGGTTATACCCTGTGAGGGGAGTGAATAGGGTGTGTTGCTTAGGTTGAAATTAATGTTGTAGGTAAAGGCAAGTGTGGCTGATCGTGTAAAGTATATTTATTGTTGATTATGATTGTTAGCCAAGTCTATTTAGATCTGTTCATTTGTCTGTTCTATCTGTTTATTTGTCCATCTGTAAGTCCGGCTGTCTGTCTTTCACTTTACCTCTTCAACTGCTATTCTCGCACTTACTATACTTACTTCTTTAACACATTCGTATCAATTATTGATAACTTCCTGCCATTGATGTAGTGCAGAGTATCTACAAGTCAGTCATGCCTTATATAAACATGTTGCTGCTGCTGTTGTTGTTGTTGTCGCGCTCTTTCACAGATTTTCTTTTTGTCAGCTGCGCTGCTGTATGTTTGATGCGGTATTTGCATTTCCACAAAAAAATTTTAAGATAAGATCATTATGTCACATAAAGAATTTATAAATTTAATAAAAATACATTTTTTTATGTTTCATTTAAGAAGGAGAAAAAAAATTTTAATATGCTTTTTAGATTGTGAAAATTGTTTCAATTTTTGTTTATATTAAATCAAGAAAATAAAGAAAAGTTCAGAATATATTTAATATATATTCTTTATGCTAGATATATTCCTTTGGATATGGAATATGTCTGTATTTACATTATAGTTTAATAATCTTATCTAGATATTTTCTACAGATATATATGATATAGTTACTTGCGCTGTGGCAAAAGTCTAGCATGTCGAGCAAATATTGTTGTAGCTTCGTTCTTCTTTTCATGTTGTTGCTTGTTTGCTTCATGGATTAACTTCATGCTGCATTTTATCAGATGTAAGCAGCAGCATACACACACACACACACACATACACCTACAATACACAATACAAGAGAAAAAGAGAGAGAGAGAGAGAGAGCAAACCTAATGCCATGAACGAGTGGCTCATGCAGCAGCAGATAGACGCTCAGCCTGCAGAGCTGCTGCTGCTGCTGCTGCTGTCCTCCAGAGTGTCTTATGCACACCTTAATGGAGTCATAAATATTTATGAAAACTCGCTACGCGCCCTGGCCGAAGTTGGCTGCTTGGTAGACAGTTGAGAGCGCAGTTTCCTGCCGGAGTTGCTGCTTTGTTTTTGCCACGCAGATTTCAGCGCAACTTTTTCCGCTCAGCGTCTTTACAATTTTTTGCCACTTATTTTGCGCGAATGCCTCCCAGGTGGGGGGAGGAGAGGGAGTGATATTATTCTATATAATAAATAAAAATAATAGAGCAACGCTGGCATGTAATAATATTGCCACGCACACAATTTAATGAGCAGACAGCGATGCCAGCAGCAATGGCTGCACTTTGCCCGAGCTCAAAGTAAAACGAAAACAATTTCGCATTAACATAAATTCATGGCAAATAAATCAAAAATAATTTTCACAAATTGCGACATTCGTGACAGCAAAAAACAAAAGCGAAAAGCGAAATTCGACTGATTTTTAATTTATTCGTGCACAAATTTTGCCAGGATATTGAAAGAAGCAGCATCCTGGCCAATCGGCAAAGGGGGTGTTGGCGGCGCGAAGGTCGCAGCCATGGCGATAATGCCAGCCACGCTACATTGCATCCGCATCAGCATTGACATCAGCATCACCAGCAGCAGCATCAGCAGCGCAGCATCAGACTGCGTTCAAAAATATTCAATGCATTTAAAGTCGCATAATGCGGCAAATATGAAGCTGAGGGCATGAGGCATGAGGCATGAGGCATGAGGCATGAGGCACGATGCATGACCGTAGCACGTAGCCTCGACTAGGATGCCAGTTCGACTCGCTGTCTGTCTGTCTGTTTATCTGTCTGTCTGCCAGCCAGACTGCTTGTATGCCATTGTTCAGATCGTTAAGTGGCGCTAACGTCATTGACGCCGGTAACGCATTTAATATTGACATGTGCATTACGCATACGCATCGTGTGCAGAACCCCCTAGAAATCAGTCATGGCCATGACCAATAGTTTCAGCATTCAGGCGTGATTTCAGTGAGCGACTATACACACAACGTCTATGTGGATAGTTGGACTATCTATAGCAGCTGACATAGCTTTATGTTAATTCCATCTTGATACAACAAAAAATTGGATAATAATGCAATTGTTCATATCTTTCGAAATGAAACAGCTCTTGTTTCTGATAAATGATTAATCAATGAAGGATAAATAATAGTAAAAATTAAATAATTAATTAAAATGAATCTGTCATAAGAACTTCATATTTTCATTTAATTTATTTTTAATCTATTTCTTTTTGTTTATGAATTTTCTTTTCTTGTATAATAAAATTTTGAGTAGATTCAATGGAACTGCTCAAATATATTTAGGAATATAAATGCTATTCAAACTCAGATTTTGATAGACTAAAATAATATTTAAATAAATTACAAAAATATAATTTCAACCCATAATATCAGAATTTAACTAATTCACAAAAGAATTTAAGAAAAAAAAAATAATAATTGGAAAATAAAGAAATATTCTACTTATGTGCTAAAATGTTTCAGTAGAGTTTTAAATTAGTAAATTATTAATTTTAATTTCGTCAGTTCCACAGGCAAAATAATAAAATAAATATTTGAAAAAAAAAAATATATATATATATATAATAATAAATATAAATAATAAAATTACTTAAAATAAATATATTAATATCTTTTTATAAAAAAATAAAAATAATAAACTTCCTTAAAATTTCTAATAAATATATAATTCTTGCAATTAAACTTTTCTTGGGGCCTGGATTTTTATTTTGATTTTTTGTTATTTTTTTATGTAATTTAATGCAAGAACAAAATTTGTTTTATTTTATTTAATTTATTCAATTATTAAGCTTTACGCTTGACAAAAGAATTGTTAACGAATATTATTTATCTGTTTATATAGTTTATCTGTAAATAAGTGATCATGCATAGCTCCAAACTACAAACTGTATATGAATCAATACTCAATACGAAACTTGACTCAAATCTCAGCAGGGTTGCTACAGATGCTACAGGAACTGATAAAAAAATATATGAATATAATAAAATATTCATTATAAGTATTAGTTTTTATTGTGTATAAGGGCTTAAACGTTTTCCCAATATACAAAATTTATGATTTAAAACCTTTTCCATTGAAAACTATAAAATTTGATTAGAAAATACTTCAAGCACTTCACCCAACTTCATCCCAGCTTCACATTGATCCTTCTTCAATTTTAAATCTCTACAAAAAAAACCCCTTCAAGAACCTTTTCTGACTCTTAATTTCAACTAAAACTTAACTGAGACTCGCTGCATTTGTGCCAGCAAACCTCCGTTTGTCTGCCATTTCCCACTGGGTCGGCGGAACAACGGCAGCTGCAACTGCAGCTGCAACTGCATCAGTGCAACAGGTCATTAGCGCTGATGAGGTGCACGACTAAACGAGGCTTCTAGAGCGGCGACGGAGCAGGGCCCAGTTACCAGTTACCCGAACAACAGTTGAAAACGTGCACGTTAGGCAAAACAACGTTGAGCAAACAGTGGAAACGCCTTCATGTCGGCGTGTCACCTGGCCGGACAATCAGTTGGGCTAGATTGGCCAGCGTAGGTGGGACAAAAATCGACGAAAATTCATCAGTAAGAACGGCGCCGACTAATGGCATGCAGCTTAGCAGCTTGACTGGGGCAACAGTGCGTATACGTGATTTGCGTAACCAGAGCGAAAGACAACAGCGCGCTAACAATACATGAATTTCAACTCTCTCTCTCTCTCTCTCTCTCTCTCTTTAACTCACTCTATCTCTCTCTCTTCTCTCTATTTGCAGACCTACTTCACATTCGATTCACGCGCGGAACAACAAACCGAAGTCTATTTACGCTATGGCCAACATCCGGAATTATATCCAAATCGTCGCGGCGAAGTGGTGCAAGGGTACGTATACGCAACGAGAAGGGACAAACAGAGGGTGGGAACGGATAAACAAAGGGAGGGAGACAGAGTGGACTGCCCGCTGTGCTGCGAGCTTATCGATAATGTTTAGCGCCTTTGTGCCATTTTTATGTGCCAGCTGCGGGGGGCTGGAGGGCTGGGTGTGCTGTGAGGAGGCGTGGCTGACAACTGACAGTTACTACTTTGTAGCCAGCGATGCGTTAATTTAATTTTATTATGTTGCACGCAACTTGAGTGGTTTTTTGAGGGGGGCAGAGACCCAGCAATGGAACTGGAACTGAAGCCGGCCAAACGAGCCGAACATTCCATAATCATATGCGAACAACGGAGCAGAGACAGTGGGCGGAGCTGGGACTGGGGCTGGCAATGCTGTAACAGAAGGTCGCATAAAATTGAATTACAATTTGCCAGCCAGAGCGTGAGGCAGCAATGGGTGGGCTGGGTGGTCTGGATGGTCTGGGGGTATCTGCCACGCGGCACTGCGGCAACATAAACTCGCGCAAAATGTTGAGAGAGACACATTGAGACAGAAGCGAAAAAAAAACGAGCATTTAGTTATCCCCAAAAAACTTTGCAGACATTAAATTTCATTTGATTTGCCCGCTGCTCCGCTGCTTCCTCTTGCCTTCTGTCTAACTTTTATCTTAATAAAATAAGTTGCAAGTTTCAAGCATTACTTCTGGATTTCTAATAGCCTGTTTTCACATCCAGCTGAGTTCGCCTTAGTTTGGGCATTTGATAAAGTCACGAAAGAATCGAAATTAATAAAATGAAGTAGAGAATACTTCAGTTTAAGTACAGCTCTTTCTATTCGAACTAACCCTTGCTCACTGTATCACAATCTCAGTCAGTCAGTCAGTCATGCTTTAAGGCCGCTCTCGTGGGTTGCCTTAATTTGTGTCTGCAGTCGTAAGATTTTTGCAATTCCCAATGGCAATGGGAGAGCGAAAACCCAAGCCAATATCATTTTTATGCTAATTTGGGGTCACGCACATTGACATCGACACTGAAACAAGCCCGAACCAATACGAAGCCGCAAAGCAAGTATGAATGAACTGGATTGAAAGGGGCACGACTAGTAAATGCCCTGTAATTTAAGAGGAGCTATGAATGAAGAGTAAAGCATGGCTTAGTTGTCCATATGAATTGCTTTGCTATACTGTCTATGCTTTTCTATACGGTATATCATATATTCAATATCGTACATCGTATATCGTGCATCGTATAACGTATATCGTGCATCGTATACTGTATATCGTGTTCGTGTAAAGTATATTGTGTATCTATATGGTATGTGGTATATGGTATATGGTAAATGGTATATGATATATATGGTGATATCGAATATCGTAGGTCGAATATCGTATATACCCTGCCCCAAATCCTACCGAATATCGAATATCGTACATAGTATTTCGTATTTAGTATATCATATAAATCGTATATGGTATATCGTATATTCTATATGGTATATGGCATATGGTATATGGTATATGGTATATCGAATATCGTAGATAGTTATCGTATATACCCTGCCCCAAATCCTCTCGAATATCGTATATCCTACATAGTATTTCGTATTTAGTATATCATATAAATCGTATATCGTATATCGTATATTCTATATTGTATATGACATATGGTATATGGTATATGGTGTATAGTATATCGAATATCGTAGATAGTTATCGTATATACCCTGTCCCAAATCGTATATCGTATATCGTATATCGTATATCGTATAACGTATATAGTGTATCGTATATTCTATATCAAATATCGTAGGTAGTATATCGTATATACCTTGCGGCAGGTCCGAATATCGTATATCGTACATAATATTTCGTATTTAATATATCATATATATTGTGTACCGTATATCGTATATCTTATATCGTATATCGTATAAACCATGTACATATATATCCTACCCCAAAATCCCATTGACTACAGGGTATTAATATTCAACGGAAGTCAAAAGCAAACCCAAATGAAAGGCAAATTTCCAAGAAGTGAAAAAAAGAATCGAAATTTAGAGTGCAAATAAAATGGTAAATGGTAATCATATTTATGCAGTCCCCTGCTACGCCCTGCTACACCCTGGCAACCCTGACAACCCGGACAATGCCTGGCTAGCATGCGCTTTGTTTGGCTTGAACAAATTGAAAATTATACGCACGGCTCTCCTTACACTCTAACAGTTGTTCTTGTAATTCGACAACAACAACAACGAAATTTTACAAGGTTTGTGTCCCAGGCAAAAGCTCAAGAATTTCCAAATCACTGAGCACAATTTTCTGCTTTTGTTGTTTCACTACTCGCTGGGCTGGGCCTGGGTTCGGGCTGTGCTAGGCTAGCTGACTGCCAGCGATTAATTTGTTGGATTTGTGCCCAGGAGAAAAGCTGACGAGAAATTTGAGACTTGGCGACATTTATTGAGGGAGACAAACGGAAGAGAGACAAAGAGAGAACTTTCTTCAAAAATCTATATAGAAACTAATTGAATTTAATTACAATTCTGCTCCCATTCACAGTTCATACTGCGAGCGCGAGTATCGCGAGTGCCGCCTGCAGACCTGCTACGTCCAGTCGCCCGCTTATCCCGGACTCTATCCGCGCGCCCTCAACTGCCGTTATAAATTACACACGCGACAGCCGTACATCAAATTATATCTGCAGAACGAACAGTTCGCGGTCGATGGCCAGAGGTAAGTGCAAGCGACAGACATCCACCTACAAAGATATATGTATATATGGATGTGTGTGTGAGTGTGTCTTTGTGTGTGTGTGTGGGGCTATCTGCAATATATGCAAATGCAAATTGCCGAAAGAAATTAGCGCCAAGTTAACACCCTGTAATTTGTCATTTTGGCACAGACAACGTCGACTACAATTCCAAATTTTTTAACATTTTTTTGTTCATTTTTAATGCTTCCTCATGAGTGGATAAAGAGTATATTGGCTTTCAGGCGAGATTTGAAATATAAAATATATATATACTTGTGTGTGTTCTTGACTGATAAACTTAATTAGCTATTACTTTGGTATATACTACTATATAGCCTTGACTTGAAATTTGATATATATTGTAGGGTATGCCTCAGCTTGTTGAAAATGTATAGGTTATAAAGCTGATCCTATTATGGCTGTGACAAATCAGCCATAAGTTGACATGGGAATTACTGTTGAACTGCTCGATAGATCTATACTTAGTTGATATATGCCCTTTAGGATATTGACCTATGGAATTCTAAAAATTATATATAGAGACCTTCTTTGATCATACTGAATCAGATAGAACTATATCTTGATCAGTTTTCAAGCTAATCAGTGGGAGTCTAGTCGTTGTTCTACTGCCTTAAAGACAGACCCATATCATTATCAGCCTTTTAGGACCTAAATCTAATCTATATACTAATCTTATTCTCTGCCTCATACTACCATCTAATCCTAAGCGAGTATTGGACAGTTGCATAGGCTCGCGTCTGCTTCCATCTTACTCAACATTTTTTTTTTTTGCCATTGGCTAGCAGTCAACATTACGTGTATTTTGCTTTTGCTTTTGCAATTGTTGTTGTTGTTGTTGTTGTAGCAGCCTCAACTGCTGCTGCTGTTGTTGTAATGCATTTGGCATGCTGACAATGACAATTTGACAGAGCGCTCTGGCAAAAATTGGCACCAATTTCGTGGAAAACGCTGGCGACATGTCACAGACCCGAATTTTCCAATCCTAGATCCATACCCAACCCATTTGTACCCATTTCTGCCCGCCGCCCGCCGCCTTCTGCCTTTCCACCATTCGCCTGCACTTTGTCTGTCTGCATTCAAATTGGCTAAAGGATTACACTTTGAGTGATTTTTTGGGATTCGTTGCGGAGCTTAAAACAGCCATTTGACGATTTTCTATTATTGATGCGAAAGCAACGGCAACGGCAACAGTCGTTATCTTGGAAGCGAGTTCAGTTTGCTAGTTACCTGAGGTCTTGGCAAGTTAAATTGCTATAAGAGGTATTCTCATTTATATATATTCTTCAACTATATATATATATACACTGTTCTGTAATATGAAGTCTTGTTGATAAAGCCTTATTCAGCTTGCTGTCTAACTACTTTTCTCGGTCAAAAATTCTCTCTTAATCTTTCTGCTATGCCAGTCAAATTTAGCTTTGTATCATCTTCAACATCTTCATCTTCATCTGTCCCTTAATCCCAAAATGCTAGAAATTGTTGTCAGCTTTAAAACTTCCATCAATATCTGGCATAAAAAACTTTTGACTTTTTACGACTTGGTTTACGATAAATAAGAAACTTGAAGATATTGAATATTTAAGTTGAAGATTAAGAGAAAAATTGAAAAAATATAATAAAAGTTGTTAATGTTCATAACTTTTAATATGGTTAATTGTTAATAAAGCTATGAATTTTCTATTACTTTATAAAGTTAAGAGGAATTTTTATTGATGATAACACAAAAAGGTCTTTAAAATAACTAAATCTACTCACTTTCTCTATATTAATATATTGTCAATGTCAATATAAGTCCATGCATATTAGACTTCAAGACTGTTTACAGATATTCTATGATACTTCATTTTTTATATATATAAGCAAAATGTGTTCATAATCGAACAATATTTAGCTGTAGTTCAATATGAGCATTAATAAAGCTCTAGTTGGAAGTGTCCGACTAGGAAATACTTTGCACTGAGCTGCTATTCCACTCACTTTAAGCGCTCTGCTTATAGGCTAAATATTTTAAATTTCAAGTCTCTAGCTTAATAAATGGCTGTGTATATGCAGATGGACAGATGAAAGTGGATAGGTCAACTCAGCTCATCGTTCTGATCAAGAATATATATATTTTTTGAAGTCTTTCACAGCTCAATTTTTGGATTTCAGGGCATAAAAACACTCGAAATATAATTTTTGCACATTGATTTTTGTGTTTCTCTAAATATACAATATATATAAATCAAGTAACATTTTATAACAATTTTTATCAGCATTTGCTTAAGATAAATAAGATAATAAGTCGGCTTTTTCTTCTGTTTTTCATATTTTTTTCTGCTTTTATAATATATTAATATATATTCATACTTATATACACATATATATACATATATATACATAATTCCTACATTATTTTTCTTTTCTCTCTTTTAAATATAAACCATTTTTTCCACTTCATCCTTCGCTCTTCACATAACTGTCACTACTCCAATACCTTACTTGACCTGAGTTGTGGCGTCTGAATGGGCAGCTGTTTAAGCCAATACATCAGCTGGCGCCTGCAGCACTCGAGTCGAGTGTCGATTGAGTCATTATGGCAACTACGCCGTCTGCTTATTTCGCGCAGGCCTCAACGAATTTGCAATTGAGCGAATTTTTAAGCCCCCCAGAGATATATATCCCTGGGAATAATTATTAATTTATGCAGTCGAACAGGTCCTCAATAGCGAGCTCAGCATTTTAAGTAGTGTTTGGAGATGGGGGAAGCCAGTGTGGGTTTTGTGGATTGACACAGGTACTTCAATAGATGAAGGTTGAGTTAAACAGGTTTGTTTTATGGCAATGTTTTAACCAAGGTGATGTTATTAGAGAGAAAGTTAAGAACAGCTAAAGATTTGTATGTGGCTTTGGCGAAGGGTCTCTTTAAATGAGAACAGTATCATAACAAGGCTATTATCATAATTTGTCTTAATTTATTAACAGATTTTATTAATTGTTATATAGAATGTGCTACAAAGCACTGCATGACTGCTGTAGCACTGTATGATTGCTTCAATTGAAGCATTGTCAATTGCTCATCAGCAAGAATCAAATAACATAATAACAATATAACAATATAGCAATATAACAATATAAGGATATAACAATATAACAAACAATATAACTTTATAACATTTTCCCTTAGGGTTTCGACTAGGCTACATCTATAACCAGAATAAGCCTATTATGAGTTATCATTTTGTTAAGCACTGCAATGTCTGTTAGCATTTAAAAAAGTTTACGTATTCGGCAACCCTTTACATATAATGTACTCGATACTATCTATACTCATTGAAAGTTCACTCTCGAATAAACATTTAATCGAAGCAGTTTGTTTCACTCTTACTAACACTTCGGAAGGCTCTGTCTCTTTCTTATTTATGATTAATTTTTTGGCAAGTCTGTATGAATAGGCGATATGTCAAAGATAAATAATGTTTTTCACAATTTTAAAAATGGATTTTTAGAGAACAGCAGTAGTATATGCAGCTATGCTAAAGGTATTCTTGAAAGAAAAAGCTTTTCCTGATATTACAGCAGCTCAAAAGTGCCCAAAATGAAATGAATTTGCTGCTCCTTCAGCTTAGTCTTTTAGAATATTTCATAAGTCGTTTTCAGCTAGGAATTCTATACAGTAAATATCTTTAGAGATTTATTTATATTCTTACAATTCAAAGTTCCAAGCTATTAAAGTCACCTAATAGATGTTTTTAATAACTCAAAATAGAACTATTAAACTTTCTAAATAACCATAGAATTTCCTTAAATATACATTCTCTGACTTCTCTCCATACTCAGTTGACTTTACTGAAATGACAACAAAAGTTGTTTTTAAGCTTTAAGCATGGTATGAAACTGAAAATCGTCTGGGAATATTAGCAACTCAGTGGGGACACATGCAAAATGCCAGCTGTGCTCTGGGGCTTAAATCAGAACTTAAATATTTGATGTGGCCGAAAACCCTTCAACCCTTCTACCCTGCAACCCTTCTACCCTTCAACCCTTTAACTTACCTGCCACTTACACAATTTCCATTTGGCTTTCACAAATGCTGCGGCCAATCATTAAACATCGCCAGGCATTTGTGCGTTATCATTGGGCTTCACTGTTTACGATATGCGAATGGCGTCAAGACCTATGTGCCAGGGCACTTTGCAAATGGCCAGCAGAAGTGGCTCTAAGTAAGTTAAAGCTGTTTCGAGTGCAAATGCCAGCAGAGTCAGCATATTTGAGAGAGGCGGCGCCGCGCCTTCCTCTTCTGCTGCTGCTGCTGGCAGGAGTCGCACGTGCACATCAGCTCGGGCGCCGCCCAGCTGAAATTAGATAAGCAGAATTCAATTTATTTTTATAGATTCAATTTGAATATTTACCTTTTGAGCGACTGCAAAGTCGCCTGCCAGAGACGAGCGCCAACTTTGACAGCGAGAAGGCGAAAAAGCTGAGCGAGTTGGCAACTCTTGCCTGCAACTGTCAGTTGTTGGAGCTGTTTTTTGGGTCGCTTGCTTGATTGGTGTGGGTCCCCTGTGCTGGGCTAGTTGGAAATCCGCTTTAAGTGCGTATTAATTTGCAAGTCTAAGTTACGGGCGGGTCGAAAAGGATTAGTCAAACAGAAACGAGCTAATCGCTGACTCTCTGCCTCGCCAGCACCAAGTTAATCGAAAGGGGTTTCAATGCTGAAAGTCCATTAATGTTGTTTGCCTTGGCGCTGTTTGCATTGGGTCGCCTGTCGAATTCCCAAAAACATTTAGTCAATGTAGTTCGGCAAACTAATCCTAAAGTTAAACGCTGCGTGTTTGTTGTTCTGGGTCTTAATTAAAGCTTACAAAATAGTCTGCTGACTGAGCTGAGTTTTAGAAAATTTTGGACACTTCAAAATTATTTTGAGTAGAGTTTAAGATTAGACTTGAGATACTAGAATGTTGCTTAAATAAATCTAAAATCTGAAATCTTGGATAACAAAGCACAAAAAGAATCCTTCAAGTCATCTTTAAAAATCAAATGAAAGTGATCGATTCGCAACAAAGGAAAGATCTATCGAAAGAAACTGACAAACTCCTTTTGCTTATCTATTTATATAAAACTGCTTGCATCGTGCTCGCTGCTCATTTCGCCTCGTTTAGACTTAGCAAACCTTTAGTGTTTATCAAGACAGCCTTGGCTTCAACAGGATCTATTTTCATCAAAATGCAATGCTTTACTAACACAGGGAATTCCTTGTATACTTTTTATCCCTTTCCTTCAGACTAATAAAAGTTAGTGCTTTATTCAAAATGCTCAATCCCACAAACTAAGAGTCCGAGAGCTGTAAAATTTGTTTACGAGTCTTTAGAAGCTTAGGTTAACTCAAAATCATATGGATTCCATACATACTAATAGGTTTATCTATATGTTAGCACTAACCATACACATATGGATGTTAGCCAAACCAAATTTTAAGTCTACTTTGGAGTTAACGGAATCATTCACATGAGTCTGAAACCAGAATAAGCCTATTATGAGCTATCTTTTTGTTGAGCAATGTAATGTCTGTTGGCATTGATAAAAGTAAATGTATTTGGCAACCCCTTACACATATAATGTATTCGATACTTTACTCATTGAAAGTTCACTCTCAGATAAAAGACAGACAGACAGACTTGGCTATATCTTTTCAGCTCATCATCACTCATATATAAACTTTACTATTTCTGCCACGCCTACTTCTGCTATACACTTTCAGTGGGCTCAGGGCATATACAGAAACACTTTGCTATGGCTTTGTCCACTTTATCATATCCAAGTTTGTCGCCTTTCTGCATATAAAGGTAATACTTTTTCTACAATAAGTTCAATCAAACATTGTTGTAATGCGACTTCTATGGATGCAAAATAACGCCACTTGCTTAATTATGTGTGTGTGTGTGTGTGTATATGTTTGTGGCAATTCTGTTTACAAACAATCAGCGTAATCCATCTAAGCCATTACACAAAGCTCCATCAAATCCAGTTCATAAAACACTCAAAGTTCCACAAACGATAAGCAGGTTCAATAGCATTGACCTGACCACACAAATACACACATGTGTGTCTGTGTGTGTGTGTGTGTGTGTGTATTTGTATAAGCATGTGGTTATGCCAAGTCAGCGCTGGGGCAACTTTTGCCTGGTCTCCTTTATAAATCAGTTCAGTTTATTTCGATGCCGAGGCTCGTTTGGCTGCCGAGTTTTCCAAAACAATTTTTCTAATTTCTGCGCTGCAAACATCGAAAACATTTTGCCAACGTAGCAGTTTCTCTGCTCACAAAAGCCCAGCACAAACTTACACACAAACACACACACGCACACACTCACACACACACGGCAAACTTTTAGTGAAACTTTTTTTCCTTTTCGGGACAAAATAAATGCAAAAGTCATCGAGAAAAAAAGTTTTTTAATATGCCGAAATTATTACCAGTCAGTTATTTTTGATATGTCTGTTGGCCGACAAAACTTTCGCCCAGCCACCAAGTGTTCGGGCCAAAAGAAAAATGTATATATATATATAGTATATATATATATATACGTATATATAATCAACTTTTTGCCCTACGCATTTATTATCAATAAGTTAGATTCGGTTTGCGCCCGAAAAGGCCAGACACAGCAACTTTGCTGACAAAGTGATTAAATTGAGTGAAACGAGAAACAAAACTGTCCGGCTAATAGATACGCAGAGACGCTGATAGATCCGAAACTTTTTACGGCCACCGAAAAGTTGTTCTCCTGCTGCTTCAAAGTTTACGGACGACAGTCAAAGGCTCAATAAAATGTCAATTAAATTGGCATTTTTGTTGCACTCTCAAATCACACGACTCACGACTCACTACGGCTGCCAATTGTCGGCCCGCATTTGATTAAAGGCCAGTACGTAATTGCCAAAGTTAGCTTTCAATTAGAAAGTTCACAAAAACACACACAGAGAGAGAGAGAGAGAGGGAGAGAGAGAGAGCAATTGATAGAGTGAGAGAGGGGGCGAGGCAGGTGAAAGGCATTTCGTTTGCCTTTTGAATCGGCATGAAATTCTCCACCTTCTGGCAAATTGTATTGCTAACAAATGGCTGGCAAAAGAGCATCCGGGTTTCAGACCTCATCAATGGCCAAACCTGAGCGAATCGCTGCACAAAGGTCACTTTGTCTAGGCCAAACTCGAAGGCAAGTCAGAAGCAAAAAAAAAAACAAAAATGGAAGGTAAACAGAAAGCAGCGTACGCCGTAACTTAAAGTTTTGAAAATGCTTTAAAAACAGACGATTCAGAAATGTTTTTTAATTTTTGTGAGTAAGTGAATGTCAGCAGCATAGGCGTAGCTAAAGGGGGGCTATAGGACTTGAGGTGTAAGTGAAGGACATCATTATATATTAGAAATATATGGAAATATATATAAGAAATAATAATAATTGATAAATGCATATGAAATTCTGACTTATATTTAGTATCTTAAAGAAACCCCTATCTAGATTATCGGTTAGGTGTTTTCCCATTTCCGTTTACCTTCACTCTAGCTTTCAACTTGTCAGCCATTTGCCTTTTACTACACTCTGAACCCAATTAAAATGGATTTTCAGTGTATAATAGACATGTGCCTAGGTACGTAACAGGCAGCAGGAGGCGTGGTTGGAATACGTAATGCAAAGAAGATGTTTGATCAAGGCAACGAGCTGAATCGGTCTAGCCATGTCCATGTTTATACCTAGTTCTGTTTGTCTCTGATATAGCGTCTACAAAAACTCTCAAATTCATCTTTAGCTCTTGTACTATTCGACATTTCCTATAGCGTATGTAATTAATTAAATTTGATAAAGTTTATAAAAATTTTATTTATCTTCCATAGTGTGAAGCCAATACAAAAACTAAGCCAATGAATGAATGAATATAAAACACATAGAATATATTATGGCATATACAGCCCAACACTTCAGGGTATGAGGTATCTCTTAGTCAGTCACTCCCGCCTAACTAAAGCATACAGCAAATTGAAATTTTTGCTTTGTGCAACGATTAAAAACTGATTTTCATTAAGTTTGCCATCTGCAATCGGGTTCATTTGATGAATCAAAGCATAATTCTGTGGGATATTGGATGGGGGGGGGCGAATGCTCAACTGTTCGAATGTTCTTTGAATTGATTGCGAGTGACAAATGCTGCTTTGAATTTGCCGTATTCAATAATTCTCTCTTTGCAGATGCGAGAACGTGATGACATGCCCTATAAGGCCGATTGGGTCTGGCAACGAGCACTGCCCCTACGATTGGTTAGCCGTTTATGATGGACGCGATGAGCACTCGCCGCTGATAGGCAAATTCTGCGGCCTGGGCAAGTTTCCATTCAGCATTATTGGTAAGTACAATAGCAATGCCGATGGCCGATGGCCGGTGGTCGCTGTCCATGATAACCAAAGTCCACTTTGCCATCGGGCATTCTCAACCGCAGGCACCTCACAATACATGTACGTGGAGTTTGTTACGTCGCCGGCGGGGCCGCTGCTCAATACTGGCTTCCATTTCAATGTTGGCAATTGGCCAGGGCATGTGGAGACTGCGGGCATCAAGCACGGCGTCTGCGACTGGTTGCTCAGCTCCGATTCGCTGAAGGACAGCAGCGCCAGCGAGGGAATATTCCTGAGCATTGCCCACTGGTATCCGCCCAACACCTCCTGCAGCTATCACATCAAAGGACATCCCGGCGAAATTGTGCGACTGTACTTCCCCAGGTGAGCATTATATAAATGAAAAGTTATTGTTAACTGTTGAATAAAGTGTTTCTAAGGTGATATATGAGTAGGTATAATATAGATGTAGATATGAAATTGTATATTTAATATATAATTTCAATATGATATACTATGTTATGATATACAGCGGCACTCGTAGTGTAACCTACTAAAAAGGCTTTAAATTCGGTGTTGGATACTAATTTGAATTCATTTTAAAGTTATTTCAATTTAGCTCTGTATGCCTTAACTCTGACCTTGAAGTGTTCAAGATATTTTTATATATTTATTGCTTAGATAAATCTGTACATTTTTTTTTTTTTTTTTTTAATTATAAATAATATATTTACATCTTGTAGTGTAGTAAAAACAGGAAGGTCTTGAGGATCATATATACAATTTGTAGGTCAAGACTCGATCGAGCAAGTCTTGAGGATGGTGACGTCTGAGTCTTCTCCTAACACCGGTTATGGGGCTAGCAGAGTTTTGAGGCCAGGCTATTTGGGTGGGAGTTTAGTCTCGCAAGGTACCTTTTGGCCACCTCTTGAATTTTGTCGCCAATTTTTGGAAACTTTAGGTCTCGCTCAATGTCCCTAGTTCTCATGTACCAAGGGGCCCCATTGATCTTCCCCAGCGTTTTTGCCTGTAGCACACGCAGAAATCTGTAAATTGACAATTTTATAAAATGAAGCATAGTTTTAGGCTGACGTATTTCGAATATTTTTGAGTAAATTTATAGAAGACTTAGGCAGAGGTAAGTTTAGAACAAAAAGAGTCTAAATCTTTAGAAAATGCTAATCAAGAGCATAAAAGTGTTAACATTGACGTTTTAAATATCTAGGCCAGATTATGTATCACGATCCAGCACATTAAACAAACTGCAGAAAATTAAAGTTTGGCTCTTGGTAACCTCTTGCTGTTGGCCTATGTAAACACTAAAAGTGCATAATACAGATTATTGAATATCTATATTAAATATTTTTTAATACATTTTTATACACTGAATCCATTGAAAATGGGAAATCAGGGTATAATGTTTTTGTGAAAATGAATGTTACATGCAGAAGAAGACGTAGCAGACTCCATAAAGTATATATATTCTTGATCAGCTCGATGAGCTGAGTTGAAATAGCCCTGTCCGTCTTTCCGTTCGCCCGTGTGAACGCAGCGATCTCGCAAACCACAATAGCTAGAGAACTACAAAATATATGACAGACTAAACAACTACTAGAGAGTACTACAACAAGATTTTGTTAAAATTTTCCTAATATTCAAATTCTTCTGCCCCTTATCAGCTTAGCATTACAGACTGGGAAGTGTTTTATAATTTTTCTAAAATGCATATTCACATTCAAGATCAAAACCTCAACTTCAGCCAAGTCTAATTCTGATTTTAATAATAATAAAATAAATAAAGTAAATAATAATTTAATAGAAATATTCTAAAAATTCTTTAACATATTCATATGCAATTTCTTTCCTCAGTAAATTGTAGTCCCTCTTATCAATTTCGCCTGCGCTTGTTGTTTGGCTGGCAATGTGTGACCCGACCGAAAGTTCAGTTTATTGCAAATGCCCCAACTCAGCCCGATGGGGGCATTGTCCGAGTGGCTTCCATTCAAAAATCCAACGTCGTCGTCGACATTTCACTTAAAGTGCAAAGTTTTGTGGCTTTGTGGGCGTATGCGAGTGGTTCTTCAGGGGGGCGTGCCGCACTCTCCACCCTGCACCCAGCCCCCATTCCCACTCTACACTCTCCATGTTGGCGCTGCGCTCTATGCTGTAAGCGTATTTTAATGAAATTTGCCGCAAAGATTTATGTGACATTTTAATTTAACGTGTCGAGTTGAAGTTGCTCTATATATTTGCTCTGTATATTTTTATTTTTTTATTTTTTTACTTTGTGTTACGCCCAGAGCCACATACTTTCTTTATCCCTGCGTTGTCGGCGTGTTCGGCGTCGTCGGGCCGTTCGTTGTTTGTGTCTGACTCCCATAGTCGGAACTTTTGTGCAAGTGTCGCATTGGTCCGTGCATTTTGAGTTTGCATTCAACTGAATCTCCTTTGCCCTCTGCCCAGACAGGATAGGGAAATATTTTATTGTGCTGCGGTTTTGCGGGCTTCATTTCGACTCTGTCGGCTGGCCTGGTCTGAAGTGGATCTGGCTGGCAGTCGCCAAGACGATGGCAAAGTTTTGTAACTCTGACATTTTGAGGACACTGATGGCTCGCTCCGCTCTCCTGCAAATTGAATGCCATCGAAGGGTTGAGCGAACAGTAAACAACGTTGCTCAATTGGCACTGGGCATATGCATTTCTGTTTTGAGTTATTTTTGAGTAATTAAAAGTTAGCTTTGCGCTTTGCGTTGATATTTTGATTAGAATTGTTGAACAAGTTATTGAAGCAGATATTTTTTTTAAATTATAAATTTAAATTGGAGAATATTTTGTAGAGATTGTAAAAGGGAATCTTCCAAATTGCGTAGAAGGTTCGTTAAAATAGTAGTCTGATATTGTTAAGATGTTAAGAGACTAATGCTTAAATATGAATATAGCTTATGAATATATTTTTATATATTGTTAAATTATCCACAGTTTAAAGGTGTAATATAAGTAAATTATAAAAGGATCTTCAAGTTATGTGCTTAAAATTGGGGTACTTTGTGGCTAATAGCAGACATATAGATGGCTGACTACTGCCTAATGTTAAGCATACTGACCACATCATGAAATCTGATAGTTCTCTCATGTGTAACAGATTCCATGATCACATCATGAAATCTTGTTCATATAATATTATAGTTTACATAAATCTCTTAAACGTCTTTCTATATTTTAGACTAATTCGTTATGTAGAAACTAGCTATCAAATATATAGGTATATAAAAAAATCACATTTATAAATGTATAAGAGAATAAGCAATCATTATCTTCACACTCTTATATATCTTATATATTTCCGTCGCGAGCCAAGCTCTGCCTCACAACTGCTCCACACGAAATCTATTTTAACACTAACTTGCCCTCACACAATGCCAATGATCAAGTGACTTACCTACACACTCACTCACAAACACACAACTCCCTTAGGAAGTACAACACGCTCTCTCTCTCCCCAATTCCACTTATTCCACTCATTCCCATGCCCGGGCGAGCTTTACATGATCGAGGGTATGCCAACACACACACACACACACTTTGGCATACATGAAGTACGACTTACTCTCTCTCTCTCTCTCTTGCCTTCTCTCAATTCCACTCGTACCTATGACCAGGCGAGACTTTCATGACCAAGCGTATACGATCACACAAGCACACACACTGTAGCATGCGTCTTCCTAGTCTCTTGGGAAGTACTACTTACTCTCTCTCTCTCTCTCTGTCTCTCTCGCATGCCCACGCCTGACTTTCATGATCAAGCGTATATGATCACACAAACACACACAAACGCACACTTTGGCATGAGTCTGCGAGGTACTTTTCTCTTAGGGAAGTTCAACACTCTTTCTCTCTCCCTCAATTCCACCCATGCCCAACCCAAGCGAAGCTTTCATAATAAATTACTTACAAGCAAGACTACTCTGCCTCTTACACTCTCACTCTCAATTTCCAATAACTAAGATATATAACTAACTATATATATGAAAGAGTATATATATGACAGAGTATTCTATAGCATAATAATCTCTATACAGAATTGCCCAACTTCTATTATATTCAAATATAAAAAACCTTTTCAAGCCGTAACATCTTAATATTTCCAATTATCTCTGCCACGCTTAATAAAAAACTTTTTTTCCTCGTAAGTCTGTTATGGGAATTTGCCATGATCTGCTGTAGCATAATATATTGCTGCAAACAGCGCCGTCAAAGTTGTCAGAGTAACTGCAACGATTTCTGTGCATTTGACCATGTTGCAGCCTTATAATTTATGCACAGAATGTTGCAAAACATTGCCAAGTTTTGGCTGAAAAACTGCAAAGAAAACTGTGTGCATGGCCAACATCAGACCCAGAAACACAAACACACACTCAGGCACACACACACACAGACACACACAGACACACTCAGGCACACACGCATGCATTTGCTCTCTTGTGGAAAGGGAAAAAGCGAAGTAAAATATCAAACAAGTTTTTGCCAAAAGATAAATATTTATGTCCACCTACAAAACGAGCAAAACTAAGAACGGAAAACTTGTGCGCACGTTTACACCGATTGCCATTAAGAGTTCAGAAGTGGGCAACATGATTTCGTGATTACAGTGCACAAAACGCAATACACCCAACTGCAGCGGACCAAAACGGAAGAACAGAGAGAGAGGGAGAGATATGTATCCGGTGTGTGTGTGGCTGCTCTCTATTATTGAGTACAATTTGCAGGCTCATTTGGGTACATTTGAGATCAATTGGGGACATTTAAATTCATTTGAGATCATTTTGGGTACATTAGAATTCAGTTTGAATACAAATGTGTTCATTTTGGTACATTTGGGATCATTTGGGGACATTTAAATTCATTTGAGATCATTTTGTATGTTTTATATGGGTTAATTTTGGTAAATTTGGGATCATTTAGGGACATTTGAATTCATTTGGATTAATTTTTGGTCCACATGGAACCATATATATATACATACATATATTCATACATTTGGAATAATTTAGGTTCATTGGAATTTATTTTAAATACATATGGGTTAATTTTTGGTACATTTGGAACCATTTGGACATATATTCATACATTTGGAATAATTTAAGTACATTGGAATTTATTTTAAATACAAACGGGTTCATTTTGGTACATTTAGGAACATTTAATGAATGAATTCACATAGAAAGGTTTGCATACCTTTGGGTTCACTTTATTACATTTAGGATAATTTATTTACTATTTTAGGTACTGTTTTGTTCACATTTGGGTACATTTAAGACTAAAATAGTGCATTTACGTATATTTAGGTACATCATCCACACATACATATCAGCACGAGGTACTTTTATAATATGTTTTGTTAAATGTCAAAAAGTTAAGCCGTGAGTATATTATTATGTACCTATTTGGTACTTATATAAGCCTTCAGTTGACCAAAAGGTTACTCTGCTGCAGTCTACCAACAGAGTAGGGTATAAGTGTATTTTCCAATACATTCTCCAAGTCTTTTAACTATACATACTTATGATTTTAGACTAAATAATACTTAAGTTTCAAATTATACAAAAGCCTACATTTTTAATGGTATTCATGTACCCAATGTTTCAAATCATTTAAATAATTTATTCTAAGGTACATGTTGCACATTTCATAACTTTTATTTGGGCATAATAAAATATTTTATGCAACTTAAATTATATTATTTATCAAAGGATAAACATATATATAAATATATTCAAACTGATTATCATGTGAATGATAACACAAAAAGACATAATTGTAAAGCTTGGTACATTTCCATTGCAATTGGTACATTTCCTAGTTTACTTTACTACATATAAACACATATGCATACATATATGCATGTATTTTTTTCAAATGGCAACTGTGATGTACCGTTAGTTGTTAGTTGCCAGCGTTGCAGTTGCAGCAGCAAAAGTTCAAAGTAGACAAAATGGCAAATAGAAAGAGAAAATTGCGTGCGCTGAGCACAAATTTTCGTACTTTAACGATAAGTTTTTGTCTTTGCTGGATGCTGCTGTTGCTGCTTGTTGTTGTTGTTGTTGTTGTTGTTGTTGCTGCTGTTTTTCTACTGCTCGTTGCCAACTTCACTCAAGTTGTTGCCACGCCCATGACAACAATTGCACGCCCACACAGCCCTTTTGCCATAGTCATTGTTGTGCCCAATCCTTGAGAGCTTCACTTACATGCGAAAGATTCAACTTGGCTGCTTTAACTGTTGCTGCTGCTGCTGTTGCTGTTGGTGATGCTGCTGCTGCTGGTGCTGCTGCCTGATGTCTAGACACTGTCGACATTGTTTCCAACAAACTTGCTCATTTAAGTAACATGTCATTCCTGCACCTCTTTTTTTTCCTGCCCTGCCCTAAGTATCTGCTACTTTTTCATTCTGTGAATCTCTTTTATTGTGCGCTACCTTTTCGCTGGCCAAACTGCGCTGTTAATTCCTTCAAGCATACTTAGCAAAAACTATATATATATGTGTGAGTGTACCTATATATATACATATATATATACTTGATAGAAATATTTTTCAAGTACAAGCTTGCATTTGTTCAATTTAATGTTAGTTTAAAAATATTGAAATATATTTAGGCATTTTTCTTGCACATTCTCCTTTCACGTTTTCCTTTATTATTAAATATTTTCTAACTAAATCGAGCTATAGTCCTAAGAAATTTTCTATTTGACTCTGTTGTATTAATCTTAATATAAAACTAAATTGGCTAGTGTAACAATCCTAAAAATGTATATTTTTTTAATATGAAAAAAAGCTGGTTTTACTTTTCTAAATTTTTAGATTTAACGAACTCTGAACTATAGCTCTCTTTTGAGATTTTTTGTATAGTTTATGCATTGAGCATTATTAGGAGAATGCTCAATGCATAAACTATAAAAAAATCTCAAAAGAGGGCTATAGCTCAGAGTTCATAAAATCTAAAATAAACTTAGGTTTAAATAAGATTTGTGCTCATTTGATATATACTTAATCCGTGTATATGATATAAATGAGTTAGGTTGAAGTAAAGTATGCAAAGTAAAATATGATAGGAGAGTGTGCAACTCTTCCTAGCTATTTGACTCAGGCAATTGAGCAACGTCGCTTCAGACTCGAATCCGAAGCTAGAAAATGTCTAAGAATGTCTTAACCAAAGGCTTCATAATACTGCTGTATAAATTTATATAAAGTAATAGAGAGAGAATAAAATATATATAATACAGATTGATATATATTCTCTAATCCGATGTTCAAAGGCTTCATAGGTCTGCTGTATAGATTTATTTCAAGTAATAGAGAAATAATTAGATCTATAATAATAAAGAATTATATATATACTCTCATAAGATTTTCACTGGCAGGCTAAGCAATAACTATCGAAATTGCAATAAAATAATATAGTAAGATTTATTGAGCAACTAATGTATTATATGCCTAAACCTTTAGCAAACTCTTCAATTTACAAAGAAATACTGACAGATAAATTGATAGTCTATAAAAAATCATAATAAATAACTCTATATATACTGAGCCTTTGATAATAAGAAAATTACATTTGCCACTCTACACAATTGCTTATTTTAAAGTAATTCTCTTTAGCTCCTACTCTCCCTTCCTACCTTCCTCTCTCTCTGCCCTCACCCTGCCCTCTCTCCCATTTTTTGACTAAACAAAATATGTAAACTAAAATCAGCTCGACCAAAATCAAAATCCACACAAAAACAAAAAAAAAAGGAAAAGCAAAAGGAGGCAGGTCATAAAAAAAAGGGCACGCCTACGCCTTAAGCAGGACTCGACACGCGACAGGACACGACACCAATTGACTGCCATATGCACATAACTAAGCAGTTGCTCCCCAAACAGTTGACAACGGACCCGCGAGGCGGGTTGGGGCTGCGAACTGATCGTCCGACTGCTGTCGCATTGCATATTTTATGCGGGGGCTGGGGGCTGGGGGCGTGGCAGTTGTGTTTTATTTTTTGCAGTTCTGCTGAATAAACTCCCAACTGAGTCAGCATAACTGGAACTAGAACTAGGCTGCTAACGGATTATGAGGACATGCCGCAGGACGTCAGGCTTAGTTTTCGAAGTCGCGTACGTGAATAACGGCATGGGCACGTAGAGAGAGGTGTGTGGGGCTGGCCAGGGGGGAAAATAGTAACTCGCCTCCATTATGAATAGAAGTAACAGAGCAGAGCAGAGCCGGGAAGAGCCGAGCAGAGCTGAGCTGAGCTGCGGACGAATAAAAAGTCGTAATGTGGCAAATAAAAAACGTTGCGAAACGAAAATGAAATTGTGGCATGCCCGCGCTGCTTGCTCCTGATGATGGTGATTTGTTCTGTTCTGTTTTCTGTTTTTTTTCTGCTTTTTTTTCGTTTGCTTTTGACATTTGCCAACTTTGTGTGGGTTAATAAAATGTTGTATTATGTCATATATATATTTTTTTTTCCTTTTTGTTTTTTCCTCTTTTGGGTACAGCGCAAATGTAATTGTAGAAAATCTGCTTAGCAGCATTGGCGCTGGCGCTGGCGCTGCTGCTGCTGCTGGTTACGTAAACTATTTTTGGTTTAGCTGGTGTGGTTGGTTTTTAGGTAGATTGGCCGACTGCCAAGAGATAATTGGAAAAGTTTTGCGCTTTAGACATAAATATATAGTGGACACAGAGAGAGAGAGAGAAAAAAAGGATCGAAAGCATGATTTGAATGAAATGTGAGATCTGAAATAACTTAATTTATATTAAACTGTTTATGGGTGAGTGACAGACAGACTGACGGAGGTGTAAACTGAGTGAGGCACAGACTGTCTGACTGATTGATGATCAGCGCAGCATTGCCTATTATTTAAAGAGACAAATTATTGACACAATCAAGACAAATTATTCTCTTTTATTTAAAATCAATTTTAAAAAAACTTAAATTAAATTGATTAATTTTTGCAATTAAATTTAAATTAAATTAAAATTAAATCTAATAAGTTTTTAAATCAGTTTTAGTCTTAACTGCATATATTTAGTGCACATGCAAATAGCATAACTTCATTTGCAAACTCTTTGAAAGAAAACAAATGCTTTTTGCGCTGAACTGAACTCGTTTCTATAATTACACTGGCCAACAGAGTTCAGTATCCGGTATACTTTTTATGGCTTTTTCGAAGTACTCAATTTGAATTTTAAATTGAAATTCTTCTATCACATGCTGTGGTCAGTTGTGTGTCTCTCCCACACTATAACTCTTTCTTCAAGTCTTTTTCAGCAAGTCTCTCTTTCAACAGACAATAACTAGGTAACCAAAAAAAAATTTTAAGAAATTAAAAAAGGGTTTTGGAGGCTTGTTGAGTTTAGTAAACAACTGCCTTGCATCTCCTCTGCCTCTCCTATAACTCTCCTTCAAGTCTCTTTCAGCAAGTCTCTCCTTCAACAGACGATAACTAGGAGACCAAAAAAGATTTTTTTATTATTAAAAAAGGGTTTTGAAGGCAAGAAGTAGTACTTTCAGATATATTATAAAGATATTTATGAACAAATATTTGAGAGGGTGTTACATGACGTCAAATATACTGCTGTGGTTTGTTGAGTTTAGTAAACAGCTGCCTTGTATATCCTCTTCCTGTCCTATAACTCTCCTATAATTCTTTCTTCAAGTCTCTTTCAGCAAGTGTCTCTTTCAGAAAACGATAACTAGGTGACCAAAAAAGATTTTTAAGATATTACAAAAGGGGTTATGGAGGCAAGAAGTAGTACTTTCATATATATTATAACGATATTTATGAAAAAAATATTTAAGCGGGTATTACATGACCTCAAATATACTCGTAAAAGCGCATTTACCACAATTTGATTAAAATATATATAAGCCTGACACCTTAGGGGTATTCTGAGTCCAATTTCGCATTCAGCACATCAAAAACTCTAGGCAAAGCTTAGTGCTCTGTCATAAAATCCAAAATATCTAATTTGAAATTAGCTTCTTTGTTCGCGGCATCCCCAACACACATTACACAAAGAATTCTGTATTTGTAATATATTGTAATATAAATAACTTCAAGCTCCCCTCAGTCGAACTAATTGATATAAAATACCTGAAATAACTGCTCTCATTAGATCTAATATAATAATAGCTATTCAACTACCTCAATTGGCTTAGCAAAAAGATAAGGCAAATTCTGAAACAATTTTTATACTATTCAAAATAAATATATTCATGTCAAACACCGAAGGCAGCTTAAATTTCATATTTTATTTTATTCGCTCAACTTAAATTGCTAAAAATGCTGCACAATAATATTTTATTACCTTAACCTTAGGCAGTTGACGCCATCAAACACTTTTGACTGTCATAACTCGATTTATTATGCTCGAGAAATATTTTACAAATTCTTCAATAATTTGCTAGATTCAACGTGCCAAAAATACTTTGGCCAACAAGCAATTTGCATTCATATTCAGCCTCAACGTCTCCTGCTTCTTCTTCTTCCTCTTTTTATGGTTTGCAACTGCAACGGCAACAGAAACTGCGAATGCAGCTCACATCTAACGAGGCTACGTGTTTGTGCCAGTAAAAAGTGAGATTTTACCTGTTACCAGTTACCAGTTACCTGGAATTTATATTAAATTGTAGCAGAACGCAGCACGTAGAGGTAGGCTGACTGCTGCTGCGAATATGTCGAAAATGTTGGTCAGAGTTGGGTTGGGGTGGGGTTGGCAGAGTGCCAAAGGCCTTTGGTCTGGCTGGGGGCTGTTTGGTTTATGATTCGGATTCGTGATATTCTATTTCCATTTGTCGTTCCGTTTTCATTGCAGTTTTCGCATCAATCGCATCGAGTCGCCCATATTGAAGTACGAGGGGGATTGCGGCGAGTCGCTGACCATCTACGACTCGGATCATGCGGATCCGGCGCGCATTATCAAGACCTTCTGCGACACCTTCTCGCGGCCCATGGAGAAGGTGGACTTCGTGAGCACCAGCCCCTCGTTGTACGTGCAGTTCGAGTCGAAGACGGGCAGCTATAGCGGCAGCTCACTGTACTACTGGGCGCACTATGACTTCTTCAACAATACGCGCTTCGGCGACCCGGTGCCCAATACGCTGTGTGACGAGGTCATGTACGCCTGGAAGCATCCGGGCGGACGCCTTCGCTCGCCGCTCAACTCGCTCATCTTCAAGCGAACCGGCGGCAGCGACGTGCGCTGTCAGTACAAATTCGTGACGGATCGACGACTCTATGCCCGCGCGATAATCGAGGTGAATTCGGTGTCCTTCAAGGAGCTGCCCTACAACAGCAACGCCTGCACCCGCTGCCACGAGGAGCGCGTCGACAAGCTGGTCATCTGGGAGGAGCGCGACAAGTTCCAGAACAACTTGGCCTGCTTCTGCGACAATATACCCCGGGCAGTGCGCGTCATCTCCTCGGCGGATCAGATGAATCTCGAGATGATTGTGCAGGGTCAGCATGCGATTACGTCGTACTTCAAGAATCCCAATCCGTTGTTCGAAGCGACTTATGAGTTTGCCCATGGCCCGCTCTGTGGCCCCATCACCTTGGGACCCTCGCCGGACGGCGAACTCGTCTTCCCCTACAAGAAGGCACTGGCCATGGTGGCGGGGCCAATGGCGCCGCCGGAGCATCACTATCGCCGCGAGAAGTGCATCTGGGAGCTGAAGGTGGCTGCCCAAAGGGATCTCTGGCTGAACTTGGAGAAGGCGCGCTTTGCTGAGCGCAGCTGCGAGAGCGCAAAGATCGAGGTTTATCTGGCCGGACGCCTGGAGCCGCGATTTGTGGTTTGTCCCGAAAACATTTCGCTGGCCAGAGACTTGCCCATACTGAGCACAGCCGAGCTGGGGGCCACGGGCGCCGACCAGGAGCCGCTGCCGGTGCTCATACAATACACGGGCGATGGGCAGCCGGGCAAGAATATCTTTCGACTCGTCTGGACCGAGCTGTTCCACTTGCCCCGCAATCCCGACGGTAGTCTGGCCGCGTCCCTGCTGCAGGATGGCGACTGTGACTTCCGCTGTCCCGGCGACACGCAGGTCTGCATACCGCGCCACCTGCTCTGCAATGGCATCGCCAACTGTCCCAACGTGACGCACACCTCGACGCTGGCCCAACTAACGCGGCACATTGAGTGGAATCTGGAACAGCTCGGCCTGCTCCACCATGCCGCCGAGTATCGCCAGCTCGTGCTGCACGACGAGTCCCCGGAAATTTGTCTGCGGCGCGATCTCAGCCAGCTGCCCTACGGCAAACTCTCGCTGCTGGCACTCGGTCTCTGTGCGATATTCGCTCTGCTCATTGCTATACTGCGACGCATGTGCCGAGGGGCGCCGAAGCAGCCAGGCTTGCAGCAACTGCAGGAGGATTACTAAAGCTCTATCTCTCTCTCTCTCTTTTAGTTTGCTCTCAAAGATTCAATTCAAATTATGGAAGCGAGCATAGAAAGTCTCTTTGAAATAGAGTTTTATTCGTTTTATTTTCCATTTCTTTTTTAGTATTTATTACAAATTTGTTCCACTGCCAATTGCCGTCAGTCAGTATTTCACTTATTTCTGTATTTCCTCTCTGAATACAAAAATATAAAAAAGAAAAGTATAAAAAAAGAAGCTTAATAGCAAGCACTTATATGTAAGTAGTTTTTGCAAAACTGAACTCTATAAATTTCTCTCGTGACAGCTATTGAATATTAATTGAAATAATTATACGATAAACACTTCAAGCATATATAAATGTTTATAACAACAACAGAAAAAAAAATGATTAACTGCCCTGAATAAATTAATTAAGCATAAAATTGTCACGTGATAATTGTTGGGAAAAAAAAGGTAAAACAAAATGCGAGCATAAAGAAACTAGAAACTAATTAAGGTAGACAGGTAAAACGGTAAAAACACAAAAGAAATAACAGAAAAAAAAAACATAAAAAATATAAAAAATTGTTGGTGGTTTTATTAGTTAATATATGTATCAATAAAATAAAATTAAATAAAATACAAACAACAAAAAAAACAATTTATTATTATTATCATTGGCAAATTGTCAATCTAAAAAAATAAAGTCGTACATAAGTAAATGCATACTTGAATAAATATGTATATAATGTACGATATACAATACATATATATATTTTTTGCACATAGATTTACCTAGACCATAAACGAAAAAAGAGAAAAAAAATAAAAAGAGAAAATAAAATTGCATTTTAATTCGTGGTCGAAATTGTCCACAAATAAAGGCAAACCAAAAACTTTTAAATGAGAAATAAAATTATATTAAAACATATGAGAAACAAAAAACCTTTAAAAATTTTCCCAAATAAAAAAAGTAACGAAAATTGTAAAATTCCAACCAAAAAATGGTTATAGAAATTAAGTCGTATTACTTAGATATAAGTGGTATTATATGAATAGAGAAAAACAGTTGAAATGGCATTGCAGCGGTGCAAGAACAGAAATATGAAAATATTGTCAGGCAAATCAACAACACTCTTCAGTCAAAGGGCATAAGCAAAGCCAATATGCCCTATAAATGCATTTTCTTTGCAGTATAAAGTAAGCTGATTCCTTGAAAAGATTTTAACACTAAAAATGTTCTTGATTTTCATGTACCAAAGTTAAAGTAAAATTTGAATTTAAACTTATGAAATAATTTTTATAAAATATAAACTTTTATTTTTAATCAAAAGACTTTTTAGTAATTGTGAATGCTTCTTTTAAGAGTTAATACTGAAAATTATTTTCATAAAATATTTTTATTTCTCGTTTAAAAAAATGTTTTGGTGAAGCTAAAGCATTTAATAACCTTTTTAAAATATTTTCTTCATAATAATTTTGTTAGACTTTTCATTAAAAATTAGACTTTTCAAATTGATTAAAAATATGATAGGTTACTATCATATTTCAATTTTGTTTTTATAAATGATTTGACTTATAAACATAACAATTCAAAGAGCATCAAATATTGAGCTGAGCATTAAGCTAAAACTCAAAGGCTAACCCGAACACCCATGTCAATAAATTAATGCTGTGCATTTGGTGGCATCAATTTAAGGCTTTCTAGCCTATCACAGAGCAAAGTTAGCTACAACATTTTATAGAGTTGAGTCTCACATTGATACTTAAACGCACAAATTTGCCAAAGAACAAAACAAAGTTAGGCAAATATGTCTGACTTAGTGAGCTCCCACATATGGCTTAAGCAACCTAACTATCTTTTGAGAGGCTTTAATTGAAAATCTTAACTAAAACTTACTCCTTTCAACTACTATTATTTAAGCCTTTTAAGTCATTGTCTAACTTCTTCAAGTTGATAAAAACTCCATTAAAATTCTGTCTTAAGCGTAATACTTCTTACGATCAAATCTTTTAAAGGCAAGCCCCCCAAATAAAGCTTAACTAAACAAGGTGAAAATTATACAAAAATCCAACTCAACATTAAACAAAGTTTTACCCAAAATTTAACATATATGTATTTATAAAAAATTCCTAAAATGAATATTGTTTTCCCGTATTTGAATCCAATGCAAATGAATCGCTGCAGTGCCAGAAGAAAAAGTTACAGAGATTTACCCACAACAATAATGAAATGAGAAATGAGAAGCGAGAGAAAGAAAAAAAATAGAGAGTAGAACACATATTTTAGATGTACGTCAGAATTAAATGTAAGAAATTGAAAATAAAAAAAAAATATAATAAAATAAAAATGAGAGAAAAACGTAAATAAACGCAATTGGAAAAACAGAGAGAAGTGACGGTAAATTTGTAATTGGATTCGGAATGGGATTGGGAATCAAGTGTGGGACATGCAAAGCGGTTGGCAGCACCGCCAGATGCCAGATGCCACATGCCAGATGCCCGATGTCAGATGCCCGATGCTGATGATGCGACCCTGGTCGGCAACTGTCAAAGGAGCGAGGCGAGAAGTAAAGTAAACAAAAGCTCAAAAAGGAAAGCAAATGCGAACAAACGCGAAGAAAACGAACCCACAGCGATTTATATGTCAGCTGGCCCAAACCGAAACCGCTCGTCAGGGGGCAGGCACTACTGTCAAATATCTGGGACTGCCGGATTTGGAAAACAGTCGCAGATAGCAACGCGCGTGAAAAAGCAAATTCGTTGAAAATTATAAACGCGATAGTCAAAAACAAAAAAAAAAAGCCGAAAATCCGAAAAGCCAAAAAATCAGAACCGAAGCTCGAAAAACAATTCGATTTCCAGTTAAGATCCCATCAAAAGACTTCTTTCCGGCCATGGAGCGTACTGCAGTGCCGCGTGGCAAGAGGCCACGGGTTCAGGTCTCCATGGATGACAAAGAGCGTGCCATAGCTCGCATACGCAATGGTGAGACCAAGGCTGGCATCTCACGCGAATTGGGCGTGCCGGAGTCGACGGTGCGTGGGTGGGTGAAGCGAGCCGATCAGCGCATGGCCCGCGAGGCTGGCGAAGGTAAGCTAGAAGAGTAGAGTAGAGTGGATATTGTCGTCTCTTATTCAATATTTGTATGTCTGCATAGTAGCGCCCGAGATTGTATCGCCGCCCTCGCTGATGGCGCATGCCCTGAAGCTGCCCACCAAGCGGGATCACAATGGCCAGCCCCGGACACGCTCCTTAGCGCCGATGTCCGTGTCCGTGCCGCTGCCCATGCAGCTCTTCCAGCAGGCGGCCAACAGCCAACTGCAGCTCAACGGCTGGCTGCACATCTTCAATGCGGGCATACTCAACTTTACGCTGATTGCCACCGCTGCCTACCTGCGAGCGCGCGTGCGCGGCACCACAGATCGCCAGTCGCTCTGGCAGATCATCTGCGAGTATGTGGACGAGGCCGGGCGCAATGTAGCGGCCAATGGGGGACAGTATGTGGCTGGAGGAGGAGCAGGAGGAGGAGGTACAACAGCGACGGGAGCAACGACGCACAGTCGACAGCTTAGCTCATCGCCGGCAATGGGCCGCAATGGCGGCGGCTTTGTGGCGCCGCGACTGCACATTACGGCGGAGGATGACGAGGACGCCAGTATGGATGCCGAGCTGGAGCCGAGTCCATGACAACCGAACCGAATCGATTTATGTACATGTATATGCAAATAAAACGCCTGTCAATGGGATTATGTTGTTTAAAGCAAATAATTGCATTTTAATTAGCAGCGAAATAAGTGCGATAATTGGCTCCCGGCTCCGGTTGCCCCCCCACTCTCTCTCCCTCTCTCTCTCTCCGGTTTCTCCGGTCTGTCTGCTCTGAATCCGAATCTGATGCGGCTGACTTTATTAACCATATTATTATTTCATTTCATTGCATGTCATGCAAATTTCCAATTGAAATTGCTGTTGTTGTTGTTGTTGTTATATTTTTTGTTCATTGTTGTTATCCTGTCGTGTTCTGTTTCCCTCTCCCTCTCCCTCTCTCACTCTCTCTCCGGTCAGAGTCACGTAATTAAGCGGTTTTATTTGCGGCTTTGCCACACATTAATTGCGTATGTTAAATGTAAAATTTATTTAGTACATAAAAAAAGAAGAGAATTCACAATATATAAATATTTTTTTTTTTCATTTAATTTTTGCATTTTTAGTTGCGACTCGACTGCGGATTAAACATGAATTCGTTTTAGTTTTTATCAAAGTTTTATTATTGTTTTTCTTTTTGATCTCTTGCACAATTAAATATGGAAAAAATAAAATGGAAAGTATTTCAGTGTCAGAATTTATTAATTTTATAGAATTCATATGCCATTATTATATGTAATTAAATGAGGCTGTCGGCAGTTGTAGGCAATCGATTTATAAATACTTTTTGGGCTTAGTTTGAGCATGCAAGTGGATTGTTAGTAAAGGAGAAATCTTCATCAGCTCTTCATGTTTTCAAGTTGCAGCTAAGTTGGGAATCTGTAAAACTGAAATTGAATAGAGAATTGAGTGTTTATGCATATGTTGGATCTTAAAGGTAGTCTAAGAGTAGTCTTGAGGGTAGCTCTGCATGTCTTTAAGTTGCAGCAAAATCGAGGTTGGGAATTTGTGATACTGAAATTAAATAGAGAATGGAGGATCTTAAATGTAGTCTACGCGTAAGCAATTTAGATTCTATAATAAATTCATAACAGTTGAAGTGAAATTTAATAAAGAGGCTAAAAACTTTTAATGGGACAAAGGCAGTTTTATGAGGAAATTTTAAAGTTTTATGGGAATCAACTTTTGGAAAAAGGATAAAAAGATAAAAAGAAGATAAGTGAAAGAGCTGCAGCATAATCTGTATAAATTATTTATAAATATATATATATGTGCAAGATATGAGCTATGAAATAGGTAGAAAAATATAAGAAAATATATAATATTTAAGATATAGCATATATATATATATTATATGGTATAAACGTATCTAAGTGTATTCATATATGTGATTTCTAACAATCCCTAGGCATATGGCATTATCTTCTTACTTTATCTGATTGATGTTCTACATGAACATTGACACATATATCTGAGGTCAATCTCTGTGCTGGCTTATACAACAGATTAAAGGACACTCATTAGAGTTACACATAAATTATTACACTCATTAAAAAAGTAAAAGTTCTTCATCAAAAAATCTTAGAGCGCATCCATCTAATAGACTTTAAGCCAAGACTTTAAATACATGATTAGAATTTGTGATGGCTTACGTTTAGTTGGCTAAAATTAACTACTTACTTTAAGGCAAGACTTTAAATACATGATTAAAATTCGTGACGCCTAAAATCAACTTCTAACTAAACTTTATTAATACTAATACTAGACTAGACTAGGCAATCTCTATAAGCACAGTCCAATTACTTTGCTGCATATGCAGGCAACATAAAATGAAACACCTAATTGAAGGCTAATCAGAGGCGAAACGCTTCACTCGCTTTTTTTACCTTTTTCTCTTCTTCTTTTGGGGGGCCGGGCAAAGCGAGAGCTAAGCCAGCTAAGCCAATATCCAGTGGGCAATGTAGCACGCAGCGATTATCCGGCAGTTCATCGAAAAATATTACTTCCTTAACACGAAACTTTTTCCATTTTCATTTTGCACGCCGGACCATAAAAAATATGGAAAAAGGGCGGCCCAAGAAAATGGCTGCTGCAGGCGCAGGCACAGACGAGCCACAAATAGGTATGTAACATGTATGTAAGTATGTAAGTATGTATGTATGTATATGTATGTATTTATGTATAGAGGGATTTGGTTTGTTTTGCGGATTTCTTGCGATTTTCGGAATCTTTTTTTGTGTTGCGTGTGGCGGCCGAAGTCGGAGTCGGTGGCCTATCAAAGTTGATTATCGTGAAATATTTTGCAGGCATGAATTGAGCAGGAGATTTGTGTGGCCCGTGGCCTGTGGCCTGTACCTGATTTAACGCATAAGCCGCAGGGATTTGCGAGCCAGATTGACTTTGAGCAGTGTTAGAAACTGTGCGCAGCTAAAGCATTGATTAACTTGTTGAAAAAGTGCAGCAAAGCAAACGCATAAACGCATTTCGGCATATGAGCACGAGCTGCTGCTGCCTGGACATGGCCAAGCCATAAAGGTGTTCGCTTTTAATGGCCTGAAACAGAAACGGAAACTGAAACTGAAACTGAAACTGGGCAAAGCAAAAAGCATCATTCCAAGCTGAATAGACGCAGTTCCAATTGGAATTGCGGTTTGCAGCTGCACAACGTGCACGAGCCACCCCCAATCTAGCCACGCTGGAAGTCATAAATCAAATACGTTTAATTAAACTTTTCCACGTGGCGCCCCCCCGAGGGGGCGTGGCAAACTTTGGCGCGCCAACTAAGTAAAAATGCAATTAGAAGTGGCATTGGTCACGTTGCCACCGACGTGCATAATGTTTGCAGTTGCAGCCGTGAATTGTGAATCGTTTATAGAGAGAGAGAGTCAGGCTAGCGCGCGCCCCAAAGTATGCTATGAATTTCAATATGCCAGATAATTAAAGTAATCGAACTGACAGCAATCGTGTTGTCTGTTTTATCTACACTTGAAGCTGGATTTATCGAATGATGGGAAATTAACAACTGAACTAAATTAGTAAGCATTACACTTTATGTTTAGTTTATGAAATGGTCTGAAAAGGTTCCGATTTGCCGTGGCCATTGAGTTAGTCAATGATGTTTATGATCAGCAAATGATTACATTAATTAAAGAGCAATGCTGAAATAGTGAATAAAGCTATAGATATATATAAGCTTAGTACTTAAATTTAGGCTTACTCTTTAAATTTATATTTAACCAAGCTAGCAAGCCCAGAACACATAGCATATATTGTACATTACGCTTGAAAGGTCTGCCTTCGATGGTGAATACACTTGAATATCCGGCTCGAAGGACCATGAATACACTTGATATATCTCGCTCGACGGATCTTAAAGCACACTTGCAGCGTTGACGATCAGTTGTATATTACTTTTTATTCTTCTGAGTCAGTGTTTTGGGTAATTTCAACCCTTAAATCTAGCTTATCTATTGCTGAGTTTGTAAGGCTCAGCGTTGGTGCATGTATTCTTAGCCTATTTATAGATTCCAAACATGTTATCCTTATCTATTTCTACTGTACGTCAACCTAGTCGTTGAGTGCGTAGAAGGCATGTTTATGATCTTAGACTATTTATGTATATTCATGCCTGAGCAGATGGAAACTTGAGGAAGTTGTAAGCTCAAAAGTCTGATATCAATTTAAACAAAGATATTATGATAATTAATTTATTATAGATTAATATTATAGTAAATTTATCATTAAATATGATTTTTGGCTTAAGAGTGAAATATCTATAAGCTAAACAAAACCAATAGAAGCCTAAATCATATATGTTCATACGCGAACATGGTATTGACGATCACCAATATCAACATAGAAAGAGACTGGTCTGATTTTTTAGAGTATTTAGCATAAATACTATAAAAAACATACATAGATAGATAGATAGATATATAGATAGATAGATAGATAGATAGATAGATAGATAGATAGATAGATAGATAGATAGATCGATAGATAGATAGATAGATAGATAGATAGATAGATAGATAGATAGATAGATAGATAAATAGATAAATAGATAGAAAGATAGATTGATAGATAGACAGATAGATAGATAGATAGATAGATAGATAGATAGATAGATATTTATAGTTATAGTTATATAGGCAGCTTTAGGCTTTTACATTGTCAATACTGATACAAACAACTTTTTGAGTTTTTATATTGCAAAATTTATTATCATTTTAATAAACAATTTCTGTTCTTATAATTCTTATTAATAAGTGTTGAATCCATGCCATTTAAATGTAGAATCTTAGCAACACAATTGTGATTTATTATAATTGAACAAAAAACCCTCTTGCTATATGCAAGAGGCCATAGTACTAAGCAAGTCAATAAATAATTTGTTGAGTAAAATTATATATATCATATTTGCACTATGGAAACTCAAAATGTTTCTCCTATCAATAACACAGCAATTCACAACTTTCCTAGCTTTCATTTAATACGAATTCAAAAATCCCAAATATAAAAAAAAACAAGTACAGAAAATAGTTAGTTCCTAAACAATTTCTTGGCAAAACTCAAAAAATTTGAGTCGAAACAAGTGTTAACTGTGCTCGGGCCAAGAAAGTATGAGAATGTTCAGAAAACTATGCCAAAACTTGTTAAAACTAAATAAATAAAGAAGCTCAGCCACAAATACACTAACAGCGGCTATAAATCATTTGGTAAAATATTTTACCACCTTTAAACGAAAAACTGAGCGAGCTGGGCATTGTCGTGCTTAAAGTGAGAGTCGCAGAGTTGCAGAGTCGTTGCTCGTCGTTGCTCTGGCTGCTGGGTTGAGTCATTGCAAAGGAAATCACGCAATAAACTAGGGGCGAAAACAAAACTTTAACTACTTTTTCCGTTAGCCGCGAAACTCAACTGGAAAAACTTTTCGAAACAATACAATTTATATTTATGCGATGTCGACGACGAGGATGACGCTGAGGACGCCGCTGAGGACGAGTCGACGCTGACCCAGAAAAACGAAATGGCAAAGAAAATGCTGTCCAGCATTCTGTTCTCGCCCAAGCGAGAGCCGTGCCAATGCAGAAGAGTTTATTTAAGTGTTGAAAACCACTTGACCCACTTTCCTGTGGTGTTGATAGCGGCCAAAGAAACTTCTTCATGTCAATTTAAAAGGCTCGTTGAGCAAAACTTCTACATGCAGGCCAGCCAGAGCCCCAGCCACAGCTACAGCCGCAGTTACACAATAAATTAACTGCATTAAAGCAAAATCGACATTCCATTTGGAGAGGTCGAAACAAGCCGAAGCCGAAGCTATTAGCAATTTTTCCATAATTTCAATTCAGTTAATGGCAGACGAAATGCTTGCCTAAGGGCTACATTAGCAGCGCACGAAACACATTTGATTGGAGCTGGAGAGGAGCGAAGCATCCCAAAGGATGTTCAACTATGCCAGTTGCTAATTAGTTTTGAGAAGAAATCTTATTGCTCTCATGTTGGGCTAGCAGCATGTCATAACCGAAACTTTCCAATCAATACAATTTACTCACATCAACTGCAGGCTGAGGCAGAGGAACAATGAATCGAAGTGTTACTTGGTTGAGTTGCGACTGAGCATGAGTTACCCTAAAAAGAAAATGTTATGTCAAAGTGAGAGTAGAACTGAATTGTATTAGAAGATATTTACTATATGTACAACATATAAAACATATAAAAATAGATAACAAAAAATTTAAAAAAAATAATTTTTATATTTATTTTTGATATTTATATATTTATAAAAAGTAATAACTATTCTTTAGCAATTACATTTACCTTGATAAAAAGTTTTTATATCTTTAAATATATATATTAAAATTATATTAAATTATATAAATATTTTATTATAAGCTAAAAAAGAATTTCCTTAATAACACATCTCTTTCTTAAATAAGTTTCAACATTCCATCAATCAAGCATTCTTTCAGTTATTTCTCTCCAATTATCAACCCATTTATAACCCTTTCACCGATACAGGGTATTAGAACAAAGTTGATGGCAACAAATGGCTGGCGGATATTGATTGTAGACCCACAGACAGGCAGCCAAACAGGCAGACAGACAGGCGGACAGACAGGCGGACAGACGGTTAGAGCGCATAATGACCCAAAATCCTATCAATCCAAATGAAAATTCCCCAGTCGTGCGGATAATTGGAATTAATACAAAAAGCAGCTGAGATATTTTGTTTTGGGCTGCTGTGCGGAGTCGAGGCTAATGAAAGGGTTAGTTCTAGCTGTAACTGTATTTGTAGCTGTCATATGTAATGCGATAGCTGAAGATGTCGGCCACAGAGAACTTCCGCTGCCTGTTATTGAATTGCCTTAGACAACTGCTCAGAGTCACCATATTGAGTTGACACTGCTCACATGATATTTGATTCAATTAGCAAGCAAACAAATTAACATCCAAATTGTGTAGCTAGATCAATATATGTTGACGCTTTTGTTTGGGAAGTAAAGAGAGATAGTCTAAACATAACTTAAAGTGAATAAGTGGCAGCAAATGGATATTGAAATTATTGCAGAAAATCTGCCTTATATTATATTAATATCATATCTACTTTATTGTTTGTTATACATTTTAGCTATTTACTATACTGTCAAAGAAATTCTGATTCTGCTTCCGACTCTAATAAGTATAAAAATACAGAGCTCATAGAATATATGATCAAAAAGATCAATGCAAATATAATGCTTAGTTTTACGAGCTAAATTAAATATAATTGATATTATGATTGTTGATATATTTATAGCCTGAACCCATTGAAAATGGGAAATCAGAGTATAATGTTTTTTTAATATATTAATATAACAAAAAGCTAATAAAAGAAAGACATAATATAATATATAATAATAACAATATAATATTAAATAATAAAATATATAAATGATCTGTTCAGCAGCTCAAGTCCATTAGGCATCCACATGCTAAATGGGAGAAGATATGAAAATTGAATTAATTTTCTCTGTATATAAAAATATGTAATAAATCAAGTTTTAAGCTGAAGTTCTTTTTAGAATATATTACAATTTAGATTCAAATAAGACTACTCTTTGGCCTGTTAACTACCTTTTCTATATTATATATATATATATATAATAGTATATATCTATTGCTATTTCCTCATGAATAGCACGCACCACAGTTCATTGTCTAATTTTAAATTGATGACGTCCCAAACTTTTCCGTCACATTCCCCACCTTTATTCACAGACAATTACTTTTGCTAACAATGACAACGAACATTTGATAAATATCTTTTAATATTTAATAACTTTATGCAAATGAATGCGCTATTAGGCGATGGGCATGGTAGTCTATTGTGAAACAAAGTTAGCAATTATGGTATATAGTATATATAAATATTATATTCATTATTCATATCCTTATATCCATTATAGATTCTTTCACTTCTGAGCCTTCAAAATTAAATATGTTTTACTTGTTAATCAAAATTTTATAGAAAAGTATAGGCAAACCCATAACTACAAAAATAAGAAATATTTCAGTTAAAAAACAATTAGCTAACCCCTGTAAAAAAATGACTTTATACCATAAGCTTGATATGATTGTAGCAATTTTTGTTGAAGAGAAACAAAGCAAAATATATAAATTTTTAAAATATATATATATATAATTGCTCAGCTCTCACACATAATAAATTATGAAAATTTCGAGATTTCAATCTTTATTGTCTTTGAATAAATTAAACTGGGCAGCAAAGAATATGCCATAAGCATGTGTTGATATATCTTTAAAGATTATATCAGTATATGCTGAAATTGAGAATATGCACAGAAACTCGATTATCTTTATAAAAAATGAATGAATATCACTTACATATATGTTTTAGGGCCTGTAGTTGCCTAAAAAATGCATAAATAAGTTCAATAACATTAAAACAAGTGGAGCTAACATACACCCTCTACTTCCAACTTGCCCTTTTCCATACCATAATAGCATAATAGCAACCCAATCATTATCTAAAGGATGATTTGATCAGCTAGATCAATCAATCAATCAATCAATCAGTATATATATATTTAACCTCGACACGTGCACAGCACAACGGACAGTTGTCAAGCCAGATCAGATTATGACAGGAATTGTGCCTCTGCGCACATTTAGCTAATTAATTTTGGCTCAATCAACGGGCCAGAGTTAACAGCCGCAGGTCTATCAACTGTTTTCAAAGTCAATTAGTATTAGCCGCGAGTCGAAACATGTTGCATCGTCGGCTGCGCATCCTGCTCTACTTCAGCTACTACCAGATGCTCATCTGCGGGCTGCTGCCCACAACATTGAACCGGAGCAATGGGCATGTGACCATGAGCAAAGTGTCCCCAGGATATCTGATCTATAGCCTATGCCCGGCCTTATTGCTGTTGCTGGAGTCACCGTTTATGATAGCCAGCGGCCTCTTCAGCGGCTACATGCTTCACAATGTTGTCCTGCAATGGGGTCAGATGCTGGCGATGTCCTTACGCATTGTCGCCGTGCTCAGCTCCTATGGAGTTGTTTGGCTGCAACGCCGCCGGCTGATTCAGCTTTACGCCGACTTTCTTCGGCGCTGGCAGGCCCATTGGCCAACCCTGTGCCGAGTCAATGGCGCTAGGTCCCTGGAGCGCCTACAACTGGAATTGGCTGGACAAATGCTGCGGATGCTGTGCGTTAATTACTCCATGGTCATCTTCTCGCTTCTAATGCAATTTCACCTGCATGCCAGGGCCAGTCCGTTGAATCTCCTCTTTCGCATTTCCTCAATGCTCATGCTGTCGGCGCAGCGAGTCATCTTCATGACGCTGCTGCTGCTGCTCAATCATCAGTTTCGAGCTATTCAACTGGCACTGCAGGCGCTCAGCCAAGGTGGCAGATCTCGCTGCTCCCCAGCAGAACTGAGACGAGTTGCCAACATACATAGCCAATGGCTGCTGCTAGCCAAACGCGCCTTCAGCATCTACGATCTGGCCAATGCCAGCATCATTCTCAACATGTTTGCAGCGAACGTGAGCATTTTGTATCATGCCGTTCAGTTTGGCAATCAGACTATCAAGTCGAACTATGTGGGCCTTATCATTGGCGATGCTTTGGTGTTTTTCAATATATTTAACTCAGTTTTGCTCATGAATATTGTGGATAATGCATTAAACTCTTGCAACGACTCAGCTCAGCTGCTACGTGAGTTCAACGATCTACGTCGACTGAGTCCGGAGTCTGAAATTGAGGTTTGCTAATTACAATATATATTTGTATATAGTAATTCCCTTTCACAATTTCTCTTACAGCTGGAGCTCTTTGGCCATCGCTTGCGCAACAATCGCCTGGTCTATCGGATTTGCAGTTGTGTGGTCCTTGATAAGCCTGCCTGCTTGAGTTACATGTCCGCCGTGCTGACCCATGTCATTGTCCTAATGCAGTTCGATCTGAGGCGCCGCCATGAGAAGGGTTTGAAATATGAAAACTTCTTTAGACAAGGGAATTAGAAAATTTAGAGAATTCATCTCTTATAATATAAATTAAAGAAGAAAATTAGAAATAGAAAGAGAATGCATCTCTTAGTATATAAATTATTTGAGCGAGTAAGCGGATAATTCTTTAAGAATCCCATCTTAAATGCAATATATGCAAGCATATAATGCACATTGATCAAACTACTATATTTATCAGAATATAAAACAAACTTAATTTTTTTTTTTTTGCTCCTTATTCTCAAATTAGTTATGAAAATAAAAACAAATATAAAAATTTTAATAAAATTTATATACAATAGATGCATTTCGTGTAGAAAATAAAACATAATTTTATTCATTTAATAAATTTTTCCCATTTGAACATTAATTAATTACACTAATTACATTTCTGCCAATCTAGCTTCAAACTATAGAAATTACTGAGTGTTTTGATATGCTGCGCACCAACAGGCTGATTATTCATATAAGATTATAGTTCTATTTGTAGAGTAGGTCATTAGCCTAAAAACATGATTATTCTAGTTCAATCAATACAGTAGAAATACTGCTTTGCTACGCCAATCAAACAGCATATAGATGAAAGCCTTGTCTACCTATAGAGTATGTCAGGAGTAAGCCTTATAGAACCTTGTGTCAATCTATGTCAAGGGAATAATGTTTTTTTCATGCTAAACTTTAAAATTTTTTGATATTTTTCTGTTGTAGTGCTATAAATGAGTATTTAAGTCAGAGTCTTGATCAAAAAAATGTTATTTGGAGTATGATTGTGGTATACTTGAGTATATCCAAGAGATCTGAGATCTTTAATAAACATATATATATATATACTCTTGTAAACATTCGGCTGATATAGTCTTCAGACCAGTTAGACAATGTTATATATAACATATCAAATCTCTAATCAAGTCACTGACTTTAATAGCTGTGTTCAAGCAAACAGCAATATGTGCATTGTCTAAAAACAATTTACACTTCTTTTTTTGTATAATTAAATAAAATAAAATAAATTGCAACAAGTAAAGTTTCATCTTAACTTAGTTTTTTTCCAAACTTTTTTTTATTTAATTTTAAATGCAAAAAGAAAGAATACATATATACATAAATTTATACACATATATTTAAATCCATTTAACATACTTAAAATTTAACCCATTTTCATAGCACTTAAATACTGGGAAATAATGGCCAACAAAACAATTGCTTTTAGCGTCGCAAGGCTTTTAGTTGACACTTCACAAAAAGCTTTGGGCCATTATAAACGCGCATTAAAAGCTCTGCACAACTATTACTTGGATTTTGAAGCTTTTAAATAGCTTTTAAATGTAAATGCGAGTGAAACGAATTGCTTTAATAATAGTTCTTGTACGCCAACTGCCACAGAATGAGCACATTTATGCCTATGGAAGCGTTCATCGAGATCCAAAATTCTTTATTAATGTCAAATAGGCCCACAATTTGCAGCTTCCGGACTCTTCTTGGCTGCGGCTGCAGCTTGCGATTGAGATGAACCATAGCGAATTCTAGCTGCAAAAGAGAATTTAATTATTGAATATTAAATGGAATTTGTTTATGTGTATATATATTTATTTATATATTTATTTTTAATTAAAATTTGATATAAATTAAATTGATTTTTTGTAAATTTTATTAAATTTAGTTAATTTATATATGTAATATATATATATATAAATTATAAAAATATATATTTTTATAAATTTTATAAATTTAAAGCACGCCTAAATCAGTTCAACAAGTCAAGATTATAGGCTGGCCTTTCTTTTATACAATCCGAGACAACTGAATAGGTTTTATTACTCCAAATTTTGAAAGTAGTCTCTTTAAAGAAAACTCTGATTACAATAAAATAATTTTTGTTTTATAAAAAAACTAATCAATTTAATATGAAATAAAAAATCTAATGATCTGTATATATATCTCTTTATAGCGTTACTATCTTTAAACAATTCTATATTCTATATAGAAGCTAAACTTCCTTTACGCGCCAAGCACTTTCTTCTCTCACAACCGCTCGCCACGAGATCTGCTTGCAGACTGACGTTGCCCTAGCACAATTCCACTGATCCAATAAGACTATACCAACACATACACACACTCACACACTCCTGTCAACTATTGTCTCTCACTCTCACTTCAACTCATTTGCATGTTTAGGCTGCACAGCGCAGAGAGCCCTACAGGTTCGTCGGAACGGAGGGCAATGGAACAGACCGCAACAGAATAGACCACTCAAGTTTATGCTTTCTCGATGATAGGTAATGTTCTCTATGCCTTGAGAGAGCATTCTCAATTTGTAATAACTGTATTACTCAATTACTCTCTTACATATTTAATTACATATACATATTTATTTCCCTTACCTGATGCAACAGAGCCACACAGTGCGTATCATCTCTGTTATCGATCTGAATAGCTTTCAGTGCGAGCCACAGTTGCTCCACTCTGGCAGACAAATGTTTCCATTGCACTTGATTTGCACTAAATATAGAGAAATGCATCAAAATGTCAAAGTGAAATGATAGGCAGATCACAGAGTAGAAATAACAACGCCATAGACTAATGTACTCAGCATCGGCAATTAGAACAACCAAATTGAAGAAAATGGAAATCTCAGTTAGATAATTCGTGAAGACATTGAGCAGAATTAGTGCCTGAAAGATTTTGGGCAGCTCGATGAGCAGGTTGTTCAGGTGCCGACAGCTGTGCCAGAGCCGACGCCAGGCGGCCAAAAGCTGACGTTGATAGACAGCGCGATGCCGGCCATGAGGTGGGGGCAGCCAGCGCAAATCTTGTGCCAGCTCCAATGCCTCCTGTGACATGCACTCAAGCAGCCGGTTGCTGCTGCCCAGCACAAAGTAAGCCAAGCTCTCTGTGCAGCTGGCCAGCAGTTCCATTAGCACCACAGCCACCGAGAGCACGATGTAGGCGGGCGCCACTTCTGACACGACCTCATCATCCTCGCCGCACATCAGCGCGCTGCCAGGGCCAAACAGTTGATTGAGCAGCACGACGATGCGCGTGTTGCCCAGCAACAGCTTCCAGAAGTGTCGTCGCCAATAGCTATAGTTCGTATGGTATTGGACGAAGCGGTCCATCAGCCGCAGGTAACCATTGCAGACACGTTTGATGCGCTGCCGTCGCAACCAAATGCTGCCCAGTATCACATACAGCGAAAGCGACTTGGTCAGCGCCACGCAAGTAAAGGCCACAGACAACATGTCCATGCCCGAGCAACTGAAGTAACTGTGCGCCATGACCACAAAGCACAAGGGCGTCAGCACCAGATAGAGCAGATTCAGGAGCAGCCAGTAACCCAACATCAGTCCATGATCGAGCTCGAAGCGCCTTCGCTCTGCCACATAGCGCAGGTTGCACAAACCAATGGCTCGACTTATACACACAACAATTGGCAGCAGTTCCATTCTGCACAAGGTTCGAGTTGTGACTAAGTCGATGGCGGGAGTTGGTCGCTGAGCTTGTTTTTTTTAATGAGTTGCTAAAAGGACCTTTGGGTATGCGATAATCACGGCATTTGTGAGTGGTAATTATAATTGTGAATTGTGTAAGCTGTAAACTTACATAATAATTATACTATTCTGATCAATATTAGGTAACGAGTCGATAAAGCACAGTACTCCGCTTCGAATTCAGTTTAAAATAAAATAAAATTTGAGAGGAATAAAAGTTGTAAAGCAGACAATTGTATACAAGGTATATAAAAGAGTATTTTTTTAAGAGCTATGTTTTTTATTTTTTAAATTTTTAGTATACTTTTGGCGTACTTATAAAAATATGTTGGTTAATCTTATAAGCTATGGACACTCTCATATATATCATATATACAAAAATTTAGTATGGAAAGTTTTTTGCGAAATATATATCCATATTCAATCAGGTATAATTTGGTTGTTTAATTATTAAAAAATTATATATTTTATAAATTATAGGATGCAGATGATTAACAATCTATGAATTTTTGTATAGCATGTGGAAAGTCAGTAATCGATGCTTTTATGAAGAGAAACATGTTGACAATTATGATATTCAGCTGCGGATATAGTCTAATAATTCTATACAATTCTTGTTCTTATATAGTAATTAAGTGACATTTATAAAATACTTTTAAAGTTTAATTTCAGCTTACAAAATACATTTTGTATCTGTATGTATGTATGTATAATTTATATAGATATATCATTATTTATATAAATTATATTATTATTTAAAATGACTAATAGGCAATGTTTCTGTAAATGCTAATACATTCCAATATAGAAGTCTTAAAAATTCTTAAAAAATAATAGTTAACTATCTCTATACAAAATACATTCCTAAGAAAGGCAAATACTATTTAATGTACATTTGAAATAAAACTGAAATAGATAAATTATCAAATTAAATCTAGATGAGCATGGATAAATTTTTTAATAATCAAAAGAAAAACAGAGTTTTCTATCTGTATATAAGCTTTTAATACATAATTTTAGTATACCTAATTTTCTAAAATGTATGTTACAAAGAAAAATAGGCATACCCGATTCAGTTGTCGAGCTGTCGAGCTGCGCTTCAAATATATTTCCATAAGTTCCTTTTAAAGTAAATACTTTAAGTTTTCCTCATCTGAATCTTCAAACTTAACTTAATATATACATATCTAAAAGAACGTATATCAGCTTTGTTTCTTAAGTCACGTGTAGATATTCACTTTAGAATTTGCATATGAAATTAAGTAGCTACCTGGATAAGTTATCTGTCAATCTCTCTAATGTTGGCTAGCAAAATACTCAGAATTAATAATACAGGCTAAGAGCATATACTAACACAGAGTCTGACTATACATACTAACATATATTAGATACAGAATAGCACCTTTACGAGATATCGAATATCTGCATATCCACATATCCTCTTCCCCTCACACTCTGTCTTATGCCTCGCATTCAGCAAGTCTCCTTCAACAGAGGATATGAAAAAAGAAGATTTCAAAAAGAATTTTAAAGGCGAGCAGTAGTACTTAAAGATATCCCAACTGAGTTTTTGGGCAAAAAAATACTGTCCTGATGTTACAGCAGCTCAAATTGACTCTAAAAAGATACCTTTTGCTTTTACAATATAGTAAGAGAAACTGATGTGATAAGGATCTTCTAATTTCAGATATAGATTCAATATTTGATCCTGATATTTGGCTATGGAATTTCATTTAACTTTATACACCTTTCAACAATCTTCCTACGGCATCTTCATCACTATCCATGGCACCCGGCCGTGATACTTATAGAAATAATAATCATACGCCAGCTTGCCCAAAATTATAATGATGAGGCTGGCGAGCACACAGTTCAGCCAGTCAATGGGATGGATTCGCATATCGTCTTCGGCGCTGATGTTGCACATATCGTAGCGAGTGAGGGTTAAGACCTTCGCCAGCCGCAACTCGTCTCCCTGCATATAAGTGCAGGTGACATTCCAGGCATCCCTTACGATGTCCTTGTACTTGGTGAGGAACTCGCGCAATCGCATGCCAAACTTGCAGGTGCAATGCCAGGGATTCTTGCTAATCAGCAAGAGATTTGCATTCTCATTATCGTTCAGGGCATTGTCCAGCGCATACACCTGCAGCTTGCGCAGCTGATTGCCCTGCAGGTTGAACAGGCGAAAGTTTTGCAGCCAAGCGGTGTCCTCCAGCACGTCAATGTTTGAGATCAAATTGTTCTCCAGCTGCACGTCCACCACATGTTGATAGTGTGGATTATCGCGCAAAGGATTAATATTGCTGATCTGAAGTGGGTTGGGAGTTATTAAAATGATGAATGGAGAAACTTTACTTTACTTACCTGATTATTATTGATATACAAGGTGGTTGTATTCTCTGGCAAATATGCGGGCAAATTCTGAAACTGAAGATGCGAACAGTTGACCGTGTAGAGTGGAATGTAGGACTTGGGAATTATGTGATGCATTAGGCAAGTGCAGTTCAGGAGATCTGGATGCGATTGACACTCTCTGCGTAGGACCTGAAATTAGTATTAAGTTAAGTATTTGAAGACTTATTTGTGTTTGAGTAATGATGCTTGAGTTGTGAGATTCGTAATGATGCCAATGATAGTGATAGACTATTAGCATTGTTATATGTAACTTGATAGAGTGAGAACCTATGAAGACTTGGGGTTTGGCTAGCTCAGAACGTAGTTCACATACTATGACTCGAGCTAGGCTATGGAAAAAATTATCTGACTTAGACAACTCAGCGACATACGGATAGACGGACAGGATAAATCGACTCAGCTCGTCACTCCGATCAAGAATATATATACTTTATGAGTCTGCCATAGTCACTTCCATATGAAATACAAGTGAGAGGGATTTGATCTGCAATGAGACTCTACAAATTTTATTATATAATGAGGGAATGTATTTTTAAAATATTACGTATACGTCATATGTGCATTCTTTGCAACCAAATATTGCGTATACGTAATCTGAGTATTCTTTGTATGCAAATATTGCGTATACGTAAGCTGTATATTCTCTATGAGAAACTTTATACTAAATTTGATGCGTAAAGCTATTAAAATCATATGAGGTATACTTAAAAAACTAAAGTTTAAAGTCGATTTCATGAAAATAGGATATGCAGATGGAATATCTTCAAATTGCAGAATTGAGTGCTCAATGGACGGATTGTTGAAGCTAATCAAGGTTATTATATCGACATTACGGGCTTAATCAAGCATTCTTTATATGATAAATACATACATTTTTATAATAATATAGAGTATAGAGTATATATAGAGTATTAAGAAATGTATTAACTTATTAATCCCTAAGTTTCTCAGAGTATAAAAGCAACAGCCTTCAGCCTTACTCCATTTTCATGTGAAAACATTTTCAGCAAAATGAAGCTAACCAAAGTTAAAGCCCAACTTTATCTACCCTAACTGTTAACTAACTGGATTTCCAGCTTCTTTGAATATTTTGATAAATTATAATAATAAATAAAATTATATATAATATATCGTTATATATATATATATATTTATATTATATATAACATATAATAAATCACTTTACCTAGCACTTAAGATCTCTACTCACCACCTTGTAGTGCATGACCAGCAGCATTTGTCGCTCTTTGTACTTGCGATCGGTGCAGATGAGCTCCTCGCGATCCGCCACCAGACGACCCTTCTCTGGCTGCAGCAGCAGCCACTTGAAGTTGCGCGTGCAGTTCCAAGGATTGCCAGCCAGGTAGAGCTGCTGAAAGGAGTGCGGCAGGATCAGTGGTCCATCCAATTGTATGAGTTGATTCCAGCGCAGATCTAAAATTTCCAGAGCATGTATACGCTTGAAGGTGCGCGCCGAAATGTACGAGAGATTCGTCCACGAAATGTTGATGGCCTGCAAAACAATTCAATTTAGTATCAGATCTACAAAGAGTGTTGAGGTCAAACCGCAAACCTGCAGGTGATACATATCCGGAAAATCAATTATGAACTCTGTGAAGCCGCTGTACTCGATGGTCAGTGAGCGCAGCTGTGAAAACTTTTGCAGCTCTCGTAGAGGATTGAAGGACTCTTTTGGCCAGCCGCATAAGAGCATCTGCTGTGCTGGCACAGCCTTGCCCAGCTTCGAGCTGTAAGAGATGATAATGAGATCTAGAATTTCCTACAATACTCTCTTTACCTCAATGCCGCCAGATTGTTCATGCCGCCATAGCATCTGATCAGTCCATTGCGCGAGAGCCTCGTGCAGTTGCCATCCGCAGCCTCTGGCGCTGTCGTCCAGTTAACGCAGCTATGGCTGGGTATCAGAGCGGGTATATTAGCTGCTGTTGTAGTTAGAGTCACGTTGTCATCTTGAGCATCCACGACGCCATAAAACCTGTCAGATAAAAGCTAAAATTAAAGCTAATATACGCAGCATATACAAAGGTTGTCTGCAGTTAAGTCTATTTATAGACCTATGCCTGAGCCCCTTCAGGTGATAATTGTTGATATGCCAAAACCTCAGACCAAAATACATTCGTTTGCTACTGTGTAGAGCAGGCAAGGCTTAGCTGGTCATAAAAAAGCGTGTGACTCGCTTTCATTTTGTTTTATTATTGTATGATACGCAGTAGACGGGAGTATAAACAATTTCATTTAATTAACTCATATGCCTCAGATAACCTATATACCAGAAATACCCTATTGTATATATATTATCTATGTTTGTATGAGCCTCTGAAATAAACATCATAAACACTTTTATTGTTCATTGATTTCAATGTCTACCCGACTCCGTTCAATTCCTATATTTGCAAGATATTACTTTTACCACTTCCATTATACTCCAACTATTTCCAATGAATTTATATAAACTTATATATCCGTGATATAGGTAAAAGTTTAGGTATATATATGGGTATATATGAAAGGCACAGTTGAAGACATAAATATATTTATATATTCAGTTATATGTTTATAGACAGAGGCACAATCTTAGATTTAAGTTAAGGTATATATATATGTCTATATATACAGGTGTATGTATGTGATAAAGGTATATATTAAATATATATGAATACGACTATATAGTCCCCTATATCTCTATCTGTAGATAACCCTAAAAGGTATGGGTATATTTATAGATATAGGTATAGAAGAAAACATATTCGTATAGGTAAGATATACAGCTACGAATATCAATGTGTGCCTTATTCAGATATAAAAAAAAACTATTATTTATGGGCATAGGTGTAAGTGAAGACAGAAGAATATATATATAAAAAGTGCTATATATATAGATTTACTGTAAAATACAGGTACATATATGAAACAGTTAAAGATTCAAGATATCTCTATATATAAGTGTGCGACTAAATATGCTTAAACACTTTGTACTTTTGTCGGTTACTAAATATAAGAACCAACATGTTGAGGCCCTAATTTGCTTTATGTATTAGCGTGAATCGATATTGATACAGAGTGTGGCCACTTAGCACATTGGTAGATCTACTTGTGACATATATATATATATCGACAATGCACAATTGACACCAAATGCCCAGAGTTGTATAACAAAAAGTCAGGTAATTCAAATATATAAAAAATTATGTATTCATAATACAAAATAAAAAATATAATATAAAACAAGTTGCAGTCGGGCGCTACCGACTGCGGGATACTCATTCACACCCCCACAGATCACGCCCATTGCCACGCCCACAATTGGTTTGTACATATATAATTTTTTGGAAATCAATAGAGGAGATCAGCAGTAATATCTGTATATAATTCTGATTTTCTCACTGAGAATCGGAAAAACGTATAGTTTTTCCCGATTTGCCACGCCCCCAGTAGGCGTAGACATATAATTTTTGGCCAGTTCTTAGAAGTAGTGAAGGGTAACGTAAGTGTGAAATTTGGATGCTTACACTCAAAAAATGCGAAAATTACAGGGTATTTTTTAGCCGGGCATACCCCATAAGGGGCGTAAAATTTATTTTTGGCGCATCGATAGAGGAGCTCACCAGTAACTTACCATCCAATTTTGAAGCTTCTAGCTCTAAAACTGTAGGAGCTACAAACTTTTGCGGTTTGCCACGCCCCCTATGGGCGTAGATATATCCGCCATATCTTTTCCAACTTGGGTTGTCAACCCGAGTATATATACCAAGTTTCAAGTCTCTAGCATCAATAGTGCTCAAAATATTACAGAATTTGAAAAATCACTATATAGTCAGATCCGATTTGCCACGCCCCTAGTAGGCGTGGATATATAGATTTTTGGTCGATCTTCATAGGATCGTATCAGTAACCTACGTGCCAAATTTGGGCGTTTTAGCTTTAAAACTGTAGAAGATACAGTTTTACCCGATTTGCCACGCCCCCAATGGGCGTAGATATATCCGCCATAGCTTTTTCAACTTGAGTTGTCAACACAAGTCTACATTCCAAATTGCAACTCTCTAGCACTTCTAGAAGTAGTGTTTCTGAGGTATGGGCAAATGCATTTTCCGATTTGCCACGCCCTTAGTGGGCGTATCGGGAAAATCTTGACACTTTATAATTCGAGGGTATACACGAGTATATATTCCAAATTTCAACTCTCTAGCTTCAAAACTGTGCAAATGGTTTGCGTTCATACGGACAGACGGACAGACGGACAGACGGACGGACAGCGTGACGGACATTGCACAAAACCAATATACTCATTTCACTTTGTGAATGAGTATAAAAATTTATAAAAAAAATTATAATAATACGAAACAAATATATAAATATAAGAATATATATATATATATATATTATAATATATAATAAATAAATAATATATATACAAATTTTTGTCAAAACTTAAAAAGTTATAGCTTTAAATGAATAAAAGAATATAATAATAAATATTACGAAAATCATAATAATAATAAATAACAAATCTGCCTACATTTTTGTATCCTTAAAATATATTATTTTTATAAATATACAAAGATTTGAATGTGATTTTAAAATATTTAGCTGTAAGCTATGTGATCTCTACATGTCTAATGCAAGTGTTAAGCTCACATTTCTTTCCTCTTTTATATAGAATTTATTTCATATAATATTTTTTTTTTTATATTACTTAAAAATATATATATTAAATATATCTAAAATGTTTTTTATTATATTATATTTTTTTTATATTACTCAAAAACATTCATATATTCCATCTAAAATGTTTTTCATTTACTATTTCAGCGTTGCTGGCCTTTAAAAATTGTTTAGTTGCAATTAGCAACTTTTTATCGCTGTGGCTTGTGGGCAAGTGTTAAAATTAATAATATACAAACGACAAAAAAATATTAGAAGAAGAAAAAGCAAATTTAAAACTGACGAAAATATTTGCTTTGTAATTCAAATAAAATTGCTGCAGTAGCTGTTGACTTGGCCGAAAATCGTGAAGTCTCAATATTTGCGCAAATGTTATTCCAGATCGAAAAAAACTAGCTTGAAAACTGAACAAATTTGGTAACTGTCTGCAGTAATAATTAAAATTTTAATAATGTTTATAAGAATTTAGGAATTTTCGGCACTTAAAATTTATGGAAATATTTTTATTTTGATTTTTATATATTAAAAGCAGATTCAAATTAAATTTGATAAAAGTAATTCAAGCTGAAGCTGAAGCATTAAATTATTTTGCAGCTCGAATTATTTAGCAACAAAATAAAATTTTTTTTTTCACTTATATAGGTTTGGGAATTTTTTGCTATATTTTTAATGAAACTATATAATTTATTATATATTTTTATATTTATATTTAATTCTATTAAGAGCAAAACAAAACGAATTTTAATTGAATTTGATGCCAAAGATCATAAAAAGCTCAAGCACAAAATTTATTTTGCAGCGCTAATCACTTTATAATAATTTAATTATATAATTCATGTTTTTTTTTAATTTTTTTCATTTTCTGTCTCTTCATATATTCAGTTAAAACCTAAACAAAAAATATATCATATATATTTGCTCTTTCAATTGAAACCTTGCACAATTCAATTCACAATCAACTTCAATTGAAATGTGTTTGATGCTTTTCGATTCGTTCACAATTTTATTAAGTCAATTCAAAAATCATTAAAATAAAGTGAAAATAATTGTTTATATTTTTTTATTTTTTGTTATTATTATTATGCTTGGCTCTAGATCTAGGTCAGTTAAATGCTTAAATTTATCAAATTATTTTAATAATTCTTTACTTTTTTCGTCAAGATCTTGAACATTGTTCCATTTGGAATATATAAAATTCGTTTTGCCTTCTCAATTTATTGCAGACACTCGAAACTTGTTTATCAATTTGCCCATCGCAATGAAATCCACTTGGAAATTTGTCACGCATCGACTTTCAATTGGTTTTTTAACGACTTCACATGTTAGGAAGAGGTTGACATACTCTATATGCTAAGACTTAACTAAAAGCAGTTGAAGATATTTGTTTTAATGATGTGGGCATTGTTGGAATTGGGATTAGTGATTCAAGTTGAATTTGTAGCTATTGAAGACGAGCATAAAATCAGTTAAATTTACTTTGAAATTGAATAATATAGATAGATATCTGACATAGATATAGACATAGAAATCTCATATATAGATCTGACAAAGTGCTCGAACTGCATAGACTCTGAGCAAGTATTCAAGTTGATTTGGTAGATATGTTAAGATTTTCAACAGATATCCTCTGACTGAACATGTATGCCCATTGACTATGTCTACAAATCAAACTCCATTAAACTGAAAATGTATATCATGCCCTATACATGGATAGGGTATACATCAGTCTAAAGTATTAAAAAATCTAAAACCCAAAACAGACATCTGCCTGAGTGGTTTGCAGATATCTTCTGAGCGAACTTAAAGGCAAACATTACACATCTTCCACATGGCCAATTTACGCTCTTAACACTTACTAAACAGAGTATTTAACAAGTAGAATTTACAAATACAAATTCACTCTTTGATACCACACTATAAATTAAGTATTCCAGGGTATACCAATTTCAAGAGAGAATGTCAGCAAATATAGTTGGTATATCAGATGATATTTATCTGTCTGTCATGTGTTGAAGTTTTATTTTCGTTGTCTTTAAATAGACCCAGCGCTAAGATAATTTAAGCATATACTAGCTGGAATCAAATGTACATAAGCAGAGCGAGCCAGAGATCCATTATCTATTAAGGCAGCTAGCACAGAAGCGAGATAGTTCAAATTACTTATGACGAACATTACGAAGTTTTTTTTATACAGAATTCCAAGAGAGAGACATCTCACTTTGTTTTGGTAAGATTAATGAGAATTTAGTATTGCAAAGAACTCAAGAAAGCCATTAAAACGAAGCTTTAAGCATATAAACATGTTGGCAGACAAGTTTTAGATAAACAAAATGTTAAAAAATGAATGAAATCAAAATAAATCAAAATAAATAAACAAAAAAAAAATACTTAAAATTTTATACCTAAGAAATACAAGATAAAAAGATTGTTTGTAAGTTAATCTCTTTGGCTTGATGACGTATGGAAATTTTAAGCAAGAGAGAGAACTTAATCTAGTTTCTCTGTGTAGTTTATGCGTTGATAATGAAGTCAGCAGTTGGAACACTTTTTTTATAACCTGATAAATTATGGGAATAATTATTTTTGTGCATAAAAAAAACCGAAATTTTGTTTATAGTTAAAATTCTAAGCGACAAATTCCTTGAATTATGATAAGAATTTATATAATATATTTTATATTTAATATTTGTTTGATAAATATTTAATAAATCAATTCAGGTAAGCATCAGGGACTGCCTTTCAGTTGGTCTTAAACCATATATATCCATATACAAATATATTTATACAACTTTATCTGCATATATTCTAGTTAAATACATGTAAAACAGCTTTCATGATAAGCCGCATTTGACGCCGCTCTGCGTTGATAAACAAATGCGAACAGTTTGATTTATAAATATTGACACGGGCTACAATAAAACACACACGCGAAAAGGTCACAGAGAAGAACAGATTTTGTTCATTTTATGAAGTTTACACGGCACATTGCGCATACGCCGTGTAAACGCGCTCAGTTCACTTTTCATATACACAGAAATATTTCGTTTGGTTTTTAATTAATACCTGCCAAAAATAGCCAAGAGCAGCAGAAGAGTAAACGCAAATGAATTTTCATTAATAAATGTGCTTTGATAGCTCATTGCCACACACGGAAATCACAGGCGTAAACAAGCTCAGGTACGGCGTAGTCGATGCGAACTCTTCGGCAACACGTGTAAACTTTGCGATGTTTTTAACGAATTGAACAACTCGCACATGACTTCTGAATTGCAACCGATGTCAGCAGTATTCTATATTTCTATATAGATAACAGTATATTTCCATATGTGTTTAATACATGTTCTAAATCTGCCTAGGCAGTGGCGGTTGACTTTTTTAATCACTGTGCGGCATCCGTATCTCTCGCGCGGCCTGTGCTACTTTTCTCGCGTTTGAAGTTCAAATGAGGCGCAAATGCGAAATGCTGACATATTTTTTGTGTTTTTTTTTGCTTTTTTGGCGGCATCGCCGATCTCTGCCATCAGCTGTTGGCAGACATCAGTGCGAGAGAGCGAGAGTTTTAGCTGTTTGCTATTGTTATGAAATGCGGCTGCTATCATAAGTAGCTGGAGCTGCCAGAGTGTGAGTGAGTGTGTGTGTGTGTGTGTTTCTATATAGGTACATATGCCGACAGCATCAATCAGCTGATGGCTCATAGGAAATTGTTTTGGTCTATACGCAAATTTATTATAGACTACGACACACGCATACTAATTGCTTTAATTACTGTTTTGCTTTGCCAAAATAACCGCTTGTCTATAAAAAAGTTAAGTTTCTAATGAATTGTGATTGTTCGTGGATCGACAATTGTGGTTTAGCTTAAAGCAATAAAACTACAATCATGGACTTACTGCTTAGACAAGTTACATTTCTTTAGTTTTAGTTTATTGTTTATTTGTACATTTTGTAAAGCCTTTGAATCGACATCGAAAATAACTAAGGAATATAGTTAACAAAAACCATTTGAGCAAACATCCAAATAATATTACAATACAATAATTTATCCCTATACACATTATGTATATATATATATCTATATAGTGCACTATATCTGCTGCCTCTCTCTCTGTTAGTTTCGAGAGCTACTTATATTTGTGTTAGTTTTAGAATTTTGTGCTTATTTGGACCATTTGAAATGCGTTTTAGATTCTTACTGACTATGACTGAGAAATTTGTAAGCTCGCATAACGATGTCTTATTGAGCTAATAGTTAAACTGTCAAATTTGGTATAACGTTCACAAATAGTTCAATATAGCTGTCATTTATAGCAAAATATACTCTAAGATTCGACTTTAGACTCTGGAGGCGTGACCTCGGCGTCCTTTGCTGGCTGCGGATTAACATTCAATTGAACCTTTTCATTGGTCTCAGCTTGCTTTTGCCGCTCATAGGCGCGCACATCCTCCAGCGTCATGCCGTGCCACTCATCAAGCCAAGCAAAGGCCTGACGATGTCCTAGCAGCAAAATATCCCGAATGCCGCGCTGTATGAAGTCTTCCACTTTGGTTTGCAGGCCCCAGACCTCGAAGCTGGCATGCACCACCTTGTAGGAGCACATGATAGGAGAATCTGTTTCACGCCAGCCCTCAATGAGTGGACCACGATCTGTAAAGGTGAAAATGATTAGAGGACTTTAAATATGCTATGGTTAAACAGTTTTCTGTTAGGTATTAGGGATTGCAGTTCAAAAAGGACATTAGCAATAGTTTATAGAAACTGAAGGTACTTCAGATAAGCTCCTTTTACATTGTTATATATAAGTTATAAACTAGCTATGACTCCAATTGAATTTTACTTATAACATAAACTAACTTGTCTTTTCTGACTTGAAGAACTTTGGATCCTCTTCGTGTTTATAGTGCTTGCCAGTTAGCTCATCAAATGCAATGTCCACGTGATCCACCACACGAGCCTTCAGCTCATCTTCACACAGATCTAGGCACTATAGAAAAACATATATATAAATATTTCACTTTTGATTAAGCTGATGCTACTCACATTCTCTGTGCTGCCATTGTTATTCTCATATTTTGTCTTGATTAGAACATTTAATTTTGGTATGAAGGAACACTGTAATAAAATAAAGAAAATACATATTTATATAGAGTTCAGCCAATGTTCAAATCAATTTATATAATTACCGTATATTCTGCCAATTGTTTATAGTTTTGTCGAGCACATAAAAATATATAGAAAGGGGAAAAAAAAACCAATAAATGATATATCTATGTTTATTTTTAGCTACAGCTCTATAAATGTAATGTACCGAGAGCCAATTAGATCTAGGAATTAATGAGGTGTTGCATGAGTTCGTATGGGAAATCTGTTGCGATTCATTGGAAATTTGTTGTATAAAAAAAGAATCAAAAGAAAATAATAGAATCGATGTCGATTTGTGATATACAAAAAACAAATTATAAAACAGTTTCTGTTTAGTATTAAAACTATTTATATATTGAGTCTTAAGTTAAATGAAATTTTATCTAACACAAAAGTATTTTCAACTATTTTATTTGATAGTTTAATTAAAGAACTTTGAAAAGTCTTGGCTAATCTTAAAGATAAATGTAGAATGATTAAGGGGAAAACTTTTGCTACTATTTAGTCATTTTTTATCAATAAAAATTACTTAACTGATAACTATTTAACTCAATATTTACAATATTTCAATATTTCCTCACTCAATTTCTGAGCATCGCCAGCCCAAAGTCATATCAATCAATCAAATCAGAGCATGTGCTTAAAGAGAAAGCCCAGCTAAATAAAAGTCTGTTTGCAGCTCTCATGTTCCAGGGCTTATCGAGAGTGTTTTGACGAATTGCTGACAATGGAGCAACAAATGGCTCAAAGCCTCATGTGAATTGGCACAACTGTTAACAATTTAGGCACCTCCAGCATGGAGGGCATAGATTCAATTGATTTGGGGCGCAGGGCAGCTCTAATCTCTATATGTAATCTCTCTCTCTATATATTTATATTTTGTATATTCCGTCATGCTTACCAAATTTATGCTGTAAGCGTTATCAGACGTAATGCATGGCTGTGACTGTGACGTATCTGTGGTGTGTGACAAGTGCGATATGAGCACATGGATATGTACAGTGAAACCTATGTTGACGGACAGCTCGAATTGCCAGACAGACAGACAATCATTCACGAAAGTGAAATGAGTATGTTCATTTTGCTTTTAAATGCATTAAAACTAATACAGTAAGCACACGCCATTGACAGAAAAGAAAATATATATAGAAATTATATAAAATTTTAAATAATATATAAAATATATATAAAATTGAACTGTTAAATATTTTAAAAAATAAATAAACTTCAATTTGCCTACTATCTAGAGTAATTATTCACTCAAGGCAGAGTTCACTGTTCGCAATTATAGCAGACCAAAGTAAAGGTCAAGCGTCTGGCATATGGCACAAGGGACCATAATGTCAATGCTATAAATAGACGAACTCTGCTACAAATACATGCATACATATATAAAAGCTTACCTGTTAGCGTGTAAGGATAGTAGTTCCATGACTTTTCAATCACATAAAAGACGCGCGGACATATGGCCTGAATCCAGTAGGGAAGCCGACTGGACAGAAAAAAGAGAAAAGATGATTAGAGCAGATAATTGGGAAAAGGAGTTGGGGGACCAACGCACTTGGACAGGTGTATGCGCTTTTCGGTGTACTGGCCCTTGCCGTGAACGGGATCCTCGCATGGCTTGTTGTCCATCACCTCGACGCCTTCGCCCTCGTCCGATTGCTCCAGACTATGGCGCGCAATCATATACAGCTGACCGATTTTGTACTGCGAGCGAAAATGCGAATTGCTGAATTGTTAATGGTTTGGCAGATGGGTTAATCACTTACCTCCTCCACGGTGAGCGGCATGCAAACGCGATATTCTTTTATTAACACCATATCGAAAGTTATTCAAAAAAAAAGATAAAGAAGTTATACAAATGAATCTAACGTTACGAAAGAACGGCACACGAGACGGAACGCAACTGAAGCAACAACAAAATAAAATGTTCTACTGGCAGCTTGCCGATGTAGCTATCGATAGTGTAATCGATTAATGAGCATAGTGCTAAGCGTTTAATTTTTTTTTCAATATATTATTTATTTTTGTTTTTAATAATATTTTGAATACTGTTCTTTATAATTCTTTAAATATTTAATTATGCTATGCTCTCTTTCAGTTAATCAACTTACAAATAATATTAATAGCTGCTTGTCACCAGCGTACTAGCCCTGGTTTGTTATCGATAGAAAGTATCATACCAATTTGAGTATATCGATAACAAAACGACTTGCATTCGACAAACGGTCACACAGGTTAATTGCTAGGGATTTTTTGCTAATAGAAAATCTAAGCGCAGCTCGTTAAAACGTCAAATCGCAACAAGATAAGCAATAAAAAGTAATTGCACTTGCATTAAAATATATATCTGAGGTACGCTAACAAAATGTGCATGAAATAATCAACACAGTCTTACGCTAACGTGCATATTATGCAGTGTGAATGCAATACAAACTGCTGTGAAAAAGTGTCACAATAATAAATACACACAAACCCATACATACATAAATTTGCAAGTGGGTGTAAGTGACTGACTGATTGAATGTGTATGTGTGTGTGTTTGTGTGATACATACTCAACATTGAATTCGAATGCATTTAGTATAATTAATGCCTTTTCCCCGTCTACAGTTCACTGCGACGCGACACAGCCAGCAAATCCGCCATCGGCTCGGCTGTGGGACGTGCAATGTTTAGGATCCGTGTCAAAATGGGTCCGCAACGCAACCACAACAACAACAACAACAATGGCAACAGCAACAGCCATGGCCGCATCAACAAGGAATGGACCTGCTGCTTTGGCCTGCACGTACATACCGCTACGCTAATGATTGGCCTTTGGCATCTGGTAAGCAAAAAAAAATTGCGACGCAATATCCTTGATCTTACTGCCTACGCATGACTGCAGCTAAACACATACACACACGCACAGACCCACGCACACACACACACACACACACCCCATACACCCATTCGAGTTGACCCTGTTCAGTGTCACACAAAAGGGAAAAATCAATTGTCGCTGCACACTGTGACTCTCAAACTGTTGCCGACTCGATTCGACTTTGAAAGTTGCACGAGCCAGACGAAGGTTGCCAACTTTCGCCTCGCACAATTGTGACGTCACACGGCGGATTCATCAAGTTTGCTGTTTGCCTGAAAGCAAACTCAATCGCAATGCCTAATTCGAGTCACCAAATCACCTGATTATGTTGTATCGAAACCATTTATAGTTGTTATTCACGCGCTTACGTCGTGATTATATGAAGTTTTTTTTTTTTTGTTCACATTTTATCGGAACTTTTTCTGATACGTCGCAGAGTTTCAAGTTTCGGTTTAGAATTTCATCACAGAAATGTCTATGGCTGCAGTGGAAAGAGTTCTTAGTTAATAGAAATGATTTTTAAATATGTAAATAAATAATTATTAAATATTTAAAAATTATATAGTTTTTAATTATTTATAAATTATATATATAGTTTTTAATTATCTAAAAATTATATATATAGTTTATAATTATTTATAAATTATATATATAGTTTTCAATTATTTAAAAACTATATATATAAAGTTTTTTAAAATATAAAAATGTTATATATATTATATTGAACATTCAGAAGTTTCCCATTTCAAGACATTCCTCTTTTTCTAGCCCTGACTGTAAACATTTGCTTTGTTTATTGTTTACTTAACAATATCAGTTCAGCGAGTTGTTTTTATACAACCTCGCTTATCTCTGACAGACAAGTCCAACTCAACTGAGTAAATTTTGGCCTGACTTGGCTCACATTGTAAACCACTAAAAATGAAAGCAAAAACTTTATTAGCGTTGTTTGATTAACTGTATTTATAAAGCTGTTTCTGTTGCTTTTTTAAGTAAACTGTTTTGCTAGCATAGATCGTATATCAAAACTCAGTCCATAAACAATATTTCCAAGCAATTTCTGTTAGTCTTTAACTGTTAAATCAAATGTCTTTTGAAGCACCTGCCACTAGTGACAAGTTTTGAAAAGTGAACCCTATTATTAGCTGGCAATAAATTTTTGATGTATAATGTTTTCGGAACAACAACTGGTGGTCAAGTGGTCACCACTGTCAATCTCATGGGAGTCAAGTGCGAGATCAAGGCAGATGCTGAGGACAGCGATGAGAAGGAAGAGATTAGGTCATTTGTACCCTATAGTCCACTGAGCGAGGAGTCGGAGTGTGGCGAAGAAAATCTATGGGAGGATAGCAAGAGCAACGCAAAACCTGCTCAGCCCACGATTTGTCTGTCCGAGGCGCCGTCCAATAGTTTGGAAGATCGTACGCTGCAATCGCTGGGCTATGCGGCGCCCAGTGTGTGGCCAGCAGCGGCGGGCGGAGGCACTGATAAGTCAAAGCTCTACGATTTGCTGTTGGCACTCGTGACAAAGAACTTGAAGACAAATACGACGATTGCCATTGGAGAGAGCTCTCTGCACGTTCACCTCATCGTGCTGCAGTGCTACTCGGGTCTCTTTTGTGATCTGGGCAGCAACACGGTGAACGTGGCGTTGCCAATTGATTGGGTAACGCCTCGTGCCTTTCGCCTCATATACGAATGGATGATTGTGGATGAGCCGCTGTTATCGCGGCTCGGCTTGCTGGAGGTGCTACGTGCTGCGAGCTTTCTGCGAATACCACAGCTGGAGAAGCAGTGTGAGCACTGCCTGGCGCATGGCATCAGCGAGGAGTCGGCGGTGCTGCTGTATCTGGAGGCGCGACTCTTGCGCATGGAACATGCTCATCGTTCGCAGCTGCAGCGGGTCGGTCGCTTCTTTCTAACCTTAGTCGCTTCGCAGGAGTTCCTGCAGCTGCCCACGCAGGCACTTTGGCTGTTACTCAGCTCGAATAGTATTTCTGTCAATTCCGAGCTGGAAGTTTTCATGTCCGCCGTGCGCTGGCTCAACTTCCAATGGCCCAAACGTCAACCGATTGTAGCTCAGCTACTGGCCAACGTACGCTTTGCCCTGGTGCCGCCCTGGCTGCTCATACGCCTGCACGATCGGCAGTCCACGTGTGTTGAGCTGAAGCGTATTATCACGCAGCCGAAAGTGTTGCAGCGGCTACACGATGGCATTGGCTATACGACGACTCGACTCTGCTACGGCACCGATCGCGATGCCTTCATGCAGCATCTGGAGCGCACGAACATGCAGCCACCAGAGGAACGCAATTGGATCTATGATCGCAAGTGCAGCTATCATCATCGCCTGCACTGTCACATCGCCGAGGAGTTCACCTACGAGACTTTTGTCAACTACCTCAGTTGGCTGCAAACGCAACCTAAGAACTATTGGCAAACACTCGAGCCAGTCGGCGCCTCAGACTTGTGTCACAGCTGCCAAAAGGAAGCTGAGGAGCTGCCGAACAGCAATCAAAGTTAAAGATTTTATTCTTATTCAATATTTGATGCCTTATGATAAATGCCTATATGAATTTGCCTCATCTAACATCAGGGAAGAGAACAGTTGAACTTAATACAAAATCTGTTCCCGAAGAAATTAGATTCTATCTACACAAGCAATATTTGCTTCCATCTTAGAAGTCATCAAATAAATATAGTTGTAAGTCATCGATTAGGAAAAGCTTATTATAATTAACTCTGAAATCTTTATAAACTGTTTTCATGTTCATTCATTCAGTTTACTACCGACAAACTCGCTTCAATGATTAAATATGTATTAAATAATTTAGTTATAATTTTAATTTACAATTATCTTCATCTTTTAAACTATTTAATCTTTCATTCTCCATCTAATTCACAGTTCTTAAATATTCTGGCGCTAAGCGTGCTGGCTGTCATTTGGCGCAATCCGGAGATGATGGATGAATTGGAAAGTGGCAGCCATGATTTTACCGTTGATCTGAATGCACCTGCCTTGCCCACACCGTTGAGCAAAGTGGACCCACCCTATGCCTATCGCGATCATTCCTTCAACTATCGTAAACGCTACCGTAAGCAGTAAACTCTAATCTGCTGCAGGCAATCAATACTAAATTGGTCATTTTGTGTTTGCAGAGAACTTCGATATGGGCGGGCTGGTGTGCACCTGCATGATAGCCATAACCCTGATGATGATCTATGGAACTATCAAGGGCAAGCCGTCGCATCTGTTGCCCTTCTTCTGCTTGCAGCTTTTCGACTTTGCCATAACCACGTAAGTGACATAGAAACATCTTCTATATACAAATACTTTTATTATCAATGTTGTTTCTGTTGTAGTTTGACCGCTGCTGGTTACCTATGCTATCTGCAGGCCATTCATCGTTTCATTGCCGAGTCTCATCGGCTGCCGTGGCGCGAGAAGCTGCTGGAGCTGCCCCCAGAGGAGCTCGTTGTGGTTGTGCTAGTTGTTTTCGTGTGCATCGTGTTCCTTAAGGCCTACTGCATTGGCATCGTATGGCGCTGCTACAAGTACTTGACGCTCCGGCAACAGCATCTGCGCAGCTTGCTGCCATGCGTCCTGCCCGAAATGGCGGTACGTGGCGGCATAGGTGGAGGCGGCTTTGGAGCTGAGGAGCGAGCATATTCGACACTGTTGCCCAACTATGATGAGGCCATTGCTCAATATTTGAAACAGGCACCACCGCCATCCTATCAGGTGGCCATGTCCAACTATCAGAATGAGGACGAGAATGTGGCTGGCGAGGGACAGGCTCAGCCAGACGGTGGCGGCAACACCCCATTGTTTGTGGCACTGAATGCAGGTGCTGTCAATGCTGCTCCCAATCTGGATGACAACCTGGACAACAACAACGATATGCCGAACAACAACAATACGGTTCATGTGAATGCCAACACGCCACCAATGCGACGCAGCGAGCAAGCGAATCCTGGCAGCGGCAGCGAATCAGACGATGGCAACGAAGACGATGCGGATCTAGAGGTTATTGATGCTGGCATTGATGTAATCGAAGGCGTAGTTCCGCCACCGCCATACAACGATCTTGCTGCTGCGGCCGCTGCTGCTGGCCATGTGCAAATAGGAGGATCGCAGTCGCCGCTTAGCCGCCAGGTGAACATACCCGGCCAGGTGCCTGGGCGCAACGAGAGTCAGGCCTAAGTTGTGATTTCTTGAAAGTATTTACATGATTATTGTGTTGTGAGCAGAAACCTTCGCCCACACGCCTCCCTCTCTCTCCCACTCACTCTCTCTCTCTCTCTCTCTCTCTTGCCCAGCCATTAGCACAAGATTTGTATTTTGGTTGCAATTTATTCTCCTTGCCCGCATCCCATAGGGACAGTTCCGAGCTGTTTAGTTTCTCCCACACTTGTTCTCAATCGTCTATTAATCTTGTATACAAAAACAAAAGAGAAAAAGCAAAAAAAAAAAATATTGAGAAATGTTTTTGAATATAGAAAATCATTAAAATGTATACCTCTAGCCGTCGCGTATTGTTGTTAAACTTGAAAACGCATTAGACCTATCCATATGAATAAATATTCTCTGAATTTTGCTCTTCAAGTTAAATTAATATATAATTATATATATATATATATATATATATATATATATATATATATATATATATATTTGTGTATGTATATGTAAAGCACTGGTTTTCATTTAATTATCATGTGAATTTTAGCTAGTTAAGCGCGAGTAGTTGTTACCAAAAAGAAAGGAAATGAGAGCCAAGCGGATGTTACACGAATCTAAAGGAGGAAGGGAAGTCTTTTTACGTTCTAAGCTAACTTGTAAGACTTTGTGCATATGATTAACGATTGATTGTCAATTTCCATTTAAGTTTTTGTCCATCTTGTTTTTATTTCAATTACCACCACACTTCAAAGACATCCAAAACAAATAACAAAAACTACAAAATACAAAATATAACGATATTTTATGTATGTACAACATCTATATGTATACTGTATACTAAATATGCAAAGATATTCGAATAAATATTAGTTTAAAATTAAATAAATGTGAATTCTATTTAGTTCTTGTAAGTTTGTGTTGTGCGAATGTATGTAGAAGGCGGAAGGAGGTGAACAGCATGAAGTATATATATATTGGTGATCAGAGTAATGAGCATATTCGATTTAGCTATGACTGTCTGTCAGTCTCTCTGAATGCCTCTCTGACTATGTGTCTCTCTGTCTGTCTGAATGGCCCTCTCTGCCAGCCTCTTAATCTGTCAGTCTGCCTGTCTGACTCTCTGTCTGTCTGCTTTTCTCTCTGAATGTCTCTGCCTGCCAGCCTCTCTTTCTCTGCCTTGCAGTCTGAATGTCACTGCCTGCCAGCCTCTCAATCTGTCTCTTAGCCTCTCTGCCTATCTGACTCTCTATCTGTCTGGCAGCCTCTCTTTGTCTGCCTTTCAGTCTGAATATCTCCGTCTGCCAGCCTCTCAATCTGTCTGTCTCTCTGGCTGTCTGCCTCTCTGCCGGTCTAAATCTCTGTCTGTCTGTCAGCATCTCAGTATGTCTATCTCTCTCTCTCTCTCTCTGTCTGTCTCTCTGTCTGTCTGTCTCTCTCTCTATCTACCTCTTAGTCTGTCTGTCTTCGTCTCTATCATTCTGTCTATATCTCTGGTCTATCTCTCTGTCTGTCTCTCTCTGTGTGTCTCTCTGTCTGTCAGCCTCTGTCTTACTCTCTGTCTATCTGCCAGCCTCTCAGTCTGTCTGTCTGTCAATCTGTATGGCGGTCTCTCTCTCTGTCTGTCTGTCTCTCTGTATGTCTGTCTATCTATCTGGCAGTCTCTCTGACTGTCTCACTCTCTGTCTGCCAGCCTCTTAGTCTGTCTGTCTTCGTCTCTATCCTTCTGTCTGTCTATCTCTCTGTCTGTCAGCCTCTGTCTTACTCTCTGTCTGTCTGCTAGCCTCTCAGTTTGTCTGTCATCCTCTGTCTCTCTGTTAGCCTCTGCGTGTCTGCTTCACTCTATCGCCTAGCCTCTCTGTCTGTTTAGCTCAGTCTGTTCGATCAAACATCTGACATAGATCAGGCAACTAACATCGAAGTTAATCAACAACGCAAGCCTTAGATTGGAGCAGAAGAGAGGCTAAAGGAGAGCAGTTCAGATGCGTATGTGTCTATACTGTTACACACACACACACACCTGGCATTTACAGCTTCCCTTAACTTTTGCTGCTCATAAATACTGGGCACACTACAGTGAGCACTCTTCTTCACTTAATGATCGACTGTAAAATTGAACTCAGAGCAAGACTCCAAAATTGAGCTCGAACTGGAGTTGTTGAAAGTGTCGCCTGCCCTATAAAGACAAGTCTTCTTCGTCTTCTTCTTTTTCGGTGTCTGGTAATTAGTTAAATATAGTTAATAATATTAAGTATTTTAAGCAGAAATGTATTAGAAGTATTTAATAATAATAAGGAAATGCTTAAATCATAATTATAGTAAGTGGTAGAAATAAAATAATGATTATTATGTTAAAGATCATTGTGTTTATTATAATTAGATAAATAGTCTTATACTAATGATTAGTAGGATTATGATCTTTTAGTAAATGTACATTGATTTTATAGTCATTAGGAAATAAAAATCATTATTAGATTTATTATAATAATATCTGTACATATATAGAAAAAGCTGGCATATTTAAGCAAATAGTTAGACGTAATATCCGAATTGAAATTTAAAATTATTTTATGGTAATAATGTTGAAATAGATAATGATATCTACATTAATTTCGTTAATATTATATAACGTTTATTAACAAGAATTGACCTTAAGAACTTTGTTTAATAAGCAGAAGATTTGAAGGGGAATATCTCAAAGCTGAAAGCTCAAAGTTATACAATCATGATCATCACCATCAAATTGATTCTCCCTAATAATATACAAAAATCAAGAAGTTCTTACCCTTTCTGTAGGGTATCTACTAGTTAATTATTAAACACAAACTAACTGAAGTGCAAACATTCTTCTAGAATTTTGCGATTGGCACACGCCACTGGGCGTGGCAATAATTTATGCTTAATCTGACGACCATTTCATTCATAAACAAAATAATGGAATTATTATTAATTTATTGAAGCAAATTCTCTGATAAGATTTCCATTCTGTTTACAGTGCGGACAACTGAATATTGTAAATCATTCGGCTAGTCAACATTAAATCAAACATCACGTGTTCCAAATGATTTTTCACTTACTTAATGCAAACAAAATCTTATATCTGACATCTCGGAATACCCTATATGTATATATTTAGTGTTTATTTGTATGTGATTGACATTTGACGTAAGTCAAATTTTATATTAGATGCATAAAAGAAATTTTCACTAACTGATTAATTGATAGCATAATGGTTAGCCAGCCCAAAGCGCAGATGCTGGAAGCTTCTTATAGAACCTTACGTGATGGATCAAAGATAAGAACTTAATAGAGGTTAAAAATTTGCTTAATTTTAGCTTGAGAGCTGTTATTGTTCTTTGTCAATAATAATTTCTGCTCTCTTTTGAATCAATAATATATTTATTTATACTTTCAGCCATCACTGCACAATACCAATATACTCTTTTATTAATGTAGAGTATGTGTAGAGGGTATTCATAACAAACGTCAGCATTGCTATATTGTCAGCACTAAAATACGATTTGTAAATTATTATTGCATTTTTTTTTTAATTTTCTTATTTTTGTTGTTGTATTAAGCTGACTAATAAACTTATTATCAATTTACGTATTAAAGTGTAAACAAGTAAAAGTTCTCTCGATGGGAGTGTCCGACTAGACTAGATGACTGGAACAATGCTGTTTGAATAATGTATTTACAATATATCACAATTTTTTATTATTTACAATATATTTATAAATTGAAAATAAACAAACAATGAAGCATTCTATCCTAAATAACTTTAATGTGCAAAGGACGGCTCTGATACATAATAATAGTTAAAAGGAAAATGCTCTAACTCTCATAGTCTTCCAGCTATATGGGCCCACTTTAATGTCTCTGATTTGTATAGTCTTTAAGATATACATATTTCTTATTAAATTTTATTTCTTATTAAATTTTATGTCTTATTTTTATTTTATTGAAGTTATATACACAAAGATTGTTGCCTTGTCCTATGAGTAGCCTATAATATACTATTGAACTATGTTGTCTTTAAGTTATACAAACGAAGTTTAATATATTTGATTTATATAGTCCTATAGTATACTAAAGAAGTGTTTTTCAATTCATACATGCCATATGAATATATTGTATTCCTATATTCCTCCTCATATACATACCAAATTTCGAGTCTCTGGATCTTATAATCTTTAACTTATGCCAAAAATTATATATAATTCTTGCTAAGAAGCAGAACCAATTTAATCTGCTGCCAATTCATACCAATGATTTGATACCGAGAATGATTTCTTTTGTAAAATACATACATTATAAATACCCCATTTACCTATTTTCAAAACAGAGTATTTCTGTATATAACATTTTTACAATATCATATCGCCAAAGTCTTTTGTTTTGGGCAAAACAAAACAAAAATTGTCTTACCTTACAGCACCTGCAATAAACTTGTGCCATAAATGTATCAAGTCCTATCTTCATTATAAATAAATTGAATAGATTTCCTCGCTATTAATAAATTAGCACAAAAAAAAAAAACAAACGCCTTACAAGTATTAGCAATATCATCTGATAGATTACAAATTATTTATCAAATAGATAAATCACAAAAGACTTTAAGCTGCTGAGGTATATAAACAAGGCCAATTTCACAGTTGACATCAGTTGTATTCTCGTAGTCAACATTCAATTATGGTTAGCAAGGTTATCATCGCTCTGGCTGTGCTGCTCTGCGCAGAGGCCGTCTTCGGAGTTGCTGTTGTTTCCAAGGCATCTTGGGGTGGACGCAATCCCACCAGCAAGACCACTTTGGCCAACTCCCTCAGCTATGCCGTCGTCCATCACACCGCTGGTAACTACTGCAGCACCCGTGCTGCCTGCGCCCAGGAGCTGCGCAACATCCAGGCTTACCACATGAACAGCCTGGGCTGGTCCGATATCGGCTACAACTTCCTGATCGGTGGCGATGGTGCTGTCTATGAGGGTCGCGGCTGGAATGTTGTGGGTGCTCACGCTACCAACTGGAACTCCAAGGCTCTGGGCATCTCCTTCCTGGGCAACTACAACAACAACAAGCCTACTGCTGCCATGATCAGCGCTGCCAAGGGTATTTTGGCTGATGCCGTTTCCCGTGGACAGATCAAGTCTGGCTACACTCTGTACGGCCATCGCCAAGTGAGCGCCACCGAGTGCCCCGGCACCAACCTGTGGAACGAGATTCGCACCTGGGCCAACTGGAAGGCCTAAGAAATTCTCGAAAGGATTTTCAATTTAAGAAATTTTCAAATGCTGCATAATAAAAATTTACAAAAATATAATGAACGTTACACAGTTTTAATTCACGCAATGTCCATCATGCTGTCCGTCCGTCTGTTCGTATGAACGCAAACCATTTCCACACTAATGAAGCTAGAGAGTTGAAATTTGGAACATATACTCGTGTATATCCTTAAATTATAGAGTATTAAGATTTTCGGAAAATGCATTTTCCGATATCTCAGAAAAAGTACTTCTAAGTTTGCTAGGCAGTTGCAATTTGGAATGTATACTCGCGTTGACATCCCAAGATCAAAAAGCTATGGCAAATATATCTACGCCCATAGGGGGCGTGGCAAATTGGAAAAACGTATAGCTCCTACAGTTTAAAAGCTAGAAGCTTCAAAATTGAATGGTTGAGCAACTGGTGAGCTCCTCTATCGATGCCCCAAAAATAATTTTTACGCCCTTTTTGGAGCGTGCCATACTAAAAAATACCCTGTAATTTTCGCATTTTTTGAGTGTAAGCATCCAAATTTCACACTTATATTACCCTTCACTACTTCTAAAAACTGCTCAAAAAAATACATGTCTACGCCCGCTGGGGGCGTGCCAAATCGGGAAAAACTGTATATTTTTCCGATTCTCAGTGAGAAAATCAAAATTTTATGACGATATTACTGCTGACCTCCTCTATTAATTTCCCAAAAATTATATATGTACAAACCAATTGGGGGCGTGGCAATGGGCGTGAGCTGTGTGGGTGTGAATGAGTATTCCGCAGTCGGTAGCGCCCGACTGCAACGTTCTTACTTGTTATATAGAACCTTGAAGAAAAATAACAAGGCAATATTACAACTTTTAATCAAATTTGTTTCGATTTGATAAGGAATTTAATTGGAATATTTAAGTAAGATTCACTTTAGAATCTTTGTGTACAAAAATTATAAAGAAATGAAAGCCCATTAACATCTGAATACTTTCACTAACAAACTAGATAGATCTGCTTGGTTTCCTATTATCAGCTGCGCAAACTTCTGATGTTTGACGCGACGCGTTAAAAGGTTTGTGCGAACGCAGCAGCCATAAATTAGGCGAATCGCAATCTTCATTTTAAATTTATGGGATGCATTCACTTTGTTTTGGCAAAGTCAGCTAAAAATATTAATGATTTTGATACTAGTATCAGGACTATATATTGATAGTACTTTATCACGCATAGCTCGAATAGGCTGGAAGTATATAAGCAACAGAATTCCCTCAGTTGGCATAGAAATCTTTTCGATTCGTAATCATGGCTAACAAGGCTATCATCGCTCTGGCTGTGCTGCTCTGCGCACAGGCCGTCTTCGGAGTTGCTGTTGTCTCCAAGGCATCTTGGGGTGGACGCAATCCCACCAGCAAGACCACTCTGGGCAACTACTTGAGCTATGCTGTCGTCCACCACACCGCTGGCAACTACTGCAGCACCCGTGCTGCCTGCGCCCAGGAGCTGCGCAACATCCAGGCTTACCACATGAACAGCCTGGGATGGCCCGATATTGGCTACAACTTCCTGATCGGCGGTGATGGTGCTGTGTATGAGGGTCGCGGCTGGAATGTTGTGGGTGCTCATGCTACCAACTGGAACTCCAAGTCTCTGGGCATCTCCTTCCTGGGCAACTACAACAACAACAAGCCTACTGCTGCCATGATCAGCGCTGCCAAGGGTATTTTGGCTGATGCCGTTTCCCGCGGCCAGATCGCTTCCGGCTACACTCTGTACGGCCATCGCCAAGTGAGCGCCACGGAGTGCCCCGGCACCAACCTGTGGAACGAGATTCGCACCTGGGCTAACTGGAGGGCCTAAGAAGTTCCCGAAAGGATTTTCCACTTAAAATTTTCAACTTTCCAAATGCTGCATAATAAAAACTTATAACAAAATTCAATAAACTTTACATATGTTGATATTAAAGCGGCGGATGAGTCAACCGATGGGAATGGGGATGTTAGAACTATGGAAATGCTCGAAGTGGAACTGAGCTTTACTGTGAATTTGTTTTAATGTGAACTGATAAGAGCCATGTTCTAATTCACAGCATGATTTTAATAGAAGACGAATCCTTACCTATTAAATTTCCTAGTTTATGTTCCTAGTAGTGATTCAGACTATCTAGCCCTCAATATTTAATCAGTAAATAATTGTCAGTATATAAATTGTCATTGTTCTAATTAGAGTATTGCTTATAGTAAAATATATTCTAATTAGCCTCTTTTCACATGTAAACAACCCCGAGCTAGTGGGGAAGGCCACAAAGAAAACCCCCCGTTAAAATACTCTCCGACTTAGTCATAAATGTATTGTATTGAAAAAAGTTTTTATTTTGCAGCTTGAATAAGGTAGACAAAAGTCCGATTAAGCCTTCCAGTTGGCCCAGGTGCGAATCTCGTTCCAGATGTTGGTGCCGGGGCACTCGGTGGAGCCGACCTGACGATGGCCGTACAGAGTGTAGCCGGAAACGAGCTGGCCACGGGAAACGGCATCAGCTAGCAAGGCCTTGGCGGCTGTGATCTGACCAGAGGTGAGTTTGTCGTTGTTGTAGTTGCCCAGGAAGGAGATGCCAATGGACTTGGCGTTCCAGCTGGTGGCATGAGCACCCATAACGTTCCAGCCACGACCCTCATAGACATTGCCATCGCCGCCGATCAGGAAGTTGTAGCCGATGTCAGCCCAGCCCAAGCTGTCCATGTGGTACTTCTGAATGTTGCGCAACTGCGTCTCGCAGGCGCTGCGGGTGCTGCAGTAGTTGCCAGCGGTGTGGTGGATCACAGCGTAGCTCAGTTTGCTAGCGAGCGTGGATTTGCCAGTGGGTGAGCGAGCGCCCCACTGGGACTTGCTAATAATGTTCACACCGAAGACGGCGTGGGCGCACAGGAGCACGGCCAGAGCGATGAGAGCTTTGCTTGCCATAATTCTCGATTGGATTTAAGACTTGTGTAAAGGCCGACCGATGTGGCGCTACTTTTATAGCCCCACGGGAGGTGCGTTATCTCTGCCGAATGATTCTACACTTGATGCGCCAATATATATAAATATATATATATATTCATAAGAGGGTTGGGGGAATTTCGATCTGATACGAAGACAATCTAAAGAAGGTTCTGATACTCGTGTGTCTTTCCCAGCTGTGCTCGAATGAGTTTTTAATCAATCCGAGTGCCATTTAATTAATTTGTAAAAAATACACTCAGCAAACTTAAAAAATAAACAATTATTGTAAGCATTTGAGCAAATAGACTATCTGTTTTAGACCCAGATTAGATTTAGATGTTGCTGTTGTGTGTTGAAGCTACAAGAGTTTATTGGCTTTTTGAATAAATAAATATATATATATATATACATATATATATATATATATATATATATATATATATATGTGATACAAAAAACTTAGACAATTTCTTGATTACTTTTTGATACTTAACCATGTCTATCTATCTCGCAATATAATATATATATTGATGTATGACGTATGATGATATATGTATTGATGCCTCTTGAGTCTTGCTGCTTTATATATATATATAGATATTCTTGTATGTCATACGCAAAACAATTTAATCATTTCATTTGTATATACCATTTGCTAAATATAGATCAAAATCTATTCTAAGCCTTGGGCTTTTTAAGCACAATTAATAAATATTAATAAATGAATAAGAGATTTTTATAGACTAATTTTTTTAGAGCAATAAGAATCAGCTCATTTAGCAAATTAATTTAAGAATTTTTTGGAGTTTAATATTTCTAAAGAACTTGAGATCATTCTTGCTGTTTCTTCTCTCTATTCACAGCGCATCGGCTGGATACTAAGCTAAGCCAACATTCGTAGTTTGCGCATATCAGACATTGTTGATCATTTAGTTCAGCTGCTTGTGCATCAACAGCTCTGTAAGTTGTCTACATATTGTCCTTATACATATAGATATACATATATACATGTTGCTCAAGCCACTATGCCTTGCGGCTGTCGTCTTCTGATATAGAAATTCACAAATATCACAACAGCGTCCGGCTGCCTTGAGCTTTAATTTCAAGTAAGCATACGGAGGGCGATCACAGGAAGAGCGACATTTCCGCTCTTACAACTTCAAACACAAATGCTGCTCTTACAAAAATATTTACTTCTTACTATATAATATTCAAATGACTTAACATTTCTATAAAGGAGGACAACTATTGTTGCTTTGTAACCTAAATAGACGAAGTAAAGTGAACAATGAATGTCTTGGACCAGTTTGCAGAACTAATAATCTAGTTGGCTCAACAACTCTGTTGAAAGGGGTTACTTGAGCATGTGAATTATTATTCCTTCTTCATTGCTGTTTTACAGTTGCACTAGTCTATTAAATTTGGTCGAGTTATTCCACTTCTCTCATTTCTACCTTTTATTCGATAATGCTCACTCCGAGAAAGAGAAAGAGGCAGTCAAGGGTCAATAATATTACAAATCTGTGTTAGTTAGGTTGTCATATAAACGAAATCAATTATTAAGTTAATTACTAAAAAGGATAGATGCTTTATCTGAAGTACAAAATAACAATTCTGCCTCTTCTATTCCCTCTCCTTCCACTAACCTTTTGAGGTCTCATAAGCATTGAAACTGTTTTGAAACACTTTTGTGCCCTTTGCCAATAAAAAATGCTAACAATTTTTAGTCATTCATTTATTTATTAATTAGCGAAGATAGTGTGACTGCTCTAAGCCCTCCAGTGGGCCCAGCCGCGAATCTCGTTCCAGATGTGAGTGCCGGGGCATTCGGTAGCGCTCACCTGACGATGGCCATAGAGGATATAGCCGGAGGCCAGCTGGCCGCGGTTGACGGCATCGTTGAGCAGACCCTTAGCGGATGCGATCATGTTCGGCTCCAAAGTGTCCCAGTTGAAGTTGCCCAAGAAGGAGATGCCAATGCTGTAGGGGTTCCATTCGGCCGCATGGGCGCCCATCGAGTTCCAGCCGCGACCCTCGTAGACAGCGCCATCACCGCCGATCAGGAAGTTGTAGCCAATATCGGGCCAGCCCAGGCTGTCCATGTGGTAGCTCTGGATGTTGCGCAGCTGCTGTGCACAGGCAGCACGCGTCTCGCAGTAGTTGCCCGCTGTATGATGGATAATGGCATAGCTCAGGTAGTTGCCGAGGGCAACACGATAGTTTGGCGCACGGCCACCCCACTCGGCCTTGGAGACGACATAGACTCCTTGGACAGCGTACTGGCCGCAGACCAGCACAGCGAGAACTAGAGCAAAAACTGCTTTCGACACCATGGTTAAACGTTGTTGATTGTGATAACTCCTATCGCCGTGCGGCGCTTATATATGCAATTTCTCTGCTCTCAAGTTTGGCTTATCGAGCTCTTCAAAAGATTAAGTCATGTTATGGCTGCCGTTTATGGAACTTGTCTTCGCAATTTACAATGATGTTTTAATTTATGGTAATGATTTTGCCGTGGGAAGTACAAATTAGTAGACGAAACGTAAATACTCCATTGATTTACGTCCTCCGCTAGCCGTAGACGCCTTATCGACATATGCATATAATATATGTTATATATAATATATATAAAGCGTGGCTACACTATGTCTCGCTACTATCGGTTCACATTCATTCGATTTTTTCGCTGATAACAACAGCCTTTGGCATGCAAGCCTTATCAATTTGTTATCACACAAGTTTGCTAGTGTCTTCCGTCGAATGATCTCGGATTTTTTGGGAGTGAGACTAACTTAGAGCAAGACTTACTGAAAGGAAGTAAGAACTGGACTTTAGCATATTTGCTTCTTCTGGTTATTTAAGGACTTAAATTTATGCTCTCTAATGATAGACAAAGATGTTAGAAATTGGCAAATTAGGACAATTACTGGAACTAACCAAATAAGTTAAACTAAAGCAATTGGCTTTGGCAATTTTTAGTGCATACAGTAATTTTAAGCATTCACATTTATTGATTAAGACTTCAGGCAGCTCTCAAAAGAATTTTATTAAAAATGAATAAAACGTTCTTTAAATGACAGTCTCACTGATCCAGCCCAAAATTTGTATTCCATGTTGAAGACAAAATATATACTGTATATACCTACTATATATACCTAGTCTCGCCTAACCATACGCTCCCATGGCTATAGATTACTATTACATTGTGAGTTCCTAAGATCTATAGATTCCTATAAATATCCTAATATACTCTTTATATTTTTTTAAAATATATTTTTTTATTAAGCTAGTCATATTCGATTTGTTATGTCCAAAATTGTATAATGTGATTTATGTCATAGTTATTTATTTTTAAATTTATTTAAACTGAGATCTTTCATGTGTGGCTGTTGGTAGGTAGGTATTATATGTAAAGTGTCTCGGTCTAAGAAGAATATATTTATACATATATACATAGAGTATATATATATATACCTTTTTATATTATTATATGAAACAAAAATATATATTGAATTTCTGCATGAATTATAGTGGCTTAAAATTTGAAATATATTTTCTTCTGTCTCATACAAAAATATATAATTTATAGATAATATCTAATACATAATAATATATAATATATGTATTTGTAATTTTTTGTATAAGAGTAGACAATATAGATATATTGAGCAAATTAAATATTGACAAAAAAAAAGGTTAGTCTAATCTGCATATAAAACACAAGAATATATATTGAAAATTTGATATATATTTTCAATATATATTATTGTCTTTTATATGCAGATTAGACTAATCTTTTTTTTTTAATATTTAATATATATAACATAAATAATATATTTAATGCATTTCTTATATTTTGTATACATTCAAATTCATATATGAATTTCCTTATTTCATTGTAAATGCTGAACAAATTTATTTTAAGTATATCGAGTTCTCTTCGACACATCTAGCACTTATTCATAATATCAATATATTTAACATATAAAACATACAAATATATATGCATATACTTTTAGTCACTTAAATACTTATCAAATACACCGACACATCAAAGACAACCAACATGAATGTTACTTTCTCAATTAGTGAGATTTACAATACGGTGAGTAGGGAGAGAGTGAAAGATTGGGAGTTTTGCAATCGAATCTGAACTTAAGCTCAATCCGTAAAGATGCGTTGTCATAGTGTAATGAACGTGGACTACTCGCATCGTTGCTTCTTGGCCAAAGCCGTTAAGCATTGTGGCCAGATAATGCAGAGCGTCAACTACTTTAAGATTATGTACTGTCAAATGAAGATCAAGGGCCGAGCCTCAGAGATTAGCATAATGTGCTTCTGCATCGTGCTGATGGGTCTGTTGATGCTGATGGTGTCATACATGGTGGACAAATAGTGAGTCAAGCAATTGTTGCTTATAGTAAGTGCTAACCCTTAAGCTTCTACACCTTTAGCATTGCACCATTGCTGAACATACTCTCGAGCATGATGCATATGAATCAATATTTGGCCGGCATAACTCTTTTGTGCTTTGGCAATCACTTGCCGGAGCTCATCATCTATCTGACGCCCGTCATGCAGGAATCGCCGCTATTCAGCATTACCTTGTCCAATGCCATTGCTGTAATAATAATTAGTGGCGGCGTTATCTGCTACTTGAGACCCTTCAAGATCAATGGACATTGCGCTGTGCGCGATCTGCTCTTCATGATCTTCTCCTGTGAGCTGGTCGTCTACGAGCTGGTTAACGATAGCAAAATAAGTCGCTTTGAAGGACTATGTAAGCGATAACCTGTTAGAGACTCTAACTATAACATTTATACATATTTTATATCATTGACCATTGATCGATGTGATAAGCTGAGTGAATATAGCCGAAGCCTCTATCTCTCTGTCTGTCTGTCAACTACTTTTGCATATATTATATATCCCACGTCTTCAAAGCTAGAGTCTCCAAATTTCGCATTTAGTTTTATGTTTATTTAATACAATTTTGATATTTGCTAGATTTTGGATACCGGGTCCAAATTTTATTAAATTCATTAAATTGAAGCTCTTTTGCAATTATAGCCAATATGTGAAAGCGTTTGCATATTTACTAAATTGACAAATATTCAATAGAATATGTAGATAATATGCTGGAAATTTCATTGAAGTCCGTAAAAGAACACAGAAGTTTTTTAACAAAACATTCGGCCAATCTTGCTCGGCAAAAACGCGCGTCGTATTAATAGATTCAAACATTCAAATACGTGCATTTTTATCTGTTGAAAGAATAGAAATTGCTATTGAATTGGGTTTGAATTATCAGCTGCTACTTAAGTTTCGGAGTTACTAGATGGCGCTATTGATTTTAAAAGTGCAAGTTCGAAAACTTAAATTAATTTTGTATAAGCTTAAAGTTGAAAGTTTTCTTACTTGTTTTCATCTAATCTCTTTTCGATTAGCTCTTATCTTTTTATATTTCGTTTACTTGATTATTAATATTGTCGATCTGAAGTTGATGCGAAATGCTCTCGATGGTAAGCAGTGACTGACAAAATATCGAATAATATAATCTAATATATGCCTTCCCAGACCTTAGAAAAAAGGTCGATGCATTGAGCCGAAAGAGGGAGCCTTCACTGAAAACAAAGAGCAAACTGCGGCACATGCAGAACAAGTTGACTTACATGGAGCTGGATAGCAAGAATGTGGACACGTACAATAATACTGATGAATTCACATCGGCCAAACACAAAACAAATTACGGTGACCAGAATACGGAGGACTACGAAAACGCGACAAATGCGCGAAAGCTCGCGGAATATGGCCACAATCGCGAGAGTGCACTGAGGAGAGATAATGAGAATTATTTGCGCGACATCTTCTACAATCCACAGAATCCCAGAAATATATTTCTATTTCGAGACTTTGGGGAAACGATAAACCCGTTCCATCTGGAGCACTTTAAAAAGAGCGCATTCTGCACACGCATCTACATAGTACTGAGCATACCAATGTCAATCATCTGCAGCCTAGTCATACCTGTCGTCGATACCAACTTGAACAAGCACGGCTGGAGCAAGCTGCTCAACTGCATCCAGATCGTGACGACGCCTTTCATAGTCATAACTCTCTCGCATGGTTTGTTTTAGTTGAATGCTTTCAAAGCTCCACTGATGAGCAATCTAATGCATTAACATTTCAGCGCTGATGGTCAATAAGTTTAGTGGCTCGGTAATTATCTTATACTTTACCATTTCCCGGTGGAGCTTCTGTGGCACTGTGCCGCTGGCAATATTCGTCTTCGTGAAGACACGCACCGATCAACCGCCACGTTTCCACAAGGTATCAAGAGAGAAGAGCAATTGATTTGATTTACTTATTATTAATATTATTATTTGCTTGCAGCTCTTCATGGTACTCACGTTCACCATGACTCTGGTTCTGCTCAAATTCTTTGCCACAGAGATCGAGGTGCTAAGCTGTGTGATTGGTTTAATTTCTCATATGAGCGAAGATTTCGCATCCAGCAGTATTCGAGCATTTTGCACAGGTGTTGGCGATATGATATTCAATGCGAATCTGGCAATCAAGGGCTATGGCGGAATGGCATTCGCTGCCTGCTTGGCTGGACCCTTTTTCAGTAAGTTTTCGCTATTGTTTGTTCAATTAATGCGACTTAACCCGTTTGTAGGTATTACAATCGGCTTGGGTCTTTACTTCTTGACCAATCCAAGGGTGAGACAGGAGGGCTCTATGCACTGGCTGCTTGGCGAGCAAGGCGAGAACTCTTACTATTTCTTTATGCTCATCGCCTTCTCGACGCTGCTGTGGATCCTCACCTTCAACTTCCTAGCTCGACGTTCAGTTGCCATTTTCGATCTGATCATGTATATAGTCTATCTGACCTATGCCATTCTTGTTGAATGGAGTGTTATTCATTCATTCACAAGCGATCCACAGTTTGAGCTTACATAAATCTATGATTCATGATTATTATTTATTTTGGCAGATTTCAAGAAACTACATACCATTTAGCTCCTGATTTCACTGCATCATATTCGAGGAGCTGAGTCTGGCCCTTCTCTAGATTATATACATTATGTATATATATTATTGCCTATTCTCTTACTTAAGATGTAGTAAAAAGAAATAAAATTAAAAAAATAACAAAAATAATACTAATAAATTGCTTAGATCTTTTAAAAACCTAGTTTATAAAATATATATTTATACCATATTTATTTTTACACGATTTTGTTATGTTAAATATTTATAAATTAATGAAAATCACATTAAATATGAATAAATTTGTTTTATATTTATCAATGCAACGAGTTAGTTTAGCATCAGAACTAGATTAGTAACAATATTTATGCACATCTCTGTTAAAGCACAACAAGTACAACAGTGAGCCATTTATTTCGGACGCGACTGTCTCGCCACTGTATCCAAAGCTTGTCAGCAATTCAGTCGCGCTCACCTGCCCAAAGCTGCGCTATCGTTCAATTCAAAGCTTATTGATAACTGCCATACTCAAGAGCTTTTTTATTCTGATATAAGTTTCTTTGTGAATTTATGTATTAAATATAAAATATATAAAATCATATAAATAGTAATCATAGAAATAATATTCAGTATTTATTGATTTATACTCAGCTGTGATGAATGAATGTGGTTAATTGACGGTATCTTCTACAATTTTACAGCTAGCAACTTGAAATTTAACAACTAACGTACTCTTCATCTTCTCTATTGACGTATTGATTACAATTGTATAGAAACATCAATTGGGGTTGTATAGAAACACCTATATCATCTAAAGTTTAAGAGCTAGAACTCTCAAATTTTATTTTAAAATTTCTTTAAAATTTATTTTATCAATTTCTATTGATAAAAAATTATGACGGCGCCATTTAGCGGTAATATTTTACTTGTTCTAGATTATTTTTAACAAATATATATTTGAACCGCTGAAAAACAAAAGCTGAAAAGCGACTGCAACAACAATACTTCAAAACTCGAAAAAGACAATTTTAATTTTTTTTTTTAACAAATTTTCAATTATTTTTAGTTTTGAAACTAAGGCAAAAAAAACAAATCTGAAAGGAATTGAATAGCTGAAAAAAATCGAAAAGCTTTAATACATTGTTTGTAAACTTTTTGTTAGACGCACAAAAGTTGTATTTATGGATTGTTTTCCTTGCCTCGAGATATTTAATTTTCTAATCAAACATTTTACTTGCCTTCATGACGTTACATATTTAGTGCAGCAATTGAAATACCCTGTTCAAATTCATATTAGTTCATTCATTCCAAAAATTTATTCGATTAGGTAAAAATATATTTCATTTACTGCAACAATTAAATTAAATTAATTTTAGGAAATACATTTCTTAAGGGAATTAATTCCAAAAATATTTAATTTGATAAAATATGCGGGTCTCTACATAGAATTTTAATACATTCAATAAGCATGTGCTCTTTACAGATCAAGTTTATGAGAAGAATATGTTGTACAAAGGTGATAAAGTGAAAGGGTATATAGGTTTTGTGCAATGTTACCTTAGTTATGGTATATTTGATATGTACCATGTTTAAAATGTCTCTCTCTCTCTCTCCCTTCCTCCTGCTTGGCATTATAAAGAAGTAAAACTTCTGTTTAACTCGAAAAGTAAAGTATATCCAGATAGATTTGCCAGTTACAACAGATGATAAAAAAATACTTAAACAAATTTTCCACAAACTACACAAAAATATGGAAAATAGCCAAAAATTTCTAGATACAATCAGTGCAGTGCGCTGATTTGAATTTGCAGCAAATGCAAAATCATCTGAAACATTACCATTACATTTAAGTGCAAAATGCATAAACATAAACAAGTGCAGCGCGGGTGGGCACCCGCATGCGGAAGAAGCAGTAAAACAAAAAAAAATAGTGGAGAAAAAACACAAGAGAAGCCAAATGCAAGGATTCAACTTCAAAGCGAAATGTCCTCAGAATTCCGGCAGCAATAAAAGCACTCAGCTCCCATAGACTTCCTGCTGCTGCTGCTGTCTGTGCACTTAATGTGACATGTTTTTGCAACAGTTTTTGGTTTCTCTCTGTTCCTCTTCTATTCTTCGGCTCCAGTCCTAACTCAATGTCTGCTGAACACGAGCTAATAGAGTGTGGTCAACTAGAACATGCTCTGTTCATACATGTTGTGACTGCTTAGTTATGTTAATAGTTAGTCAGCTCATGTGTAGAAATTAAAGTTTTCGGCTTGGCTTTGAGTCTAATCAATTCAATTTAAAACATTTTCCGATATGGAAAAGAGCAAATGCAGCAGCTGCTGCTTCGCTCTGCTTGAGGTTTAATGCATTTTACTTGTTATTTAAATGTTGTATATATATATATATATATATATAGAATATTTTTGTTTATTTTTTTTGTTCTTCAAATGGAATGTTGCTTGAAAATTGTTGCTGTACAAAATTATTTGCTTATGCCAAAATGAAAAGCCTTCACATAAAACTGATAGATTTCTCTAGTACATATAAGAGACAGATTCTAAATATTCTTGATTGTAAATATAAATGCATCAATTCTCCCAAAATAGATAACAACTAAAACTATATTTTAATTATTAGTGATTTTAGCTTTGGCATACAAGTCTATACATATTTTGATATCATAATTTCGCTCTGAAAATATTTAGAATTTTATAAATTTAAAGTCCTGCTTGTCCAATAACTAAATTCTATTAGTAAGCAGCTTTAGTAAAAACAAAAATGTGAATGGTTAGAGCCTTAATTTAGAACACTAATCTATAGGTAAAATTATAATAATGACAATAATAATAATAATAATAATAATAATAATAGTAATAACATTAATAATAATAATAACAATAATAATAATAATAATAATAATAATAATAATAACAATAATAATGATAATAATAATAATAACAATAATAATAATAATAATAAATAATAATGCAATACAAGTTAAAAAAAATGGCAAATTAATTAATAATAATAAAATTAATTATATATACAATTATATAAACTTTTTGATAATAATAATAATAATAATATTTATATATAATTATTAAGACTAATTAATAATAATAATATATAATTAATTATATAAACTAATTATGATTAATATCTGCTTAGTTTAATTATATGATTCAACTACATAAATTTTTTTATATATTTAGATAATATATTTAAAGTAATCAATTATGAACCTTAATTATTTTATATAATTAAAATATTTGTCAACATTTTCTTAGTCAAACCAAACAAATAGTAAAGTCATAGTTTCTAACCGTTAAACAGGTGCTTAACAGCATTACTCAATTAGCTGAGAGCAGTTGGTGCTATGTCTATGCGGCACGTTGGTCACCGGAAGCAAGCTGCAGCAGCGGCAACAGCAACATTTGCAGAAAACATTTACATCTCGTGTAAATTATGCAACTCTTAATTAATGAGAGCTCGGCTCGGCGGCAGTGGAAATATTGTTGTTCTCTGTTTCACTTCAATGTCTCTAGCCTTGACTCTCGTCCCGTTTACCCACTTCCGATTTGCATATCATTTGCCCCGGCTGAACATCTCTGTGTGTCTTTCTCTCTCTCTCTTACTCTCTCTCTCTCTCTCTTACTCTCTCTCTCTCTCTCTCTGCCTCTCTCTCTCGAGTCAGTTGGCTAATGAATCTGCAGTTGGTGCATTGGGAACACAAGCACTGTCTGTGGCTTGGCTGCAATTAGCTCAGACTGCACTTGACTTCACTTAACTCAGCCCACCTAAGCAGCCACTTCTATTGAATTGGTGTGAAAAGATTTATACTCTATATATGAATTGAGTGAAAACGAAGGGTATATAAAAATATAGTATTCATTGATATGAGTTTTTACTATATTTTATTGTATTAATTAAATAATTATATTAACTTTGCTCTTGGTATACATACACAAATTTTGAGCCTGACGTCAAAGTTAATACTATATAATATCGGGTATGTGTTCTAGAGGCTGCTTTGCAGTCATGGGCAAACAAGCCTTGTGGTCGCAAAAATTGGAAATTGGAAAGACTCTGCACCGTCTCACACAGCGTGAGTGACCAAAAAATGTGTGCAAAACAATGATCCGAACTTCATTTCCACCACACAATGTCTGTCGCATTCACTAGACGCAAATCCATTGAATTATTCTCTGTGGACCATTTTAAAGAGCAATCTCAGGTTTTGCGATGCTGAAGACCAAGTGGACCAAAATACCTTCGAGTTAGTTTCGAGCAACTTGTGATTCGATTTTTTACAGTCTCAAAACCATAGTCAAGATAAAAACTCTTCATACTAAGACAAATTTAATTAATTCTAAGTTTTTGATAATTTTTACACAATGTTTACTTTTGAAATAAATATAAAAGCTTTTGCCAAAACCAATTTATGGCCTTTTGAATAGGTTACACTTCGAGTGCATCGATAACATCGGCGATATAATAATTATTCGAATATAGTGTCTTATCGATAGTTATATCAGTGTTAGAAGTAGTGTTGTATAATTTGCTTGAGTGAGATATTAGCAAACACTAATATCGTGCGTGTCTCTGACGGTATTGACAAACGAGAATGTGTGTAATCCTAGTCTGAGATTGCTAAGAGAAAGAGCAAAAAGTTCAGAGACTCGCTGCACTCAGACTAAATGATACTTTTAGATCATTTTTGACAGTACACTGAGCTAGACATCTGGGTATTTACTAGCTTGTCAAAGAAAAGATTGATAACCAATTTGAAAATAGTGTCAGGCTAAAAATGAATTTCCACTTAACACCAGTTAAATCGAAAAATTTAGTAATTGGCACTAACACACATGTAACAAATTTCCGCGTAATGTAACATTGTTTTTCGAATCAATTTCAAGGTACTCTAATTTTCGACACGTTCGATGTGCAAAAATGATGCTGGAGCTTGCGGAGCAGCCCAAATCCTCTTCGTTGTCGTCCGTCAATACCGATCCGAACAGCTCCAAGCTGTCGGCCGTGGAAGAGCCGCCCCTAGAACCTGGCGATCTCGATTGCCGAACAGTTAGCTCCTCGCTCACGAGCTGCCATCACATTCAGCCGCGTTGGGCTGACTGGGTATCCCGTATATTAAGTTGGACAGACGAACTGGGCCAGTACGTGCGACAATTTATCGCCTTTGTGGCGGCGAAATTCCGTTCAGTTTTCTTCGCGAATGATAACTTCATATACCAGGAGCCGCCCCTATCGAATGAAAGTAGAATCCAATTGGAGACTGTGCCGCGCAAGACCCTCATACTGGATCTGGATGAAACTCTGGTACACTCCTGCTACCTGGACCCGGACACCAACGATGCGGTTGGCTGCAGCTTTGTGCCCGAAACAGCCGTGCCCGATTACATATTAAACATACCGATCTTAGCCGGTCTACATCCGATCGAATTCCAGGTATTCAAGCGGCCATATGTCGATCTATTTCTAGACCTAGTCAGCAAATGGTATGACGTGGTCATCTACACGGCCAGCCTGCAAGCGTATGCCTCCATTGTCATCGACAAACTGGACGCAGGCCGTGGCATCCTACAGCGGCGATACTATCGCCAGCACTGTGTCAACACGGCGTCTTTGGTCAGCAAGAATCTATTTGTGGTTAATCGGGACTTGACGAGCGTCCTCATCATTGACAACTCGCCCAGTGCGTATCGAGACTTTCCGGAGAATGCCGTGCCAATCAAGAGCTACATCTACGATCCCAACGACAAGGAGCTGCTCAATCTACTCCCCTTTCTCGACGCACTTCGTTTCACAAAAGATGTTCGATCGATACTCCGGCGACGTGAACTCGCAATACTGATCAACTCAGAATAACACAAATACTAATACAAATACTAATACAAATACAATTTAACTACGTACACTATATATTAGAGCTATATTGTTACACCCCATAAACTGCCATTAAGTTGCCCGTGCTAACTGCGCTTAACGCGCCAAATCGCTCGGAATTGGCAATATACATGGATCACTTAAATTTCAGTTCAGCACAAATAAAAAAACACTTTTTGTCGTCTATATAGAGCGTTATATATTATTTAAAGGGTGCAAGTTATGCAGGGCTATCAAGTTGAATCAAATTTACTCATGTACAAAGTGTGACCAAAGTTTTCCAAACAGTTGTTGATGGTCTTATGGGTATAGTTTGATACCTGGTTACTCTGTGATGCTAATTTGTTTGTTTTATGAACTATATTGTTTGAAAATTTATACAAATATAACTTTAAAGCAAAAGCTTGGGCTACAATGTAGCCCTATCAAAGGTATATAGCATAGCAAATACACGTAACTGTAAGAATTGTGAATATAGAAAATGCAACTTATATAGGGTACCATTCGTCCTGGAATTCCGGGACATGTCCCGCTTTTGTCAAGACAAGTAATGAATTTTTTTGAGGAAAACAGCGCAGATAAGCAGTTTTTGCAACAACGTCGTAGACCCTCCCGGAATGGCCTGGGGCCGATCTGGTCACCCTAAACTTATATTGAGACATATATCAGACTAATATTAAACTTATATTAGACTAAGCTTACACTTACATTAGCAATAACAATTGAATATATCTAACTATAAATTAACTCTACAACAAACAATTTCAACTTAAACAAATTCACGATTCAACACAAAGGAAACATCAGCAAACTGCAGCAGCAAAAATATGCAAGTTAAACAAAAGCGAATAAAAGTCATAAGCCTCATATTGAGCACTCTGACAGTGCTTAAAGAGGGAGAGAGAGAGAGACAGAGAGAGAGAGACATACATAGAGTTGATTTCGCTAGCACCTCCATCAGCCAGTTACACCTGATGAATCGCCGCTGATGTCGAACATTTAAGCACAATTGACTCCAGCTCGACACACGGCTGCAAGACTGAAAATTTATGGCGGCGCAGGTGAAAGTTGTGCTTTCTCTTTACCTTGCGCTGCCTTACCCTGTTCCTATAGCCATAGCAACCAGCTCTTGGCCCGCTTGGCTGCTGTCACACTGCTGCCGTGGCTGCAGTTAAGGCAACTGGTTAAAATTTATTGATGTTGCACGGCTTAAGCCAACTACTGGATATAACTGTCACGCATATGAGTCGCATTTTGCTGAGTATTAAGTCCCTTTTCAACTCAAACTCCAACTTCAACTCTTTTTTATGACAATTTGTTAAAAAAAAAAGTCATATTCACTTTGAGCTTAGAATAGATTGCTAATTGTGAGTGTGTCGGAAAAAGCATTGCAAGCAATCAGCAGGTTTTTGTGATACGAGTTGACTTCAGTTTGATTTGTTTTATACTTTTTGCAGTGCAAAAACTTAATTTGTTCTTGTTCTTTTTGTACCTCTCAATAAAAAGTTTGTCATGGTAAAAGTTGACTTTGAATAACTAAAAACAAAATACAAATTTATAAAAAAACATATAAACTTCTTTAATAACCAAGCCGAACTTATCTAAACAAAAATCCCTTAAGCAAATACAATTCTAGATTTTAAACTCACGGTTCCTCTAGATTTATATTGATTTTCTGGGCCTGTTCATCGATCCAGCTCCTCAAATGCGGCACATTTGTATAGGCAGCTGGTATATCTTTGTCCGCACACTCGATGCCCCAGGAGACTATGCCAGCGAGCTGATAGCGTTTGTTTTGCCCGGCCAAGCTGCAGAACAAAGGCGATCCGCCGTCACCTGTGCAGGTGTCTTTGCCCTCAATGCCACCGGCGCACAAGAAGCTGGAGTGCAGCATGAAGCGTCGGCCAAGCACCGTTTTACGGAGCAGCCTCTGGCAATACTCAGACTCCAGTATGGGCAGATCAATACGTTTGAGTATGTGCTCCATGCCGGGTGCAGTAAAATTGCGATGGCCCCAGCCGGTGGCAAAGCACTCCGCTTCACGCAGATCCTTCTGAAGAATGGTACTCTCGGCCGCTGGCAGGCACAGCGGCTGCACGTGTGGCGCCAGCTGAAAGGGCTGATCCAGCACCAACATGGAGATGTCATTGCGAAAATTCAGATTGTTGAACTGCTCGTGACGCCAGAGGTTGCGTATGCGACGGCTCTGAAAGGCGTATGGCTCCTCTCTGCTGTTCAAGTCATATTCGCCGGCGCGAGCCAGCAGCGAGTCCGCGTTGTGGTCGGCCAAATTGTGGGCGCTACTCAGCACCAGCTGCGGATGGATCAAAGTGCCGCCGCAGACGTAATTCCCCTGCATATCCATCACGGCCACCATCCACGGAAACTCGGCGAAACGCGCCTCGTGATCATTGTACCCGACCAAGGCGTAGTAGAGACCCGTCGGATTGCTATAGCCACAGCCCTTGTACTTGAAGTCGTTTAGCTGACGTCGCACTGGATTATCCCTTTCATCCAACTAAAAGAAATTTAAATCATTATTTGATACTTGAGTCTGCCAAGTGCTCACCTGATCGGAGAGGGGACAACAGCTCTCGAATATTCCACAGCCAGAATTGCTGGCATTATCGATGCGCGGCTTCAGTATAAATCGACCATCCTCATTGAGTGTGCCCGTGCGACACAGGTGCCTCGGCACACAGAAGCTCTTTACGTCGCAGCTCTTGTAGTCCAGCTTCGAGTCAACACCAATGGGCGTAGTAGTAGTAGTAGTAATCACTGTGGCCACCTGCTTCGATCTGCGCGTCGCCATGCTGGCCTCGTAGCTCTCCAGCTGCTCTTTGTCACAGCAAACGAGTCCCAGGCCACAACTGCGACTCAGTATACGTGGGCCAAATATTCCACTGCCCGAATCATCCGTCTCGTTGCAGCGTTGCTCAGTGATGCAAATCTGATCGATCTTACATACACCCAACGGAGCGCAGGCATCGGCCAGAATTAGCAGCACAAACAACTTCAATAGGCGCTCCATTTTACCGGCTTTGATTGTGTAAAAGGAAATGATTGTTGAGATAAATAATAGAAGAATGTATAAAATTTTGAAATAATATATATTTTAAGCGAAAAATAATTTAAGAAAATTAAGTGTGTATAAGATTCAAATTTCATTTGAAAAAAAAAAATTATGAAAAAAATAAAATAATGTAAATAAAAATATTTTTTTTTAATATTTTAAAAATATTAAACAAAAAATTTTTTAAATATTTTAAAAAAATATATAAAAACTAAAATACTTTGTGTACATTTGCTTAAATAAAAAAATTATATTAAAAAAAAAAAAAAACAACAATTTTTATGTAATTAATCAAATAATATAACAAATAAAATAAAAAATTTTTTAAATGTAAATTAAATAAAATAATAAATAGCAAAAATTTATATATAAAAATTTTTATATGTTTTATTACACATATTTTATTTATATGTACTTTTTACTGCTGTATATAGACTGAGGAAATTGATTACCAACACAAATTAAATCAAACAAATAAATATAAAACGAGAAAATTAAAAATTTGCGATACTTTTTAAGCAGACCTCGCATATAAAATTCCTATAAATGTATTTAATTTTATGTAAATATAATTACTACGAGTAGCACTCTCTAATTGACTGACGCATTGCACGAAGCTCAATAGCTGACAAATTATTACTCTAATTCAATTATGTTGCGTGTGAAATGCTCACTAAGACAGGTGAAAATTGAATTGCACCTGTTACAAAAAACTGTTTTTGTTTGTCAGCAGCGCTTAGTTCATAATAAAACTGTTTTTCAAACTTTTATATATAAGATGAACTGAATTTGTTGTCTGATTGTTGACTATTTGCCAATAATTAATAAAAAAATATATTTGAATTGCAATGAAGAGATAACCGGTAAACGAGAGAATTACATGCAATTGAATAAATATTATTACAATATATTACTTCACACAATCTATTTGAATTTAATTTTTTTAAGTTTTATTCACATTGTTTATCTGTTTTTATTTGATATTTATATATATAAATATAATTACAGTGAAACAGTTGAAAGCACGTTTCCCGCTGTTTAGTTCAATGAGCTGCTGAGTATCGACTAAGTACGCCAATCTCTTTGAAATCTATTTTATAAGCGCTCTCAGATCTCAAATAATAAATATTTATAATCTCAATGTGTGCAAGCCTCAAGAGAATATCACTTTGGCTTGAATTATTCTCCTCCGTTCTCTCTCTCTCTCTCTATCTGTTCCACTCTGCCTCCCTCTCTATTTACTATTTATTGCGCCTTTGTTTCGCACTCAACTCAACTCAGCATTGCTGAGCTCAAAGCTGTCAAGATTGTTTTCAAGCCGGTTCTATAAGATACGCGAGTTCTATTTCAAGTCAATCAGTTGAAATTGAACGCGAATCGAATTGTGTCTAAAAATTGAGCTTCGACACATTCATATAAATAATATGTATGTTGCTGATATACTAAATATTAAACAATTGAAAAATAGTGATAGAAAGTGTAAAATAAACATAAATAAATTAGTGTCAAGCGGATCAAGCTGAAAGTGACGGACTAGAAATACCCTGTGTTAAACCTCTAGCTATCTGCGCACTTTTCGATATTCCATTTGCTTCTTCCCTCCACCTTGCTCGCGCTCTTCGTAGTCTGATCTTCAATCGATTCTCTGGAAATAATCATAAATAATCAAAAAGTGTATAAAAAAATCGAAATAAGCTAAATTTGTGCATATTTTATACATGTAGTTCGAATATTGTTTGCAGCTCTAACTGTCTACGTCATAAAAACAATGAATTTGTATAAAACGTGACTTTTGCTATTTATATATGTATCTCCTCATGTCTATATCGGCATGTATAAAAGTGAATTAAATATATCAAATTTGAATTTTCCCTGGGAAAAACAATTTTATTTTTGTTTTTTTTTTTTATGAATTTATAACGTGGGGTGAAATTGATTTTATAAAAAACTATTTGGTGTTTGTTTTTTTTTTTGTTTTTTTTAATATATACTTTATTTATAAATATATTTTTAATTTAAAAAAAATATTTTTTTTTTAATTTGTATTAAATTCTTAGTTTTTTTATTTTAATTTAATTTTTTTATTTATATTTTATATTCATTTTGAGTTTGATATAATTTCATTTAAATTTTCAATGCACTTTTTTATTTAAACTTAAATGCATAAATAAAGTAAAACCTTTGAACGCACATTGATAACCCAGACAGATTAAGCGTGATGCTTTGCTTGTATTGATATGAGTTTTCTTATCGGCGATAAGTAAAATCTATTTTCTTATACACCGAACAAATTGAAAATGAAATAATAAAGAACGAAGCAGCTGTGAGAGGCAATAGAAGGCGTGAAGACATAAATGTTTTGTGTTTGGGTCAATCAACTTAGACCAAGTTGAGCTCTTAGACTACAAAATCTAAAGACTGAAAATTTTAAATAAATACTTTTATATATTCTAATTTTATTCTATACTAGACTATAATAATAAAAGACCTTAAATATCTCTTACTCAACCTACAACACTCTCAATTATCATTTGACTTAGACCGAGTTGATCTCTTAGGCTGCAAAATCTATAGACTAAAAATTTTAAATAAATATTTGTATATATTATAATTTTATTCCATATATCGGAGTCATTAATATCAAAGAACGCTCAGTTATAGACTATAATAATAAAATACCTTAAATATCTCTTACTCAACCCACAACACTCTCAATTGTCATTTGACTTGGACCGAGTTGATCTCTTAGGCTGCAAAATCTATAGACTGAAAATTTTAAATAAATATTTTTATTATATATTATAATTTTATTCCATATGACGGAGTATATAATATCAAAGAACGCTCAGTTAGAGACTTTAATAATAAAAGACCCTAAATATCTCAACCCACAACACTCTCAATTATCATTTGATATTACATATTCATGCATTTCTTAATGCAGCTGAATGGATTCGGCTTGGTACTACTGCCCACTGTTGCTGGCCTGCATCTTTCTGCTAACAAATGGGCAACAAGCCGCGAAATCATCGTCGCCATGTGGCAACCTGGAGCTGTGCGTTACCGAGCAGCGCTGCAACGAGTCAGACGATTCGGGACACAATATAATCGGACCACGCATGGCGCGCACCTGTGGTCAGGGACTTGTGTGCTGTGATCAGGAGCAGCTCGAGAGCTGGGATGCCATGCAGGTGACGGCAACGGCAACGGCAACAGAAACAGCAACGTCAGCGACACGAGCAGCCACAACAACAATGACGGAGGAAGTGAGCAAGTATGAGTCCTGCGGCGTCAATATGGAGTGTGTGCCACGCAAGCTGTGCCGCGACAACAAAATCATCGATGATGGTCGCTTTATTCTGAATCCGCGCATTGGCGCCACAACGTGTCCCAGAGCCTTGCAGCGCTGCTGTGCGGTGGATCAACAGGTGAGTTGGCAGTTAATCAGTTATTGGCTTGATCATCTGAACCATATTACCTGATTGCAGGTGAGTGCCAATGACAGTCCCTACATTGCCAAGCTGGGTGAGTTCAAGTACCAGGGCTGCGGGCACAGCAATGTGAAGGGCCTCATACCGGATGAGGATAACTACGAGTATCAGAAGGATGTGGCGCTCTTTGCCGAGTTTCCCTGGATGGTGGCATTGATCACCGGTCGCCATCAGTACCTCTGTGGCGGCACTCTAATCCATCCACAATTGGTGCTCACCAGCGCCCACAACATTAGGAATCAGACAGTGGACACTCTCTTGGCCCGCTTTGGGGAATGGGATCTGAACAGCATCGATGAGCCACACGAGCATCAGGCGCGACGCATCAAACAGATTATCACCCACGAGGATTTCGATCCGGAAGCCTACTTCAATGACATTGCACTGCTGGAGCTGGAGCTGCCCGTTGACATTCAGCCGCACATTCAGCCGCTTTGCCTGCCGCCGCCAGAGACGCCCAAACTGCAGGCGGAGCTGCGCGATGGCCTGTGCTATGCCACCGGCTGGGGTGGCCGTCTCTTGGACAGCAAGAGCAACGAACGGCTGCTGAAGCGCATCGACTTGCCCGTGGTCAGCAGAAGTGAGTGTCAGGCACAGCTGCGCGTCACTCGCCTGGGCAAACGCTTTCGCCTGCGACCCAGTTTCCTCTGCGCTGGCGGCATCAAAGGCAAGGACACGTGCAAAGGCGACGGCGGTTCGCCGCTGTTTTGCACAATACCTGGACAGGTGAATCGCTATCAATTGGCGGGCATTGTATCGTGGGGCATCGACTGCGCCGAGGAAGATGTGCCAGCGGTCTATACGAATGTTCCTTACCTACGCAGCTGGATCGATGAAAAGATCAAGGCTTTGGGCTTTCAATAGGGCACGGTATATAATATAATATATGATTATATATAATATGATTATATATAACATAATAATATATAATAAAATAAAAAAAAGATATTAAATTTAATTTAAATAAAAAAGAAAATTCTCTTAGGACTGTGTATATGAACGCTTAGATCGTAGTGTCTATAAGAAATTCAAAATATAATTCTATCAAAACTCTCAAAATTCTTTACCAAACTTCGATAAGAAACTGAAACTATTTTACTTATAGATTTGTGTTGAATCCATTTCATTCAAATTTAGTATCTTAAAGTTTCGAACAGTCAATTGATTAGATTCATTAGCTTACTTACAATATTGATAAATTCCTCAATAATTCATTATAATAGAAAAAAGTTGTACTCCCACCCAGATATATTGCACAATTAATGTTGCTAAGTGAAACCAAACAAAAAGAAGAAGCAGAAGAAGAAGAAGAAAAAGAAAATGAAAAGCAAAAGCAAATTATCGTTGTGCAGTGAACTTTAAATAGAAATGGCTAAGTCGCAGCATATTGTGGCCCCAAACTCTGGCGAATAAGTCTCAATATTGCCATGGCTCTAAATTAAGTGGGTTTTGTTGCAAGAAGCAGAAGAAGAAGAAGAAGAAGCAGAAGCAGAAACAGAAGCAGCTGAAAACAAAACAATGAAGCCACGAGGCAACAACAATCTGCCTTGGACAGCGAACCAAAAAATTGAGAAATTACATGCTGCGAAATAGCTAGGGAATTGATTTTGGTGGTGGCTGAGTCAACTCTGCCGATGACGGTGGTGCCTGCCTGCCTGCCAGTGATAATGGTGGCATTGGTGGTGTTCGTCTAGATGCTCCTGCTTTGGCCATGGTGATGATGTTGTTGTTGTTGTTGTTGTTGCTGTGGCTGTGGCTGTGGCTGTGGCTGTGGATGTTGCTGTTGCTGCTGCTGTTGCTGCTACTGCTGCTGTTGTTCTTGCTGATGTTGTTGCCTTTGCTCTTTCTGTTGCTGTTGCAATAGCTATAGCTGCTGTTGCTGTTGTTCTTGCTGCCACTGCTGCTGTTGTTGCTGGAATGGCTATGGCTGCTGTTGCTGTTATTGTTGCCATAGCTATGGTTGCTGTTGTTGTTGTTGCTGATGTCGCTGTCATTACTCTTAACATTGCTATTGATGTTGGTGTTGCTGTTTCTGCTGCTATTGCTGTTGTAATGGCAATAGCTACTGCTGTTGCTATTGTTGCTGCTGTTCTTGTTGCTATTACTGTTGCTGCTGAAGTTGGTATTGCTGTTGCTGCTGTAATGGCTATGGCTGCTGCTGTTGCTGCCGCTCTTATTGCTATTGCTATTGCTGTTGGTATTGCTGTTTCTGCTGCTGTTGCTGTTACCATTTCTGTTGCTGGTGTTGCTGGCTCTGTTGCTAATACTGTTGCTTCAGATGTTGCTTTGATGTTGCTGTTGCAATGGCAGTGGCTGCTATTGTTGCTGCTGTTGTTGCTGCTGTTATTGCTGCTGTTGTTGCTGCTGTTGTTGCTGCTGTTGCTCTTGTTGCTATTGCTGTTGTTCTTGTTGATGTTGTTGCCTTTGCTCTTTCTGTTGCTATTGATGTTGCTGTTGTAATGACTATGGGTGCTGCTGTTGTTCTTGCTGTTGCAATAGCTATAGCTGCTGCTGTTGCTGCTGCTGTTGCTGTTGCTGAGGCAATGTCTATGGCTATGGCTATGGATGTTGTTGTTTCTGTTACTCTTGCTGCTGCTGCTTCTGTTGCCTTTGCTATTGTTGTTGTTGCCTTTGCCTTTTGCCTTTGCCTTTTGCCTTTGCCTTTGCTGCTACTGTTGCCGTTGCTATGGCCGCCAAAGTCTGTGCTAAAAACCCATTTCTCAAGTAAATTGCTAAGAAATGTTATTTATTGGCGTTTTTCATGCACATGCTCATGCACACAGAGCCAAGCTGTAGGTTTATTGATTTTGCCAAAGCAAATATTCGCCTCGATTTTGGAGTATTTGCATATGGGGCCTGCGGGCGCTCCTCCTCGTCCCCGTCCTCGTGCTCATGCACAGTACAGTGTGCTATAATCACGCCTGATTAGTTTTCATTTCTTGGTCTTGGATATCAAATATTTACCAAATTGATTATCATTTAATTATAATAAAGCATAATGTGCAATGCAATTGCAATTGCCTGTCATCTGTGCGGACAGCAGCTGTGTGAGAGGGTATCAATGTCGACATCTCTCTGCGCGTGTGTGTGTGTGTGTGTGTGCACGTGCAATTATGATGGCTGGCCCTGGCCGCAATTGTGTTGCATACTTTGAGGCACATTTCCTTGCCGGCTAACGGCACACTTGCACAGCCTCCTCTGTGTGCACATGGCATCAAATTACAAATGATGTCGTGCCCGAGGGAGCGGGCATGACGCAGAGCCGCTTGACAGCCGGCCTCTTGCTCTGTGGCCAACCAACGGAAGTAGAAACAGATGCAAATGGCAGTTAGGAATGAGTGTATATTCATGTAGTTATCTCTACGTGTGTGTGTGTGTCGGAGTGTCTGCCTGTGTCTGTGTGTGTGTGTGTGTGTGTGTAGGCTTGCCTGGCAACATGAAAAACAAAACATGCCACTAATGCTGTACACAGCCCCATTCACACAGTACAAAACGAACCACATGAACAATTGACACTGGCTAATTGCACTGGAAAATTCGCTAAATGCAAGCATAACCACTTGGCTAACTTCATTCTGTTACCATAAACATGCACGTGATTTGTACACATAGTAAAGAACAAGTTGGTCTATAGAGTCGATAGGTAGAGTATAGATAAGAAATAAGAGTATTTGAAATATTTGGTATCTATACTTTTGAATGAAAAGGAAAGATTTGATTGTTTGTTTAAGTTATGTAGGCTCCAAAGCTAGTGGACCGATGAAACTTATCTTAGCATAAGAATCCTGCATCCTCATCATCGCCGATGAAAATAGGCCTTAGAATATGTTCAAAAACGTTCGGAATCCGTATTACAACATCGATAATGTAACCAAAAGTTTGAAATATACCAAGTATACCGAAAATACAAAAAATACCATAAAATATACCTTCAAAAATACCTTACATTCGCTTTAAATCGTAGTATGCATTTAAAACCAAGAAATTTTGTTTTAACAACAAATCAAAAGGTTTTTTTTTATCTTTTTAAAATGCCAAAAAGATCAAGATTTCAACTTTTAAGAAATAATTTTCAAAAATACGTCATAGTGCCATAATGATAATATAGAATCTTCATCAGAAACGGAAATTGGTTTGCTGGTCAAAGAGTACAGAGTATAGAGAGTATATATATTTCAGTATGGAATGCTTACAGAGGCGTAAAGATCAATATTTTAAAAATTTGCAAGCTCGCGCTGGAGAACTGGTCTCCAAGCCTTCCCAACGCATTCGAGATCAGAAAGAAAGAAATCAGAAGTCAACGACTAGAGTTCATAATTTAATTAGATAGTCTAGATACGATTCACTAATTTATTATGCTGAACAATCAGTCTTCCGTCTAAATCGGATCTATGTATAAGATCAACTCTAAGTGCTCTGCTAAAAAAATGGGCTGATGAACCTAGCGGTATATGCTGTGCTCCTGGATAAGTTTGTCTCCCTAATATGCAGGAGCCGCCACAGCCAATACAAAATCTCTTGGCCAATAATCATTCACTATCTGGACATTTTTTAACCAGCAGACGTAGGTCTAGGTAGGTATAAGTAGGTATAGGTAGGTATAGGTAGGTATAGGTATAGGTATAGGTATAGATATAGGTAGGTAGACAATAGCTCTTTTCAAATGGAGAAATTATAGTAGAAAATTGTATGTATCATCTTATTGGTGGTCTTTCATTACCAACATCCGTACAAAAACCGGGTCAAATTGCTAGTATTTTATGGCTCGATTCAAGCCGAAAATCATGTCAGCCTAATTAACAACTCGAGAGTAAATTAGAAACATTCATTTTGAAAAATGCAACAGCAGAAACTGCATGTGTATATATATATATATACACATATCATATGTGTGCATAAGTGTGTGCTATGCCTGTGTGTTTCGGGCTTGGTCTTTGGTTCTGCAAAACAATTAAATGCATTCCATGCTGTCTGGCGCAACATGGCGTATACGCAATGTGGCGCAGTACGCATTAAGCATGCGTCCCGTGTACCGGTGACAGCGACATGTTGTCAACGTTTTAGAAAATTTGTTATGCAAATTGCTTATTAACTTTATGGCTCGGCTGTCCCATTGTCGCTGCGGCAAGCGTACAGCATTTTCAATTGTCAATTAGCGCTGGCGCCATAACTAGCAAAATCTCGCTGGAGTATCCAATAAATTGCAGGCTCCACACAGAGTCGCTGGACTCGAATTAAATGCACATAAAATCGAACTTCGATTTTAATTTATGTGACATCATGAGCTGCTCCAGCTACCTGTGCTGCGCTTAATGCTGGTTTGGGCCTGCTAATGACATTGCCACTATCAGGCATGGCCTTTAGTTTAATTGAAAAATTTCGTTTTGTGTTAGCTAATGGCAGCTGTGTAATTTATGACGCCTGCACCTGTCAGGGCCGGGCTCATGGAACATTTGTTACAGCTGCACGATTCCATTTGTTCTCGCTGCACTCGATGCTAGGCATTCTGTGCATTGGGCTTTGTGCTTTGTGCCTTTAGCTATAGTTTCATTTTATAGCTGCACAAACTTCAATTATTTTTTTGATTATAGCTGTATGGCTTATATAAAAAATCTAAGAAAAATATGGATCTATTAGCCAAAAGCTTACTTTAATTACAAGCGCATTTTCATTTTCTTTTGATATTAGTTAAATATCCTTTTATGCTATTGTAACTTTCTATTTCTTTAAAAATTATAATATTATATATACAAATTATATTTCATAAGCAGTCTAATAATATTTGAATCATATTAGATTTCTCTACTCACAATATATTTATTAGTTACAATATAAAAATAATAACAATCACAATAATAATATATTTATCTTGATTTTATTATGCCATATTTTATTTAATTTCAAAATATTTCTTTATTTTTTTAGAAAGTTTTCTTCTGCAATATAACTCGAACCAATCTTACTAGCAGCATAAACATTTTTTTATTTTTTTTTTTTACATTTTTGTTGTATTTATTTTTCTACTCTGATTGGCTTAAGCTGCATGGAAATAATTAAAATAAAATGAACTTTAAGCTGTGTATATTTTAAGAAGATAAAATCATTTTTGATTTAATTTTTTCTATTCAAAATGAAAAGATATAAAAAAATGTAAAAATTAAAAAAAATATGAAAATAAAAATTGAATATGAGAAAATTTAAGCAAATTTTCTCCAAGCTTTTTGAACTCAATAAACTGTAGTGAACTACAAGTATAATTTTTCATAATTCATAACTGAATGATAAAATATATTCAAATTGTTGGATATAATTATACATATTTTTTAATCAATTATGAATTGATATGGATATAAATAAATAGTATGAGATTTGTTCTATTGTATTTGATTATATACCTGTCTAGAAAGCAAGCTAAGGTTCTGAAATAATGTTCCATATTTATCTATGACTTACTTTAAGTATATTTATATTTTTAATAATTTTAATCAACCTTAGACAAGCTCACAAGTTTAATGTTTTTTTTTAATTTTGTTTTTTTTTTTATGTAGATATAATGATTTCAAATTTTGTAGAGAAATCTATTTTATGTAATATATTTTTTATGTATATATTTTAAAATAAATTAAAATGGGTATATAAAGTTTTTGAATAATAATGACCAAGAAAAAAGGAAATTTTAATAAAAGTATATAAATATATATATCTAAATCATAATAAAGAAATATTCTACATTTTATTTTTTGTTATTATATTTATATTTTATTATATTTAAATATAAATAAAAAGAATAATAATAATATAAAAATGTATAAATATAAAAATAATGTAATATAATATAATGAAAGAATATAATCATATTCTCTAGCAAATAACTCTTCGAGTGCAGCACGTGAAAGCTTTATCGTCACCTCGTCAAACCTACAAACCTCCATAAGAACTCAACACTAATTTAACTAGACATAGATGTTTATACACTGCAGTATTAAGATTAGGAATTTCAATTACTATAAAACAAAACAAAACTGTACAGAGTTGCAGCCATTGCCGATTGTTGATGTGACTCTAGCAACTGGCGGCGGTCAGCGACTGAGCTGTACTCTTGACTGCGCTGATCCAAGTCAGGTTTTAATTAAACTGAAGCTGCCGTAACACGAATGCCAGGAATGGAAATGGAAATGAAAATGGAAATGAAAATGTGGAAATACAAATACATTTAGCGAGCACTGTGCGTCGAGGCGAGCACTTGAGCTAAGGAGAGTTCTGTTTGACGGGCTTCCATTGCGCCATGGCACGCTTGCATAATTCGCATATCCTTTGTTTTGTTTGACTTTGATGGCATTGAAGCGGGCTTCACTGTAGCTGCTGCAGTTGCTGCTGCAATTTTACAGTCAGTGCATCATTTGATAAGCAAATATTTTAAACTCTCGCAGCATTTAACAGAGGTAAAACACCTTTGGGCCAGTCGCACAGCCAATTTCCATTTACCTCAATGAAAACACGCAGCAGCATGAGGAGCAGGAGGAATATTTTGAATAAAATTATACTCGCATGTTTTGCTTTCATTAAATTGCGAATCGTGCGGCACGTGTTATTGTGCAGCCAGTTACCATTTTGGCCTGCTAATCGGCTGTCGAGTTCTTAGCCAGAAAGTTCTTAACAGCTTGTGGGAGGGAGGGGTTGGGTGAGATGGGGAGAGCCGTTGCACCTGCTGTGGCATGCCTTTAAAATGGCAACGAAATTTTTCTCTGGCATGTTGTCGACATTTTTATGGGTCTCTCTCCACCCGAGTTTGCAGACGCTGCCAGCCAGAGCCAGAGCCAGAGCCAGGCGAGAGCCCGCCACTTGGTTGCCCAATTAAAAGTTTTAGCACATTTTCACTCGAAATTAATTGTCGGTAAACGTAATTCATGTCCGAGACACGAATGCGCAAGCAGCCAGCACCCAAGTGACAGCGCAACTACAGTAAACACCAGCAACAGCAACCACATTTTTGTTGTAAGTGTGTGTGTGTGTGTGTGTGTGTGTGTGTGTGTGTGTGTGTGTGTGTTTGCCAAGAGCCCCTCAACAAACGCATCTGCCCCACACTCAGCTTGTTGCTCTTGTGTTGCATACTGATGTGCTGTAATGTGTCGGCACCTTTCAATATTGCACCATTAATGCAGGCCATGACTTTAATTGCACAAAGAATACAATCAAATTTATTTAACAAATATATCATTTTTATTAAAAATATAAATACTAACTTTTGCAAACGGCGCCAAATGTCAATTCGGTTTTGCGGACACTTACGAAGTAAACAAACGCAGAATATTGAGCGACAAGTTATGATCTCTCCTGATCTCGCCCAATCTTTCCTTTTTAGTCCGAAGTTTTGGCAAGAGTGTTGCAAAATGCCTTAAACGAACCAGAAGTATGATCATCAACTCTGACGGCAGTCACTTGGCCGATATCATTTTCTTAACTGTATGGAATAAATTCTAATTAGATAAACAAATTGCATAAGCAGAACAAACGTTTTTGTATTATAAACAACATCAGGTGATTACTTTTGCCTGTATCCTGTATATACAGAAGCTTGATTAAGCATAATTTTGAAACTTTCGTCTTTTACCAAATCAATACTAATTTTCATTCGAATTGCTTTAAGTATTTTCGAAGACCTCTCATATTAGTTTGTCTATAGCAAATCTTAAACAACCATAACTTATTAGCTTATTCTCTTTTGATTATTGCTAGTAATCTCATATTTATTTGTAACCATATTTTTGGCTAGCTAAATGTAACAAAAATACAAACAATTTAAAGGCAGATAAATCTTCAAATAAATCTGATTCAACTTATGCTCTGGCTTATGTTAATAAAACTCCAAAATTGCTCACTTTATAGCTGAAGTAATAATCATAAAACAACAACTAGCTTAAGAAATGTTTTCGAAGAATCTATCCACATATCAGACTACAATTCAGGCTTCGAAATCTGGCCAACCAAACATCACTTTGTGCTTAAAAATCCAAACTTTTTCAGCTCAACTATTGTTGGCATTGAAATTTTTAAAAATAAATATTTAATATGTACATTTAATATTTATTTTTAAAAATCTTTTATATAATATATACTATAATATATATAACAATATAATATAATATTTATATATATATAACAGAATATGACTTTTAAAATGTTACCAAAAAAGTAAAGAAATTTATTATTTTCCTCTTATACCCAAAACCCATTGAAAATGATAATTTATATATATATTTAATTTTGTTTTTAAATAATTTCCTCTCACAATTCAAATGGCTTTGCAGCTGTTTAACAATTTCATTCAACCAAAAACTTAAGTCGCAAGCCAAGTTTTCAGTTAGCCTGCAAATAGTTCGCATAGAAAATTGAAACGAATGGAAAATGCAATTAGACAGGCCGAAACAAATGCAAATTGGCATAGAGCTGCGTCAGTTATGCAACAACAAATTTTAAAAATGGAAAGTAAACAAATACAAACAACAAGAGTTCAGCAGCCCTAGACAACAAGTGAAGTGGGCGTGGCTCGACTTCTTCGCCTACTGCATGCAAAAGAAAAAACAAAACTAAAAAACATTTGTTTGCTGCAAATGCAGTCAGCAAACTGCAAGCTAAACAAACCTCAAGCTCTGCCCTGGTCACGCCCACCAAGCTGCTACAAGTTCCAACTACTAGCTAAAGTCAGACCTGCCCAATCCCCTTTTTGTTTTCATAAGATTGCTGGTCCGACTGAGGGCGCCAGTCGTTGTTTATGTTGCACGGCATTAGGCTGCCTTAATCTATATGCAAATTACTAAGCTCAAGTGTGTGTGCGAGTGTGTGTGTGTGTATGCACATGCAAATGTTGCATGGATTCAACCTGAATCGATAGCCAAGTCGTGGCGCTGTCAAAGCCGCAGTTTGTTATATGCAGCTCCACTTATTAGTCCTGCTGACTCCTGACTCCTGACTCCTGACCCTTGACCAGGTTCAAACTTGAACCCACACACTACCACACAGTATCACACGCATACACACACAGACACACCTAGCCTTGCCCACTTAGACACCCACAAACTTGAGCTGGCAGCATTGCCAAGGCAACTCGAGGGGTTTATGTTAATGTCAGCATTAAAGTATGCAACTAAACAGCGCCGGACTAATTGCAAGCTTCAAGAATGTTGTCAGAATGTAAAGGCAACTTTTTAGAAATATAAAAATAAACTGAAAATAAGTCTTTAAGGCACAATTTTATTTATAAATTTATAAATTTGTATATACATATTTCTTCTTTCTTCGTATTTATTGGTTTTAAAAATAAACTATTAATTGTGTAATTTATTATTTATAATTTAATATTACTTAATATCATTATAATTTATTAGATATTTATATTTTAGTAAAAAATAAATAAATAAACAAAAATAAATTGAGATAATGGGAGTTATTTATTATTCATTTATTTATTCTTCAATTATATTTTAAAGTAATTAATTGTATATTTTAGTAAAAAATAAATAAACAAAATTAAATTAAACTAATGGCAGTTATTATTGATTGATTATTATTATTATTATTATTATTATTTATTTATTATTAATTTATTTAGTTTTAATTATATTAATTAATTAATATTCATCTTAAATTATTTTAAATTATTTTATATTTTAATGTAATTAAATGTAACTAAATAATTAAAAGCTTAAAAATTGAAAATAGTTTAAATAAGAACTTACTTCTACTATAGATAAATTCTTTAAAAATCGTACTAAGTAATTAATTATTAAATATTTAATTGGAAGATTAAAATCAGTAAATAAATTTAATTTAATTAAAAATTCAAATTCAAAATAATCAAATAATTTCTGAAATTTTAGACATCTGTAAGCATAGTCTGAAATATAAATATATTTAAATAAATAAAAATATATATATAAATATAAATATATTTTAAATATTTATAAATAATTTCTACAATTTCTATTTGTAAAATATACAAATATTTTTATAAAAAATCTAGTATTTATTTTTGAAATATTAATAAGACTTAAATATATATATTAATTATATGAGATAAATTATAAATCAATATTTATAATGTCGTATATATGTATAATTCCAAACAAGAATATAATAAAGAAAATAAATATGTGGAACATTCCTAGTTAGAATGACTTCAAATAACTTGTTCACCAAAAATCTGAGACTTAAAAGAATTTTTAGATAAAAATTCTCAAAGATATATATATATATATCAGTAAACAGCGAGGAGTTTTATATTATTTTTATTTATTTATTTTTTTATTTTATTTAACTTTTGAAACCATTCTACTTATGTCCGAATTTGACTAATTTAACTTTTTTTTTGTAAGTTCAAATATTTGTTAAATATTTGCTGGAAAAAAAACGAAATAAGACTTACCTGAGCTGAGTACCACCTGCCAGCCAATTAATCACTTCTCTACCTTATGCACACTACTCTGCCTATCAGAATGGACTCGTCTGCCGTGCTCATTGTCCACTTGTCGCTAGTGACATGGAGACAAAAACAAAACACTTCAAGGTGCTTCAATGAACAAGGCAGAGAAACATATGCAGCCGTCTAATGACAAATGTCTCGCAAGTCAGCTAATTATGTCAATTGCAAAAGCTCGGCCTGACACTTGCCACTTGCTAGATGCCACTTGCCACTTGCTACTTGCCACTTGCTACTTGCCACTTGCCACTTGCAATTGCCACTTTAAGTTTTTGCACTGGAACAGCAGAGACAGCTCAGCTGGAAGCTGCTAAAAAGGCATTTCGCACATGGCTCAGTGCATGTCAAAGAGCTAAAGCAACAATTGCTAAGTAGTCCAAGGAAAGTGTGTGACATGTTGCATGCTGCATGTTGTCTGTTGCCCGTTGATAGCTGTCAAATGTTTGACGAGCTGCAACAATAGAAATTAATACAAAACAAGGCCATGCCACGCCATGCCATGCCATGCCAGCTGCGCAGGCCAAATGCAAATATATTCAATTCAATTAGAATATAGCTTTGACGTTTCTAGTTGACTGATGACGTGTTCACACACACACACTTACATACACATACATACATACACTCATACACATGCATACAGTCAGATTGTAGGTCAGGGCCGCCTAAAAGCAGGCTACACTTTTCACTGGCGCTGCAGCCACTTAGCCTAACCACACGCGAGCCATTTACTGACCTATAGACAACTACACACACACACACACACACATAGAGTGAGAGTTGCACACATAGATACAAATATTATAAGCTATGCAACACTTACAAATCTTTTTTGGCAGCCACGTGCAGAAGACAAACAAGTCCAAGACTCGAAAATCAACTCACGTTCAGCTCGTTATTTATTCAAGTCAATGGAACTGACATACACACACACACAGAGAGAGAGAGAGGGAGGAGGTGCGAGAGTGAGGCAGTCATACATAAAGAAATTTGCTACTATTTGGCCTAAATGTGCATTTGGCCAAATGGGCAACGTAGTAACCGCAAAAATAACGTATATTGGCAGCAGCAACAACAGCAGCAACAGCAGCAACAAAAAGCCAACTACAACAGTCAAATAACAATAACAATTCAATCAAATGGAGCGCGTGTTCTCGTCTATGGAAATCTACGTCTAACAACAATGAATGCGACATAGATGAGTTAGGGAATTCGCGGCATAGCAAAGGTTTCGCCCAACAAAACATGGCAAAACGACAGCTAGAAATGTTTTGATAGAAATGAGACCGAGTTGATGCCGAAAGCTTTTCGAGGAAGCCTTTACATATGGGAGAGCTTCAATGTCTCTTGCTCTCCATCTCCTTCTCTCAGCTAGTAACCCGCTCAGTGCGCCTGCGCTTAGCAGCTGTCCCAATCTAACCGTTAGTTATCTTTATCTCGAAAGGCTTCAACAGAACTGCTCCAGGTGAAAGTTGTGGCACGTGCGATGTTTTGGTTTGATGTGAGGGGAAAAAGCAATTGCGTTGTTTAGGCTGGGGTAAAATTATTTTTTGAAGCGCAATAGCTTAGAAAATGCGTTGTTGTTCAAAATAATCTTGTTTTATTACTATGCAAGGCTAAAATATAATGGAAATGCGTAAGAACTGCTTTATAATATATCCGCTTAAGCAATAAATTTAATACCAATGATATTTGAGGAGTAATATAACAAGTTCAAGCAAGCGTAATAACGGCTTAAACTGCATTCAAAGCCAGATCACTTCTAATGCTCATTCACACTTCATGTAGACAATCTTTTGAACTGTCAAGGAAATGAAGACAAAATTAGAATCTGCCAGACAATCAAAACTAACCGATTGCAAGATATAAAGAATAATAAATTAAATCTAGATTATTGAAAGCAAAACAGTTCAGCTGTGAGCAGGAGATAGCAGGAGCTATAGAGCTCGAGCAGCAGATAGTCGGTGAACCAGAGAAGAGCTAGAAGTTAATTCTGATAAAGTCTTAAAAATATTCAAATAATATATATAATATGTATGTAATATATAATATATATAATATGTCATACATATTTAAGACATTCTTCTTAAGTTACTCTGTGCCATTTATATAAACTCTCACGGACGAATATAGTAGTTTAAATGAAAAGCATAAATTTCATAAATTTAGAGCATAAAATTTCTACAACAGTTCATATTGAATATACTTTAGACTTTTTTCTTAAATTGTTTCAGTGATGGCCAAAAAAAATTAAAATAGCCTCGGCAATGGTCTATCTACAATATATGTTAACTTCAGCTTAACAGGGATTAGATTTAATTAGTTGATCCAATAAGCCCTGGCAGGTCTACTAGTGCTACTAGTTCTTCTAGTTCTTCTAGTTCTTCTAGTTCTTCTAGTTCTTCTAGTTCTTCTTCTTCTTACATGGCTTTAAATGTGTATACTTATAACTATTTTCATAAAAAAAACTTTAATTTATTTTATTTCATTAAAAAACGAACATTTTCATCATACAAATGAACTCTAGTCATGAGATTAGAAAGTTTTTTTAATAATCTACTTTTGTTATTTTACAAATTTCAATAAAATGACAAATTAATATTTTCATAGTCTCAGTCCCACTCGAGCTTTTGTGATTAGAAAATTTTCTATAAAATCCAGTTTTTAAACTATTTTCCAAATTTTGCTAAAGCCAAATAAGTTTTTTGAGTGTGCACTTGGTACACAGTCTGTGCGCTGCACAGTTTTGTCGATAGCCCTGCAGGTGCCAGTGCAGGTGCCGGTGCCGATGCCGGTACAGGTGCCAGTGCCGGTGCAGGTGGGTATTGAATAGTTGTTACTATATTGCAGTCGGCGCTCGGCAGCGCCCGTTTGCATTTTCACAGCCATTTGAACTTGGCAAAACTGGCAAAATGTGCAGCATAGCGTTAAGGAATCGTGTTAAGCGCTGCCGTTAGCTCTCGAAGCGCCAGTCGCCAGAAAAACTTCGCTTCAATTTGCATAAAGACACGCGTATGTGACTATCCAGATACATATTCATATCCATCCATACAATTACAACTGTTTGTATGTAAGTGTGTGTGTGTGTGTGTGTGCTCTCTACCTCGCCCAGCCCCTGCTTAGCGCGCATCACGCACTTGCTATGTGCGTTGTGCAATCACTTGCAATCGATTCACAATGCTGATTCTGCTGCAAATATTGTGAATAGTTTTAAAGCCAGTTGCGAGGTATTTAGAAACACAAGAAATGTAAAATCGAAATTATGGTAATATATTTTAAATACAAAATATTTTTAAAGGCTTTTTTGCATTAAGATTTTTCCCTATTTCATATGCTGTGCATATCATAATAACTTATCTTCGTAGAAAAGATAATAAAGTCTGAGCTATAATTGTAAAAATATTATGATACAAAAAAGTGTATATATTTAATTTAATGTGATAAAAAAAATAAATATAAAAATAATTAAATAAAAATAAAAATAAAATAAAATAGAAAATAAATAGAAATTCAAAGCTTCTAAACTCGAAACAAAACATTCACTAAGAACAGTTTGAACAGTTCTGAAAGCCATTAATTTATTTAATATTTCATCATTATTTTGAGCATTTATTAAATAATAATTCTCAAAAATTATTTTTTTATTAAAAATAATTTTATTTAATACATTACAATTAATTTAATTATTATAATTTTAATACTAAAGATGCCAAAGTAAAATAATTTTATTCTCAAAGCATTTTTGTTGTAAATTCTAAAACTGTAAACCATTTTTTTTTAATTATTTCTCTTCTTTCAGAGTCAAATTGTCGGAATTCATAGTTTTTCAGTTACTTTATAAAGCAGAATAAGGAGTTAAGGTAACGCGCCAGAGAAGACAATTCAGCCACAACACTTAACACTAGTGGTGAATAGACTTGTTCTATCCGGCTCGAAGGACCATGAATAGACTTGCTGTGTTGTTGTTCAGTAGTATATTGAATTTATTCTTCTGAGCCAGTGTATTTATATACTGACTCATGCATAATTTTAACCCTTAAATCTAGCTTATCTATTGCTGAGTTTGTAAGGCTCAGCGTTGGTCTTTATCTATTCTTAGTCTATCGCAGAGGTTGTAAGGCTCAGCGTTGGTGTTTATGTACTCTTAACTTATCGCAGAGTTTGTAAGGCTCAGCGTTAATGTTAGTGTACTTAGCCTATTTATAGATTCTACATGTGTGACCCTTGTCATTTCTACGTACTTCAACCTAGTCGTGAGTGCGTAGATTACATGTTTATGATCTTCGGCTGTTTCTTTATGTTCATGCCTGAACATTCTGCGGGGGGCCAGAAAATGACAGCCAGTGGTCTGTTTACCATGGAACGTCCTCCATCAGCAGTCGCACCTTCTCGCCTTTGGGATTTGTGTGCCGATGACTTCTTGGATGCGTGCATTACCTTACGTATAAATTGGAAGGGATCGCTTACGCTGTGCATCCAGGTATAGCACAGCGGCACTTGACCACGTCTGGAACGACGAACCCCAGTTGTGTTAGCATTGGCTTCATGCTCATCCGGTCGCAGCGTCTCGTTACGTTGCTTCTTGGCGATCGAGCTGTTGGCTTCTTTAAGATATCTCCTGGCGGTGCTTGCTTTGGCAGTTGCATCGGGTTGTTTTGGTATTACATCCATTGTTGCTCCCTCTGCTTTTGATCTTCCTTTTCCAGTTGTCATTTTTTGCATTCTAGATTTTCCTCCTTCTCTCCTTGATGTTGTTATAGCTTCTCCTGCAGCTCCTTTTGCAGTAGTTTTGTCATAGCCTTTTTTCGAGAGTTTTGTTGCGCTGATTATCTTGTTGCTTGATGGTCTAGCTATGTTGCCAGAAACAATCCATCCAAGTTCAGTCTTTTGTCCCAGAGTGTTGTTTACTTTCTTTACTTTTCCCAACATTATTAGGGGGAGTAAATCAGCGCCAATGACAACATCAATAGTACTGGGTTCGTTAAAGTGTGGGTCTGCTAGCTCACAGCCCATCCAATCTTTATTGACATCCATGTCAATTTTGTTGCTCGGTAGAGCTTTCTGAAGTTTAGGCATGACCAGTGCCTGTATTGTGGTGACGAATTTGCTTTTAACTCTTGATTTTATCGTTAAGCAAACGCTACTTTTCAGTACTTCCACACTCTGTGAAATTCCCTGAACTTCCACGTTCCGTTTGATTTGGCGCAGTTTGAGCTGTTGTGCGGCTTCTTCCGATATCAAGGTTCTTTGTGAACCTCCATCAATAAGAGCCCTTAGCCGCTCGTATTTTCCAGATTTATTTTTAATCCGAATGAGCGCAGTTGCCAGCAACGTGTTTTGCCCTTTATTTTCTTTTAAAGAATTGCTGCTGACGGTCTCTTTTGCATCCTCGTGAAGCAAATCGTTGTGAGACTTAGAGCATTGATTGCAAGTCCAATCCTTTATGCAATCTTTAATGAGATGAGTGCCAAGACATTTAAAGCATAGTGCATTTTTAAACACAAACTCCTTGCGTTTTTTAACAGGCTCGGCTCTAAATTCCTGGCATCTGGTTAAGTCGTGGCCATCCAGTTGGCAAAAACGGCATATTTTGTAGCTCGTTTTCTGTGCTTCCATAGTCGCATGGCCGGCACTCTTTTGCACTGAGTCTACAGAGTTGTACAGTTGCTCAATAAACTCCAGCACATTGTTCAAGGACTGAATTTCTCTGGCTTTCTTTACATGCTGCTCGTAAAGCTGCAGGACTTCCGCCGAGAATCGCCTCAGCAAAATCTGAGCGAATAAAGCATCAGCATCATTACCAATTTTTCCTTTTTCTTTGGTGATAAAGATGCACTCAGTTGCTGTGTCCAAGAACTTGCGGATACTGCCTTCATCATTGTTCTTCAGCAGTTCCATGTCCACTAGCTGGTTAACGGCGTTAGCAAATATTTTGCGCTTATTTTCGTAGCGCTTGCATATTAGCTCCCACGCTGCATTATAGCTAGCAGACGATCCAATTAATAAATGGCCTACTACCATTTTGGCTTCTCCTTTGAGGCAAGATTTCAGATAGTTCAGCTTCCTTGTATCGCTGATATCCTTCCTGCTGTGAATTACCTCGGAGAACAGCTCGAAGAACGTTGGCCATTCTTTGGAATTTCCATTAAAATGAGGAAGATCCACTTTTGGCAGCTCTGGAACGTCTTCTTTTATGTTGTGCAAGTCACCTATTTTTCTGTTCAGCTTCTTTGTCAGTAGGTTGACATTGCACTCCAGTTCATCGATTTCTTCGATTTCGAAAGCAAATTTTTCGTACTTTGCTTCTAAATCCGTGAGCGTTGACTGGACTTTGTTCCACAGGAAATTTAACTTGTCTTTGTAGTCCAAGATTTCTTCCTGGTTACTGAGCTCAAGGTTGGCATACACCTCTGCAATGTGCTGCCTTACTTTTTGAGCTCTTTTATTTACAAGGTCTACCATCACATCCATTGGGCTGACACTTCGTCTTGAAGACATTTCTTCCTGCTGACTGTTTCTTGCCTTGGATGTTTCCGGTTGCACTTCCCTGTTTTTGCTAGATGCTGGTTGATCAGTGTCCATGGCGTGGTCGGCAACTTCGACCTTCATCAGGGACTCTTTATACGTCTTGATGTTTTCCATCACGCCATCATATATTTTGTCCTTAAAATATTGATGGTTGACAGCACCAATTTTTACCAGTGATAAGTGATTGGCAGTGAATTCTGCTGCCAGCTTATCAATCACTGATAATACATCCTTCTTTGCAATGGCCTGCAGGATGTTTTCGTGGATCTTTGATTGCTTCTTTAGCAACTCGACCACTTTTGACGACAGCATCTTGTTAGTTTTTTTTTTTTTTTTTTTTGTTGCTGTCTTTGGCTTCACCGGTTGGAGGATTTTTTGTTTTGATCGCCTGGTTGATCGTGCTGTGCCTCTACTCACAGCTTAAGTTGAAAAGCCAAAGAGAAACAAGAAAAATTTTGTAAAACACTTTCACATTTCACTAACACTTGTCACAAAAATTATGGTAGACTTTGTAGGTTGGATCGAAGGACCGTGAATAGACTTAGATCATGAATACACTTCAATATCCGGCTCGAAGGACCATGAATAGACTTGTTCTATCCGGCTCGAAGGACCATGAATAGACTTGCTGTGTTGTTGTTCAGTAGTATATTGAATTTATTCTTCTGAGCCAGTGTATTTATATACTGACTCATGCATAATTTTAACCCTTAAATCTAGCTTATCTATTGCTGAGTTTGTAAGGCTCAGCGTTGGTCTTTATCTATTCTTAGTCTATCGCAGAGGTTGTAAGGCTCAGCGTTGGTGTTTATGTACTCTTAACTTATCGCAGAGTTTGTAAGGCTCAGCGTTAATGTTAGTGTACTTAGCCTATTTATAGATTCTACATGTGTGACCCTTGTCATTTCTACGTACTTCAACCTAGTCGTGAGTGCGTAGATTACATGTTTATGATCTTCGGCTGTTTCTTTATGTTCATGCCTGAACAAGTGGCATAAATAGAGTGCCATGTGGTCTAACCGTGTTGCAATTAAAGTCAAATGTACATTTTTTTACATTTATTAATTTATATTGTATATAATAATACTAAGTTTAAATTTATATGTCATATATTTAAAATATTCGAAAAAATAAGTTCAGTTATTATAAATGTATCAGCCAGATTTAACCTATAAAGTCTTTCATATATTCATGACTTTTTTACCACATAAATCTACTATAGATTTATAATCTTAGAATCTTCAAGACTCAGGTTTGCTGCTTGTTTTATATCCAGTATTTTTACTATTTATTATTTATTATTTTTTTTTATTTTTATTATTAATAATTATATGTGAACTATCTATGCAGGAATTAATTTTGAAATCTTGACTGCCTTCAGCAAAAGTAGTTTAGGTATAGAGACAAATTTAGGCAAAGTACTAGTCAAAAGAACATAAACTGCGTAGATGATAGATTGATAGTTAATGTACATATATATTTATAGTTATATATAGATATGTCTATATATATATATATATATATATATATATATATGTATATTAAATATCAATCTATCATCTACGCAGTTTTGTCTTAGTTTGACTACATTCAAGTTAGCTCTTTACCTAAATCTGTCTCTATATCTGTTTCCAATTGCAAAATTTTATGTTACTGACTAGCCAAAACTTTGTTAAGTGAACTCAGAGCAGGGTGTTGGGATTGTTGTTGTTGTTATTGTTGTTGCTGCTACTACTGCTGTTATTGTTGTCTGTTTACATTTGCATTTTTAGTGCAAATGCGAAATCGATTTCATGTTTTGCCAAGTGAATCGTTCGACTCGAGTTACACATAGATACACAAACACACAGATACTCACACACACACATTTATATCTATTTAGAGCAGTCAACCAATAGCCAAGAAAAACATATAAAAATTGCTATGATGCGTTTTATTGGCTGCCTGCATTGTTGTGCGTCACTGTTGACAATCTCGTTTCTCGTTACTCGTTTCTCGTTTCTCATGTGCGCTGGCTAAGTCCCTCGTGGCGTATGCGCAATATTTACCTGGCACCCAGACTATCCATCCAATGCTGGCTCATATAATAGCCACGGCTTCAATGTCAGCATCGTTGTCAATGTCAGTTGCTGTTGTGAACATTTAATTCAATGTTCGGCTGCTGCTGCTGCTGCTGCTTGTTGTTTTTGCAATGTTCACTTACGTTTCATTTCCGTCCGGTCCTGTCGAGCATATCCGTTTGATATGGCATCTGATTTCCTGCGTATGCTTCAGCGAACTGCGAACTGTCGCTGAGATTGACAGCATGTCCCATATACGAATGTATGTGTGTGTGTGTGCATCTATCAGAGAAAGGGGCCGAGCGACATCTTTCGTGTCCTTCAAAGTGAAAGTTTTCCCTTTCGACTTTGAGCACAACTTTAACCCACGCCCACTGACACCCCGCCCGCCCCCGACGCTACTTAACAACTTTTCTCTTTTTTATTTGTTTTCTTGACATTGAAGTCACAATCTGTATATTATTATATATCCACTGCTGTCTATTGTCTTTGGCTGTGCTGCATTCGCTGCGAATGCGTTTGACATTTCAATTTGTCAAACACAATTTAATTGGATTTAAAATGCAACGAAAAATTTCTTGCGTTTGATTGAGGCCAAGAATTAATTCAGTTTTCTAATTTCATTTTGTCTGCTGTTTGCTAATTGCTGTCATGAAATTTCTATTATAATTTGACATAACTTACGTTTTTCACTTATTTTTTAATTAAAGATTTAAGATGTATTTTATTAAATTATAATTAAAATATATGAGCTTTAACGAGGTATTTATATATTATATAAATATTTATTATGTGTGGCCAAACCAAACAAATTAAAGAATAGAAATTGCGCTGAAAGAACTATATATATTTATTTATATTTATTTAATATATATTTAATTATTTTCAATATATATTTAAAAATATATTATTCAAACTCCTATAGTTTTTAAAATTCTTTAGAAAAGTCGAAGAAGTTGTTTATATTTTTAGTTGTTTTAATATTTTTAAGTTATAATTATTTTTATTTTTGCCTATGATTTTGTACGTCTTTTAACAAATTCTAATCAATTTAAATTAAAAATTTAGTTATCATTAAAAAAAACTGTCGCCCGAGCAGGGACTTGAACCCTGGACCCTTGGATTAAAAGTCCAATGCTCTACCGACTGAGCTACCCGGGCACATAATTGTTAAACATCCGCTGTTGTCCATTAAAATTTGATTATATCAAATTAAGCGCTATATTTATAATGCCTATGTATTGATGCATGATGAGTGCTGATGTGTATTCAATAATGAGCGCAGATTCTCCTTGGAGCCAGGCAATATACTAAAAAGTATAAGAAGTATATACATGTATATTTAATTAAATTAATTTTTCATATATCATGGAAACATATCATATAAATATATATTTATTATGTATAATATTAAATTATATAAAATATTAAATCACAATATTGATTCCCATTTGGCTGAAATTTCTAGCATTGAAAGTGACGCCTTCAAATGACACCTGAAAATTAATGGAAAAATTAGTAGAATACAGCGTACAGATTTCTCTACTGAAAAACTATATAAAAACATATATATATTTGTATAAATATATATATATATATATATAAATCTTTATGTTAACTATAAAATAAGAAATATCTCAGTTGAAAAGCAATCAGCTAACCTCTGTAAAAAATGACTTTATATTATAAGCTTTTTATGAATGTAATAAATTTTTAAGGGCAATAAAGTACAATAAATAATAATAATAAAATATATTAGTGCTTTATTAGTAGTAGAGATCTCTGCTAAATTTTTCAAAATTTTTACCCTATATATATATTTATATATATTATATATTTGCGCATTGAGCACTCAATCAAACAGTTGGAAAAGAACTTAACTTTTGGCAGACTTCAACTTGAACGTTTCTAGTATATGAAACCCCCTACAACAAGGACATTATACTATAAATAAAAAACTTATAAATTACATATATAACTTATAATAATATAGGATAACTTATAAATTACATATTTTATAGAACTAAAACATGTAGTTCGAGCCTAAATTTATGGCTTCAACTGTAACTGCCTTAGTCAATCGCTTTGCTACTCGATTTTTTCTCCACTTTTTATGACGCTCATCGAATCATTTATAGTCACAAAAAAAAAAAAAGTAGATACAATAAAATAGTATAGCCTTGCAATTCAGATGAGTTATGCGAACGTATTTGTACACATCATAAAATTCTTATCCTGCCATGCCCAGTGCTCCAAGCGCAACAGAAAAAGTAATGCGTCTGACCCAATCCCATTTAATGCCACCATTTTGCACGACCCAAATGTTGACGTTTTTAGCTATATGAAGCTGGTCTGGCCCACTATCATCCCCCCCCCCCCTCTCCCTCTCCCTCTCCCTCTCTCTCTCTCTCTCTCTCTCTCTCTTCCAGCCCCTAAGTGAGTGTCTGTCATCCAAAATCCATTGAGCGTTACGTATGAGCAGGAAATTCTTAACATTTCATTTCAAACTCTCAGGCTCCACTGCATGTCCTACTCCAGGCCATTGTGTGTATGTGTGTGTGTGTGTGTGTGACTTTTACAGTCTATTAATTTTATTAGTGTCATTGCAGTCAGGCGTATTCCAGCTGTCTATGTATGTGTCTAAGACTGGCGCATTAGCCTGATAAATAGTTTTTTTTTTTTGTTGCTTTTTAGTGCAGCTTTTGCTTAGAGCGTCCCAAGCTACTCGTATCTCGCCCTAATGTGCTCAGCAGGCTGTTAAGCTAATTATCCAGGCACATATCAGGTGTTAAAGGAAAATTTAATTAACCAGGCTGTTAATACTCTACTGCCGCAACTGGCCTAATTAACTGATATGAAGACATGGTTGAAGATGTCTTATGAAATTGCTTTGCTGCATGCAAAGGGTGTTTAAGGATGTTTGAGAATGTTTGAGAATGTTTGAGAATGTTTGAGGATGTTTGTTATAAAGCGAAAGAAATATTATATTTTTGTATATATCTATAAATATTTTGTTGGATTTATAGATGCTCTGATAATAATTCAAAAACTTGTAAGTAGGCTTGAAGAATTGTAATTTGTATGCATATCTCAGCTTAGATCTGATGAGAATCAGCAAAAATTAAAATAATAAGGAAAGCAATATTTTTTTAATGAAAGATTTACATATTATTGACCTGCTAACTTTTAGGCAACTTTATCTAAACTTAAATGAATTAAACATTTTTTTTAATATTTTAATAATTTAATATTCATATTTTATATAGAAATAAATTTTATATTTCACATATTATATATTTCATAATAATTATATTTTATATTAATATATATTTTAATATATATATATATTTTAATATTTTTTAAGACAACGGAAGATAAAGAACATAGAGCACACAGCTTAGGAGAACAAAGAGTTATTGGGTGTAATTAGCATAGGTAAAGTATGCTAAGTATTTAAAAGACAACTAGTAAGAATACTGACGGCTGCGTATTAGTTCTAGTGCGGAGATAAACTGATCTTTGGGCTGCAGTATGTAAACGCCTAGCCAGGCTATTTGGGCGAGAATCTATGTTCTCGAGGTATTTTTCGGCCATCTCTTGGATGCTGTCTCCAAGTTTTGACACCTTGAGGTCTGGATGTCCCAAGAGTCCCCAAAAACCTACCTCAGTGTTTTCTTCTGAGCAACACGCAGTTTATATAGCTATGTATTGGCGGTAAATCTATACATTTGGATGGCATAGAAACGACCAGGAGCTTAGAATGTGGATTCTTGTAGATTCTGACCTTGTTGTCCAAAAATTTCGAGCTGCAAGAAACCCAGACAATTTGACCAACTTAGACCTAAATAAGCGGCTAGCAATTTAGCTATCTTTATAGATTATTTAATTATATACAAATATATATAGTCATATGACTTCGTATCTCAAGCACACTAATCAGACAACAACTTTTCTATGCTGTTAAACTCATTCTTTAACCATTTCCAACTGCGTTTGGCTTATAGCAGTTGTCTCTCGCCCTTTTCCTATCTGCTCGCTTGGACTTTTTCTCTTTAGCCCAGTTGAGAGACATTTTTCATGATTTATTTGTTGCATTAGTGGACGCCAGTGGACCTACTTGGCACTAGCCGCACTTCAGTTGACTTCAGGTGAGCCCAAAGGTATGCAGCTTTCTTTTTTCGCTGCAGCTGCCACAACCAGGCGGCATTATAAATGGCCGACTGGGTGCTCAAGCTCAAGCAAAACATTAACAATTTTAAATGCCATAAAAATGCAGAGCAGAGCAGCGCAGCGCAGCGCACAGCACTGCAGAGGTAGTCACATTCACATCCACAGAGTGCTACAGTAAATACTGCACACGGCGACTGCAGTCGAGCGTGTAAATTGTGTCATTCCACTGCACCATGAACAAACATGAAATGCAACAAAAACAAGCCTCAAAAGCCAATGAAACCTCATGCGAATATATTTACACACGGCAAATTAATGGCAACTGTTTGAGAGAGAGAGAGAGAGAAGGTGAGAGTGTGTGTGTAAGAGAGTGAGAGAGAGAGGGAGTGAGTGAATGAGTAAGATTAAAAACATTCTTAAATAATAGCTTTGAAATGGTAAAATTAATCAAAGACTATAAAGTAGTGGATTGTCAATATATAAAATATATGTATATATACGCAGAGGTGCCTTAAATGTAAGCCCATTTACAGGGTATTAAATATATAAATATATGAATATACGAATATATAAATATAAAAATATATAAGTTTACAATTATATCTAAATATGTGTAGTAGAAAATATCTCATAAAGTTGTTATAGATTTAGTGCTCACTACTACACACTACTATTGTCTTGAACACAGCCGCTTATGTTTAAATTCTTAATCAGTTCAAGCTAGTAAATCGACAGAGACATGTTCATTTGTCTCTTAATCAATATATGTATAAGAAAATCTGCTGTATTAAACCAAAATAATATATAGATGCCATTGAAAGCAAATGTCTAAAGTTAAAAAGCTGTATATTTTCTAGTTTTATCATTCTGCTAACATAAATAAAATATCTATCCCTATTCCTATCAGCACGTTGTACAACAGACTCCTCACAGACATACTCAAATCGTTTGGCTATACAACGGCTAAGAGCCAGCCGCATATGTAGACTAAAGCTAAGAAACTTAAGCACAAGCATTGGTGCACGGTTCTGCCTAGTCAGCTGATATGATATAACTTTATGAACATATACATTTAAAATCCAGTAAATACTACTATATATACATATATAATAATTATACAAGAAACATAAGCTATGTGAAGTCTTGAAATTCATTAATTCAGCATTCAACCATATGTCTCAACTTTAAAAATTTCCATCTTATAAAGTTTATGCACTGCAATAGTTCAGTAAACTTATTAAATGAATTTGGCTCTGACTGAAAGCAAAAAGATTTATAAATATTAAATATATAAATATATATTAAGTTTTATATGTATATAACTATATATTAAATATATATATTAAATATTAATATGAAATATATATATTAAATATTAAATATATATTTATAGTTCGACTTGAAAAGAATTTACATCAGTATCGAAAAATCCAATATGTGTACTTTTTGGTATCTTAACTTATAGAAACTTCAATAATTTCTACATTTATTGTTACATAAACAATTAGGAATATATAAAGCTGAAAGTAGCTAAAGCTCCCAGTTAAAATATATAAAAAACATCTTGTCAGAAGTGGGATTCGAACCCACGCCTACAGAGTAGACTGCGACCTGAACGCAGCGCCTTAGACCACTCGGCCATCCTGACACGTTGTCTACCGAAATCCAAAAACCTTTCAGGTGTAAATATCCAATAAATATATATATAAATTTATATATTATATTAAGAATTTACAATTAATTATATATTCATGTACCACTAATTTAAAAAACAAATTTATACAATTATATTTATAGATTTAAATATTTTTATTAATCATTCTAATTATTTATACACTCAAATATACAATCATGTAATTTGCTTAATATACGACTCTTCTTTTTTTGTATGTAACTCATGCTAATAACACTAGGAAATAAAATATGCTATCTAAAATATGCATAATAGTATGTAAATACTTAGCACACGAAATTAATTCCGATATTTGAAATATGCGTCACATTCGTACACTAGAATTTATCGTATTCGAAACGCAACGTTTCGTCTTTTTGTTAGGTAACTAAAATTATGACTAACATTTATAATCGAAATTATTTGCACTTAATCCAAGTTTCGGCAAATTCAAAATTAACATTTGAGTTTTCCTTTAGCACTAAGTCTTTCTTATGCTGATTATGAATTTGAATTGCAATTGTTGCTCTTACATAGTATACCTAGAAAAAAATACATACATTTACAATCGTTTCTTGTTACCTTTCTGTGCACATGGAGGGTTCTTAGTAGTGGTGTTCCCAGCAAAGAGTAAAGAAATACATTTCTATTATATAATTTGTGTTTGCATCTTGCATTTTAATTCAGAACATGTTGTTTTGTGTTTTAATATTTGCTACAATTCATTACTTCAATATTTGCCATTTATTAAACTAAATTTAAAGAAGTACGCTCTATATGTATACTCAAATCTACGATTAGATTTTGATATATACGCGATTGTGTGTATATGTAAATATGTACATAATTATTAGGCAACCACTTAAGCTTAGTTTTTTTTTCATTTTGTTTTATATATATAAAAAAAAAATTATAAAATTATAATTTTTTACGCAGTTTTCCACTAGTCACAAAAGTGTACTAAAAACCAAAAACTGTACATCAATCGTAACCGTTTTTCTCAACTCTATTTCATTATTCATTGTCATTCATTCGTAATCATTATCATTATCATTATCATCAACATCAACAGCATGGTACAAAACAAAGGTAACCAAACCAAGCTACATATGTCTAAAAACTCCATACATAGTTTTATTTATATTATAATATAGAAAAGCAAAGAATAGCACATAAAATCAACCAATTTCTTAATACAAATTTTCTCTTTACAGGCGAAGCTGTTGATGTGTGCCTATTTGGTTTTTAGATCTTTTAGTACTTAAGCTAGTTTGGTTTTGAATAACGCATGTTTTCTTTTGAGCTATACTAAAACAATTGTTATATTTAGTACACAATTAGCTTCACTGCTGCTCCTGTTCTTCAGTACATTGACTTTCATGAAGCGTACATGCGATTAATGTCGTGCTGATATTTGTCCTGTATGTCCTTGCGCTTCAGTTTAAAAGCAGCCGTCACTAAACCCATATCTGGCGACCAAACCTCCTTGCACAGCGTAATGGCGGCGGGCACCTCGTATTTCTGCAATTTGCCTGTATAAAAGCGAGTTTAATATTAGTTAAATTGATCAGGAAAATAAAATATTATTTAGCTAGACGTTACATTTCCGCGCATGTTCGCTTATTTCCTTGAGTATGGCCTTTTCCATGATTGGCGATGAGCACAACTCCTCGAACGTTTTGTTTTTGAGTCCATTCCGTTCGGCCAACTCTTCTAGATGTTTCTGATTCGGCACGACCAGCGCGACGGTAAATTGTTTTGTTGGATCACCATAGACACAGATATTCTCAATAATGCCACATGTCTTTAACTCTGATTCGACTTTACCCAGGGAGACATATTCACCAGCCTGAAGCTTAACCAAATCCTTCTTACGATCTGCAGGCAAGTTGAGTAAATTTAACAAAGATGTTAACTGGAATTGTATATAATGGGCACATACCAATTATCTTAAGTACGCCATCGGTTTGCACTTCTCCAATGTCGCCGGTTTTGAACCAACGGCGTCCATCTTCCTCGAAAAAGTCCTCATTGGTTTTTCCAGGCAGTTTATAGTAGCCTTGTGACACACAATCGCCACCAATCACCACCTCGCCCTGTGGATAGGGTTTGTTGGTAACGCGGTAGTTGCCCTCTTCCCAGTTGACCAGCCGAATGTCGCAAACAGTCAAGGGTCCTCCAGTGCGGCCATAGGTCATGTCTCGGGCTGCAAGAATTTCAATAAGTCCTTAACATCAGCTTCACTTTTATAACTCTTCAGTCTTACCATCCATCACTGTAGCTCCAGATGTAGTCTCTGTCAGTCCATAGCCTTGTATTAGATCAACGCACAGGCATGTCTTAATCTGTTCGTGTGTGTCGGACGAAAGCGGCGCACCGCCGGACATAATAATGCGCACCTTGCCACCCATTAGCTTGGCCACCTTCTCGAAGACCAACCTATCGGATCAACAAATAGCAAATGTTATAATTTGATTATAAGCTGTCTCATTGTATTTCATACTTGTCAATTAACGGCGTCTGATATCCGCGCTGTATCCATTTGACTTTGTACTGGTAGAGGAATTTGAAGAGCGCCTTCCTGAATGCAGAGCCAGAGTTGACCTTGTCGTTGATGCCCTTGGAGATTCGATCGAGTATCAACGGCACTGATGTCATGCATGTGGGCTTCAATACCGAAGCGTCACCCTTGCAGCCACGCTTAATCTTGCTACTTGTGTCGATAAGCGTCAGCGGTGTTGAGTAACCAATGGAGATGCCAGTCATGAGGCAAACGCTTTCAGCCACCAACTCAAACACGTGCGCCAGCGGCAAAAAGCCAATCAAAACATCTTCCGGATAAATGGTAACCATGTCGCAGAAGCCCTTCATTGTTGCAATGCAATTCTTGTGCGACAGCAAAACACCTTTTGGAGTGCCCGTCGAGCCGGAAGTATACATGATGATGGCAGTGTCCTCGCCCTTTGGTGGCACGTTCTCTGTAAATAACAGACAGTGAAGAAGATTAGAATTTGCTTTTATATAGACTTGTTTATTGGGCTTTATGAATACTTACCAAATTTGCTATCGTTTCCAATTTTAACAACTTGCGCGAATGGCAGTATCTTGACACCATCCTTGAAGCCAGTTGTTTCGGTCTTATGCAATTGATCCTCCATATAGATGATGGTGTTAACCTTGGGGCATTTGTCCAGCAATGTCTTAAACTTTGGTAACAGATCATGCGAGGTGATAACAGTTGTAACTTCAGTTTCGCTTATGCCTACAAGACAATTTTAATCAAATTAGTAAACTAATCAACTGTTTCTTCTTTCCATCTACTTACAGTGGGCCACACCGTCATCGCCTAGCGTAGCATAGACGGTAACGATGGACATGGCCTGCTTGAAGCATCCATGGGCGGCTATCAACCATTCGGCGCGAGTCTCAGCAAAGATGACAATATTTTCCCGTGGTGCCTGGCCCAGTTCACGAAGTCCACGTCCGAAGCTCGCGGCCATACGCTCCGCCTCGATAAAGTTTTTCCACTTGTAGTCGCCCATGTTGTACTTCTTGAAGACGCGTCCGTTTGGCTGTGTTTCGTCCTCTTCGCTAAGTATCTGACGAGTGCCCAGGCAGCGTTTGGTCGAGTGTGTCTTGGCCACATAGTTGAAGACCTTTTCCAGCGTATCGATGTTCTCCTGCAACATTTTCACATGAACCTCGCGCGGCGGCTCCGTGGTGCGGTAAGTCAGCTCAGTTTCGTCATGCTTAATAATCTTTGCCTGCAACGGACGAACAAATATGTGTAAGAAACAATGCGAAAAGTTAAGTAAAAGTTAAAATGTTGCCTTCAAGAACAATACCAAATATGGGAATACCAAGCATGTGTATGACAAGACGTGGTGTTTGGGAAGGTTTTTGGTTTGGATTGGATTAAATTGGCAGGTATTAAGTTAACCATTACAACAAACTGAAACCCATTTGAGTTGCAAGTGAAATTAGTATGGATACCAATATATAAATGTTTCAACGACCGATATGTTGAGCGTGTTGGGTGCGTTGGTGGACGTGGACTTATGTTGTATGTGGAGATCGAACCGTAGATTAACAAAAACACCAATAATTTTGTTTTTTTATTTTGTTTAAAAAGACCCATTTATCTAATTAAAAAACACTTATGTAAATTAAAACCTCAATGTCATCCGCGCTGTATTTGGAGGGCTCATCGACCAATAATTTCTTGTTTATGAGCGTGGCCTGCGAGTTGGAAGGAGGGTTAAAAATACCAATTAGCTATATAGGCATAATAACAGTGCATTTTATTACGTATAGCCTCGCGCGATACTCCTATTAAATTTATGGTCTACAACATTTTCTTCCATTTCCCGCCTGCATTCAAAGCCTTATCAGCCGATAACTGTTGACGTGAGTTAGCCTTACGATGTTATCAAACGGTGACTATGTCACTAGTTCACAAGAAAACTCGCATGCAATGAATCACATATATATAGTAATACGTTAGAGTATTAGGAATTTGCCATGTAAAGCCATCATAGTAGAGCTTTATTCAAATATGCCACGATTTTGTATGACAAATTTTTAAGTTAATGAAATGACTAATCAAATGAATGATTCTTAAGGGCTTTATAAAATTTATTAATAAACATTAAATTGTATTAAACGAAAACATAAATGAAAGATTATTAAACCAGTTAGCTAAACCCTATCTAAACATTATCAAGAACATTACGTTCGATCTATCAAACATTATCAACATAACAACTGCCAAATAGTAAGGAAATCATATTTCAAGCAGTTAAATTCTATCTAAACTTTAATCAACATTGATAACTTGTTCTTGAAAACAATATCTTAACTTTTGCAAATGCTGATTAAGGAAAGAAATGCTTGGATTACTTTATAAGTTCATAAATATACCAACAGTTGGTTATAAATTGAAAGCTGTATAGCTTTAGTTGAACTTGAAGTATAGATCTTGAACCAATTTTAAAGCAATATTCTTCGACACTTTATATTCTACAATTTGTTCCTACGTTTGCCTTATAAACCAGTAAGCTAATTTTTTAATATTCTTTAGAAAAACACAAATGCTTCAACTGAATTCTTTCTTTATAGCTTTCCCCCTCTTGTCTCCGATCTAATTCTAAAAGATTCTTCGCATACATCTATAGCTTCTGTTACAAATTCTTTCCTTGCCTACAATTCACAACTTGTTCAAGCAAGACTAACGCTACTTGTTATATAACTCTAACTTTACAGTTGCTTTTGAGATTCTGTTTCTTGACTGAACTCCTAGTTAAACATATATCAAAAGTTGGTAACTTTTTGGTATTTAATCCAAATGTATATTTTTTTTTAATATTGAATAATATATTTTATATTTAAAAATAAATTATATATTCAAAATATATTTTATATTTTAAAATACATAATATTATAAAAGAAGTAATATAGAATTTCTATAGATTAACTTTCTATAGAGTTACTGTCTATAGCTTTAATTTCTCTAAAACAGTTACTAGGCTAACACTAATCCAATATATAAACAAAACCACAATGGACAATTAACTAACCTAATTTGAGTTAAAAACAAAAGCAATACAATTGGAAAAGTTAAACTTGAAATGACTTTGCATGATGAACAAGCTAATTGAAACACTGAGAGGCTGTGCAATTTGTTCAATAATAATAGAGCTAAAAGTAGAAGTCGAGAAGCTGTGCACATACACATACACATACGCAATACTTAAAACTAATTGGTAAAAGTAAGCATGCGATGGAGAAACTCAAAGCTGAAACAAATATTTAAAAAAAAAATACTAAAATCAACAACTTAAGCAGGTTTTGCCACACTAAAAAATAAACCTTCCGGCTGTCAGCTTTAGATTAGAGTCCAAGTATTCGTATACATAATCGCATTCGCACTCGACTTACCTTGACACGCCGTGAGTCCTGTCGACGTTTCCATGGTGCCTGCATTACCAAATAGACCGGCAGCGTTATTATATCATAGACGAACGCCAGCGCCTTGATGGCGCCCAGTGCGCTCTGCACCCAGAAGCTATCCATTCTGAGGGAAAAAAAAGAAAGAAAACCAAATGGAAATTAGTTGAAAATTCAATTTAATGCAACTGCAAGCGATCAACTATATATATATATATATATATATATATATGTAAATATACGTATATATATATATTTATGTATGTGCTTATATTACGAAATCTAGCTAGAGTAAATCACTTGGTTAGTTCTAGTGCCGTCGCAAGTTGAAAGCTAACTGATTTCAGTTGGCAAATCTTTCCGGCCCCAATACTGAAAAAAAGGGTTGCCAATCGCTCAATTGTTGCTGTTGCTGCTGCTTAAGCGATAAGACGCTGATAAGAGGCAAAATTTTCATCAATAACGTTAGCGTGAGCGTAGCTTGCAGCAGAGCCCTTAGTTCAGTATTGAAAGTGGATTAAGTGGATTAGGATTGATCTCAGTTCACTAACAGGACCAGCTGCTCTCTCCACTCTTTAACAGTTCTCCTTCCCTCTCTAAGATATTATATGTCTTATCAAAATACAAATATAAAAGATCCATTTAATATAGAAACATCTTAGTAGAGGTAGATTAAGATCAATGTGTCTTAGTCTACTGACAGCAGAAGCTGCTCTCTACTCTATCTTAACAGTTTTTCCCTATCTCTATGGCTCTCTCTATCGCCATTCTCTCTGCCCGTTACTAACTCTTATCAAATCTAAATATGATTTTCTTCAATCAATTCTCTCCGACTAAGTTCAACTTTCCTTCACCTAAAATCACTTGCACAATTGTTAAATGTGCTTTAGGCCTAATAAAGATTTATACTCTGTTTCTTCTAGTTCTTAATTCATAAATATTGGGTCATAATAATTTGTCAACCCAATCATAGATTAAAAGCCATTAATCTTAAAGTGATTTATGATGCGCTAAACTAAATTATGTTACCCCAATTATTACTATAAACTTTAAGATTAAATTCATTTGTAGCAGCCACAGATTAACCCCTTTGGGCTATTTTTATTGTGCTATTTACAGCAATTTTCGGTCTGGCCTAATCAAAGTAAGCTATAAATAGAAAAAAGTGACTCAGCTAAAACTTAGAAACTTAAATTTATTGAGGTAATTAAGTTTTATGCTGTTAGTGTAGGTCTAGAAGAACTTTCGAATTTTGTGCGTGTGAAAACTATTTTAGATCTCAGATGAGAAATCAAAATTTCATTAAACACCTTTTGACAATATTAAATGAATGGGAGACGAAGACGCAAGGTAGAGCTTATTTCTCTAATACTTAAACTTAATTTGTCAATCCCATCCCAATCTTAATCGAACTTAATAGCGCTTCAATCTTAATTTGCCAAAAGCTTTGCCTTGTTAAAGTAAAGTATACTGAAGTATAAATATAGAAATAAAATTAAAATAAATATATAAATAATTTTAAAAATGTATAAATAAATTCTAGTTTTTGATGTGGTACTTAATTGAGTATAGATTTATATATATATCAATTTTAATTGGTAGAAAAGGTGATTTCATCTGTAGTTAAATTTATATAGATTTAATATAATTATGTGATTATATAATGATATAATACATACATAAATATATAATAATTATATATTAAAATATGAACTATATAATAATTATATAATAAAATATGAATCATATAATAATTATATAATAAAATAAGAATTTTATAATTATACAATCAAATAAAAATATATTTTGATAATAATTTAATGTTCTTTTTAAAAAAAATTAATTTATTCCAATCATTCTAAATATTTATATTTATATTTTTTTTAAATATTTTTATATAAAAATTTTTGCTGCTTTATATTTCTATGAAAATCTAACTATTTATTTAGTTGATTACCCATTCGTCTGTCTAACTAACACCTGAAATCTCACCAAGCTGAAGGTTATTTATATATATATATATATACATACATATTTTTTAAGTTTAAGCCACTATCTCCAGACCAACGTACCACCTGTAGGCAATCAGCGACACCTAGGTACATGTATGTATATGTATATGTATATATACATATATATATATATATATGTATGCAATTGTAGATAGTAATGTGGCCTAGGGGTTTATTCACGTGAAACTGTGTGTGTGTGTGTGAAATAACATGCTAATCAGCAGCTGTATGTGAACTCAATTATCAACCTTTGCACTGAATCCAGTACGTTATCAATACGGTAAGCGTATAATTAAAGTTTAAAGTCTCAAGTAGCGTGATTTCGTTTTCTATTTTTTACCTACCCAAACTATTATTGATATGCGCAATTCTATCAAAATCAAATAATAATTTATAGACATAGATATCAGCAATTGATGTTGGATATATATTTCAGACATGACAAGATATCAGCGAGTATTTTCTCTATATGCAAAATAATCGAATGTTCGCTATTTTATTGTACTCGCAATCAGTGCTTAATGTATGTATATTAAAAACCTGTTGATAACGCGCGTTCCACTTGATAAGCAAAGCGTAGCGACGTCACGTCCCTGAACTTGAACGCATGCACAACTGACTGGATTACGACATTGCGTGGCAGCAGAAACGCATCTAAATATGTCGGACAACAACAGATCAGAGTTACGGATAAATTATTATAATTATAGCTGCTGATTCTGGCTCATTTCATGTGTCATTGAGTGCGCATCAATCAAATGAAGTTGAGTATTCACTCTAATAACGAATTGCATACTAATTATTTCCAGTCAATTTGAGTCGAGTCTATTAATAATACATTCGATTATCATTTATAGCACCTTAGATAACAGACAGGTGAACTAAATTAGATACAATTTTTGTTAACAAGTGCTTGAAGACAATTAAATATGCTGAATGCGCATCTAGGCAATATTTCTGTGATAATTAGAGAAATTTTATAGATATTTATAGATATGTTTTATATAGATGCAATGCAACCCAAAAACAACTTATTTCTGTCTTTCAATTTTAGCTTAAAGTTTCTTACTCGATCTCTAGCCTATGCAAATGTCTGTTGAATTATTCATATTTATAATTTATTTAAATGTTTATCTGTCATAAAACCTATTCGAGCTCTTGATAAATATTAGAAAATTCACTAATATATATATTTATATATATCATAAGCAGGACAAAACATAACTTAAATATCTAACCTATCCCAAATATATTTAAGACATTTTTCTTTACAACTCCTTCCCATAGTTTGTAGCACAGATAACATAAATATGTACATAGATAGATAGATAGATCAAGTTTGGAATGAAATGATACTTACTGCGCATCATCTTCGATGAACATGTTGCCAAGCTTTACTGTGGCAAGCCAAGCGGTTGAGAGACGGAGCGATACAGATAGGTAGGAAAGCACACACACCAACACACACACGCAAACACACACACACTCGCAGTCGCACTCTCACTCACACACACACTGAAACGCAGTTAGCGATGAGCGGGTGGGTTAGATATTTTAGATGTCAGTTTCTCAATTGAATATGTCCTTGTGGCCAATCCAAGCGGTACAGTTGCGTTCTTGATGGCAATGCTCGGGATGCGTGATGCGTATGCGGATGTTCTACGTAGTTAGCTATAAGAAACAAAGAGTTCGGGACAAACAAATGTATGCAACATTTAGACGATGATGTCACTGTTCTGCACTTGTAATCGATGTTTCATTTACCTACAAATGAGAGAGAGAGAGAGAGAAGAGATGGATTTATGTAATGAGTCAATAGGGACAATGAATAGGTAACAAATATAGATAGATATAATGTATATATAGTAAATATGCCTTCACCAAGTGGGGAAAAAGTCTTAACACATAAATAATTCCATTCAGAAAAAAACATTTAAAATATATGGTAAAAGATAAGCGAGAAATTCGTTAAAATAAACATATGAAACAAGTAAGAACGTTGCAGTCGGGCGCTACCGACTGCGGGATACTCATTCACACCCGCACAGATCACGCCCATTGCCACGTCCACAATTCGTTTGTACACATATAATTTTTTGGAAATCAATAGAGGAGATCAGCAGTAATATCTGTATATAATTCTGATTTTCTCACTGAGAATCGGAAAAACGTATAGTTTTTCCCGATTTGCCACGCCCCCAGTAGGCGTAGACATATAATTTTTGGCCAGTTCTTAGAAGTAGTGAAGGGTAACGTAAGTGTGAAATTTGGATGCTTACACTCAAAAAATGCGAAAATTACAGGGTATTTTTTAGCCGGGCATACCCCATAAGGGGCGTAAAATTTATTTTTGGCGCATCGATAGAGGAGCTCACCAGTAACTTACCATCCAATTTTGAAGCTTCTAGCTCTAAAACTGTAGGAGCTACAAACTTTTGCGGTTTGCCACGCCCCCTATAGGCGTAGATATATTCGCCATATCTTTTCCAATTTGGGTTGTCAACCCGAGTATATATACCAAGTTTCAAGTCTCTAGCATCAATAGTGCTCAAAATATTACAGAATTTGAAAAATCACTATATAGTCAGATCCGATTTGCCACGCCCCTAGTAGGCGTGGATATATAGATTTTTGGTCGATCTTCATAGGATCGTATCAGTAACCTACGTGCCAAATTTGGGCGTTTTAGCTTTAAAACTGTAGAAGATACAGTTTTACCCGATTTGCCACGCCCCCAATGGGCGTAGATATATCCGCCATAGCTTTTTCAACTTGAGTTGTCAACACAAGTCTACATTCCAAATTGCAACTCTCTAGCACCTCTAGAAGTAGTGTTTCTGAGGTATGGGCAAATGCATTTTCCGATTTGCCACGCCCCTAGTGGGCGTATCGGGAAAATCTTGACACTTTATAATTCGAGGGTATACACGAGTATATATTCCAAATTTCAACTCTCTAGCTTCAAAACTGTGCAAATGGTTTGCGTTCATACGGACAGACGGACAGACGGACAGACGGACAGACGGACGGACAGCGTGACGGACATTGCACAAAACCAATATACTCATTTCACTTTGTGAATGAGTATAAAAATTGTTGTTTTTTTTTATTTTTGCTTTCATTAAACAAAAATTTGAATATGATTCAAGCAGAAAAACAAGTTCTTTGGTTTTGGCTTGCAGAGACTTGGTCTTTAGCCAAAATGTGATAATAGGCGCAAAGAAAGAAAGAAAGAATGACGGAAAGACTAGAGTACAGATACAGATACAGATACATTTATAGCTATAGATACAGATACAAATATGCTCATTTAAATATACGTAAAATGCGTGAGTGTCAGCATGTATTTGTGTTTATATATAAATATAGACAGCACAGAAATTAAATTTAGACAATCGAAATTCGAATTGCGTAAGAAGCGCGCATAATGCCAAAGAGAAAGAGAAGACAAAACATTTTATGCGTGTAAAATTCGCATTTTTTTCTGTAGTTTGTCTAGCGAAAATATTGACATAGGTCATGCCCGATGCCCGATGAATGGATTCACAGACGGAACATTCTTTTCTTTTTCTTTTTACAGAAAACGCGTCGACAACTTTTGTTTATGTTGAGAACAGAAGACTGCGACAACAAAGAACGAGTTGTAAACAATTTCAAGCATGGTCAAAGTCTACAGGTAACTCCCATTGATAAATTTGGTAATAAATTGATTCCCATATCGCTTGCTTCAAACAGTTTATTAGAATCTGCTGTCTAGATAAATGAATTCTGAAACTGACCAAAGTTCAGAGCTGTGAAACGATCAAGTTATAAAACAAACGTTAATTAACCTAAAACACACTTGAGTCAAATTAATGTACTGTTGCTGGGAAGTGCTCGACGGGCAGATACCCGAACTACGGCAACATATAAGGATTTGCTTGAAAAATATGTTATTGAATAACTTTTATTATCAAATATGATCAAATGTGTGATTTTTAGGTTATGCATCTGACATTTAACTGCCTATTAATCCCTTAAGGCCTAAATATTCAATTTAAAATTAAAAACTAGTAAATTATTTATAAACAGGCTATACATTACAAATGTATACATTCAAATTCGATATTTTTAGCTCATGTCACAAGATCAAAATTGATTGGAAAGCTTGACTTAACACAACTCGAAGTTTTTCATATTGAGTGACAATGTGTACCTAAACGAACGTTGAACTCTGTGGCGTACATCGAGTATAGATACAAAAACAATAACAACCATAACAAAGAATTTCAGAAATAACTGAAAATTTGCAAAATACTTAAAATTTACTTATATATTTTACAATTGACTTTCAGAAAATAAACAAATATTTACAACTTCGAAGCGTAAGAAAAATAAATAAATAAATTTTTTTTAAATACATACAAATGAATTTTTGTGAATAATTTAAATTCTAATAATAAATAAATTTAGGGGCAGCTAAGCTAATATAGATATTAACAAAAATATATAAATAATATTCATTTGAAAACTTAATTAGTTAAACATTTAAGCAACCTAAACTGCAAATTAATTTGTGCTATAAACGCAATCGCAATAATCAATTGCAGCCAATTGCAATAATCAAATTGTTAATGTTAATGCATGAAAATTGTATTCAAACAGAGAGTGCGAGAGAGAGAAAAAACTTGTTCCATAGATCATTTTAAAAGCATTCACAATTGTAGTTGTGTCTGAGTTGTGAACTTTGAACGAAACTTATGAACGACGACGACGATCGTGACCCTGATCAAAGTTAAATTGCAAACTGACAGCAACTAGGTGGAACCATAAGAAGCAAAGGTTTCTTATACACGTTCACCAAGTGCAAAAGGGCATATTCGGTTGCACTATGAACAAAAGAGAGGACAAGATAAGAGAAACATTTGAATATTCTATATACTACAGAGACATTAATATATGAAACTTATATAGCTACAATCCTTAGCGGATCGGTTATAACTATATTTTTTGGTTTTATATTCTCTACAGATGGAAGTATATATATTAAAGTTTACTGGAGACTTAGCAAATCCAAAAAGATATAGCTATATCATCTACAATTTTAAAGCCATAATCAATAAGCTTTTCGATTGAGTTTACTCTTGACTTACTATACAAATAGTTCTATATAATCATTCTAAAGACTAGAAATTTTTTGAATTGCTAACAAGTATTATGCAGTCGATTGCCTCGATTGCTTAGACGACGACACCGATCATCTCGCTAAACAGCAATGCAAACACATACACAACACTCACACACACACATATAGTAATCTGGATTAAGACAATCAGGAAATGAGGCACACGTATCACTTGATTAGCGTCAAACATGTTTTTTGAGTACTTTTATAACACAACAAGAACAACAGCAGCAACAACAACAACAAGTCCGACCCCATATCCAAATATCCATATGAAACAAGTGAATAAACGAGAGAAAACTGATTTAATCAAAGATAAAAATATGTTTGTATGCATTATGTTTTACTACAAAATCTGTCATCAGAATCATCAGCTCTAATGTGAATTGTCATTATGTTAATAATAGCTTTTAATTCGAACTGAACCATTAGCTCATATACATTAGTCAGCCATTAATGATCATTAGCTTATCAACTGAAATCTCTTAAATACCACAAATTTTTATTCTCGCTTTCATTACAAAGTTCAGGTTTCAATTCACATTCAATTGTCTGAGTGAAACCAATTAATTGCATTGATTTAAAAACAATTGCAGACGTAGCATTAATTATAGACTGTGCATATGCAATTGTTGTAAATAAATGAATATATATATATGCGATATATATATATATATATATATATATATATATGCGTATTATATATATATATATATATATATATATATATATATATATATATATATATATATAATGTATGTTTACTTTATGGCAGCGTATTTGAATGAAGTCAAGAAATGTGTTCACTCACAATATCATATCAAATTGCGTTCCATATAGCCATATGCTACATAGTTTGGTCTGTCTGTCCGTCTATTTGTCTGTTTTGGAAACTATTTCTAAGAAACTGGGCATAAGTCTAGCTATTTTTATTGTGAATTAAATATATAATATACTACTATAACATTAATATTATACATATATAAATTAAATAAATAATTATATTTTTAGATCATTTTAAATTAATTTTCCATACTTCTTCAATCAATTTTGTTCCTTAAGTCTTAGCAATATTTAGCAATCAAAATACGAGCAATACGAACAAAAAATTTTAGTTCTTTTGGCCAGTAGAATAAATCTAGATGATTCTAAAAACCACAGTTTTTTATACAATTTTTAAAAAATCATGTTCAAATTTGGTTTTTTTTTTTAGCTTTTCATAGATCTGCGGAAAATCAGAAATGATACAGATCAAAAAAACTTAATAGCACAGTAAAAACTATATTACTTTGATGGATTTTTCAATTTATGAATACAAATCTTTATTTCCGAATACAAACCTCTAAGTGAAAAAACTCTTAAGTGAACTTTTTTACTTTTGTACAAGTAATTTTGTAAAATTATAATGCGCCGATAGTACAGGACTAATAATAATTTCAAAAATAGATTTCTTTGCAATTTAAGTTTAGAGCATCTCGAACACAAAAAATTTAGTTTCAGATTCTTAAGCAAAAGAACATAAAAAGCGTTATTAGAATTTATAAAATTTTGTTAGCTAATTTTATTGCATTTAAGCAACTTGCTCTACCACTCTTGTGGAAAGATAAAGTCCTATAAATAGAAAAATAGAAAAATAGAAAAATAGAAAGAAACTTGAATTTTCATGACTTTTAAGTCAAATTAAACGACAGCTTAACATCAGCTTACTATATATGTACATATTATTAATAGCTTGCAAGTGTCGGCTATATAGTTTATTTCCCATTTTCATTTAGTGTACTTTAAGAAAGGCACGTTTTCCACTTTTTTTTTACAGTTTTCAGCACATATGGCACAACAAACATAAAAACAAATATATATTAAAAATAAAATACAATTTGTGGAAATCATTGAGCCAAAGGCGGACTGAACGTCACGCTCGACTAACTGGAAATGAAACTGATAGACAGACAACAACGACAACAACAACAATAACTGGCTGAACAGCCTCGAACTTGAAAATGCATTTGTGCATATTGACGACGTTTTCATTTCGATTTCACTGACATCAGCTAAAAAAAGGAAAAGCAGCAATATATATAATATGTATAATATATATAATATATATTTATACATATATATATAATATATATCAGAGACAGAGGCAGAGTCTGAAAGTTCTTTAAACGACAATCAGGCAAGGCAATTGGCACGGCTGCACAAAGTCCAATTGAGGTGCAAAGTCCCGTCCCAGTCAGGTAATCGAGTAATTGAAATAGTAGAACGTTATACCACAACATAAATATTTAGATCCATGATTATGTGAACTATTCGAAGCCATATGAAGTTGCCAATGGAAACATCAGTAGAGTAAACTAGGCAAAAGAAATGACTCCGACTAGCCGATGATAGTCGAATGAAATGCAATCCTTTGTGTTCAGTTAAATGAATGGGTTTTCTCTTTACTTTAGCAACTAATTAGTGAGTGCAGTTAAATGCGTTAAAATTAGCTCGTAGTTAATTAGCAAATACATATATTTATTTGTAAACTAATTAGGTATTTAATAGATTTACTTAGTCACACCAATTGGGTGCAAAAGTATGTACAAATTAAAAAAAAAAAAAAAAACATTTTTAAACAGAATTTGGAATTACCTGTTCAACAACAACTAAATAAAATTAATTATTTTTAAAACTTTTTTTTATGATTTTTTAAAATTGTTTTTCAACAATATGTGAATTTTTACTTTTAAAAAGTGCTTGAAAAAGTCTCTACATTATATATTTAAAATGCAAATTTTAATTTTAAATTTGACTTTGAAAACTCTTAATTAATTTCTATTTACCTAAATGAATTTACACCTTGTTAAGCTAACGAGCTAATTTGCTCGCATTTCTCTACACAGGCACTTGAACTTTGACATTCGAGCGACTATAAACAATGCCACAAGGTGCTTAAATCAAATTGGCGCATAACGGTATACGTTAATCATCAACTTGTATCGATGACACGCGAGCTGCCTTGACATTGACGTGTGCAAGGCGGTAGAGGGCGCCTGTCAATGCTTCCTCATGCACACACACACACACATGCCGGCATGAATATGCAGTTGCATTGCAAATTATAAGAGCGCATGTGGCGTTATTTTCAACTGACCTATGATCGAAATACTTGTCGATTGAGTGAGCGAGAGCGCAATTATTCTTGTGTCATTGTCTCTATGTCTCCTTTATCTCACGCTCTCACTCGGACGCACACACACATATATACACACATACATATGTGTCTCATTTACTCAAATGGGGTAACAAAATCATCGTATGACTGTGTCAAAGTCCAAAATAAAAATAATTTTCAGTTTGTGCTTGTTGAGCGCGCACATAAAATGAGAAAAATGCTCGGTAAGAAGATTGAAATAAAACAACAACAGCAACAACAACAACTCATATTTGCACGAAGCGCTGAATATTTCATTAAATAAAAAGAAGAAGAAGAAGAACAGGCGAAAGAGTAACAGATCATGCAAAACAAACAAACCGAAGATTGTGTGGGAGACTTTTAAATAGATTTGATTACAGGCAACTGCAGCCAAGTGACCACAAAAAATTAAAGAGCGCGCGTAGCAGCACGAAAGAGCGGCGAGAGCGAACAAGCAAATGCACACTCACACACTCACTAGCATAAACAGATAAGTAACCAGACAGATTTTTCGCTCTTTTGCACTCGCTCATTTCGCCTGCTCGCAAGGCAACTACTCCCGATCTTGTGTGTTAGTGTGAGTGGGAAAGTAATGTGGCACTGACGTTGACGTCAACGTCGCCGTGTCTACTCACTGCTTTAACACATGCATACACACACGCATACATGCATGCAAGTGACCTAGACAAGCATGCGTCTAGTTATCTTTAGAGTGACCATCACACAACAGCTTTCCCGGCACAGCACGTGCGCTGCAAAGTGAAAATTTTCCACAAGACAAACTCTTTGGCCATGATCATGATTACTGAGCGCGCGCACGTCGCAAAAGGCCGGTTTAATGGTTTTTCAGCAACAGAAAAAAATAAATAATACGGGCAATTCAATTCAATGCTCCACGCCGTTGGCAAAACCGGTTAGAAAATCTTTTCGCATAAATTTCAACTTCGTGACTAAAGCAAACATTGTTTGCAATCAGTGTAGGTGTGCTGGTCTGTGTGTGTATGTGTGTGTGTGCTTGATTGTTTATCCGTTATAGAAGCAAACGTGTTTAGTGCGGCATGCCAAACTTAGAACGTATTGAAGCCACCCACAAAGAGAGGGAGAGGGAGAGGGAGAGAGAGATATACGTCTTATATACATACATACAAACTTACATATGTATGCATGTAAACAGTAAACAGTAAACATAATTATTATATATACTGCGTATATACATATTTCTACATATGTAAATGAAACCCAAAATAGATTACATCTAACAGTTTCAAGGAATTTTTCATGGTAAAATTTAAAAGAAAAAAAAATACTTCCTATGCCAAATTTGTACACTCAGTCACGAAGTGAAATGAGTATATTGGTTTTGTGCAATGTCTGTCTTGCTGTCCGTCCGTCAGTCTGGCCAACTGTCCGTCTGACTTTCCGTCCGTATGAACGGAAGCCATTTCGCCGCTATTGAAACTAGAGACTTGAAGTTTGGAATGTATACTCCTGTATACGGTCGTCTGATAAAGTGTCAAGATTTTTTTTTGGTAAATCGGGAAAAACTGTATCTTTTACAGTTTCTCAGTGAGAAACTTAAAATGTTACAACAATGTTACTGTTGACCTCCTCTATCGATTTGCCAAAAATTATATACATATAGACCAAATCGGATATTCTAAATTTTGCAATAGACTAAAGCTGTGCGGGCGTGAATGAGTATTGTTCAGTCGGTAGCGCCCGACTGCATCGTTCTTACTTGTTTTTTTTGTTGCCTTTCTTCTATTATCTAAAGTCTTAAATGCCCATAAAATACATATATGACACTTATATATCTACATCTGTTAGGCTCATTGGAATTACAACACTTTTCTACACAAGTCAAATATATAATCAAAAGCATGGTCACCCCAAGAACAAAGGCGAATAAACAAGCGCAAGGTAAGCCTTACAATTGTTTTTGGTTTTTACAATCAACGTAGGATTGTGAAATATAATTATATGATAAGTGAGCCACGTCATAAAATTTAGAAGGGTTGCAAACACTATGGACATAGATTATATATGTATGTATATCTACACGATGATGATGTAACTTTATAGATATTAAATTATATTATTATTAAATATATTAGATTAGATCATCAAATAGTTCTTACTGAAATATCAGACAGTTATAAGAATGCCCTAAAGCATAAGTCAGTCATGATGATGTAACTTTAAAGTGATTAATTACATAAAGCATACTTGATGTAGATATTAAGGAATTGATAGATCGAAGAACAAATGCTTGCTGACACTTCTGGCTATAATGAATAATACTATGTATAAAAAGCTGAAATTTTAAGTACTCTAAAGAATTTTGATACTTTAAGGTAATTGTAACTTTAAATTTTACATATATCTTAGAAAAATAGTTGATTTTTACCTATTATTCTTCTAAGATATTTGTCAAATTTTAAACTTTAATTCATTTTTAATATCAAAATTCCTTAGAATATAAATTTAAAATTTCTAAAGAAATTAAATACTGTTTATAGCAGAAGCAAATTTAGCCCAAAATATGGTAGGTATTTCCAAAATTTAATTTGCATCAATATTAAGAAAAGATTTGTTTATATTATAAATTGCAGTACCTATCATATAGAGTTTCGATCCGATTGATAACCTGATATATTATATTATCAGATCATATATTCTATAATATTATATATTATATATATCATCTGTTAAGACTTTTTCTTAAAAATAAACTCTTGTTTATAATATGTATCTAAAGTATAATTATATATGTAAATTGTATTATTATATTATATATCTTAACTACTTTAGACCTCATTTTAAAATAGATAAATGATTTTCCGGGATTAGACTAGTTTATCTCTTAATGTATTATATATGGGTCTATGCAAAAAGATCTAAATTCCACTTAAGGGCAAAGGTAGCTAGCGCCAGAGCACTATATACATTCATACATACATATATGAAAGCCCAAGAATCGCGTGACTTTCTGGCATGGTCTCAACTGCAACAACGGAAAAGCGCCAGACACATTCACAACTGGGTGCAGGAAAATCGGCCGAGGGTTGATAGTGTGGCAACATGCTGTGGCACGTTTTTTTCTTCTTTTTTTTGTAGTCTTCTTTGGCCTTTGGATATACCAGCTGAAAATCGTATGAGTTTCAGGGGAAATGTTGCGCAGCAACAAAGCACGTCAAAAGTGCGGCGAAGAGAACGAATAGGGCGAACAGGGCGAAACGGGGCGAATAACATCAAGCAATAAATTGCATCGCGTGTGACGTCGGCGTCAACTGTACAAGAGCGCGGTGTGAAGGCGAAGAGAGCATACGTTAACCAAGGCGCGGGGCTAAAAGGTCAAAGAGCACATTGTTTACAACGTTGAATACTCCTTGGCCCCTATGGACGGCTGCTGTTGCTGCTGCTGCTGCTGCTGCTCTGCTGTTGCGCAGCTGCTGCTATTAGCAATTGGGTTTGGCCATGAATGAAAGCTGAGGCCGGCAAAATACATACATATACTTACATATGTTACATATGTATGTATGTATATGTATGTAAGCAAATACATTTGTATAAGTGTATTGAAAGGAATTACAAAATAAGTTGAAAGACGTGGGACTTAAAAATAATAATAATAGAAAATAAATAATAAAAAATTAATGATTGATAAGTAAATAACACATAATAAAAAAATATTAATAAATAAATAAATAATAAATAATGAATAATAAAAATATAAATATTAATATTAATAATTTATTTAAGTGATAAAATTCTCTTAAAATCCAAATAATTTTAAAAATAAAAATATAAATAAATAAATCAACTTTTTTTAAGCGATAACAGTCTCTAAAAAATCCACAACATGAGAAGAAGAAACCGAGTAAATTTCAATTACAACTTACATTTATAACGGTGAAAATTGCAAACCGCAACTAACAAAACGTGACTGACGCCCCAGCTGCCGAGTTTGATAAGCGACTGCAAGGGCAAACGCTTCCGGGCCATAACACAAGCCGCACCCGAGAAATCAGTTAGCCCGTCTCTAAAATTGAAAAATGCAGCAATATTTTCATAGGGCCATCAACGCTCACTCGGCTCAGCTGGGCAGCCAGCGCCTTCGCCTGCGATGACAACAACATAAACAGATGACACATCACACACACACTTTCAAACACACACACTCACTCACACACACACACACACACAGCGAACAGATGACCCCCAAGCAGACTCCCGCCGCGTGACCCTCAAAGTCCAGAACTCGCATGATTTTCAGTTGGTATATAACAAAACCAAGCAGACACAGCCCGAGTGGGTGTAAAAACAGAGCGACTGAGTCAGTCAGCTCAAGAGCGAGCAACAGAGAGAGAGAGAGTGAACGACCCTGGAAGAGAGCGTGCGCGTAAATTTACAAGAAAGCACTTGATGCACGTGCTAAGAGGGGAACTAGCCAAACAGCAGAAAGAGAGAGAGAGAGAAAGACAAAAAGAGAAGCAATTAATAAATTGTGTTATTAATGCATTATTTATATGAATATAATTATTAAAAATTTTAAATATGATCAGATAACAACACAAAATTGCCATAATCAAAATATATAAAAAAAAAAAAATTTAAAATAATTCAATAGGCAAATAAACAAATGATTTGTTTGATTTGCGCTCCGTTGCCATTGACAACAATTGCATAATGCAAATATTGCGTAGCGCTCAATGCAATTGCTCTCCTGCTAAATAAAAACTAGGTCAACGCGCGCGCTGCTGCTGTTTACCGCAATAACAAATTGTTAAAATTTATAAACTTATAAGAGCACTCGAGTGTATAAGTAAACGTATAAGATGACCAGCTGCATTTGTATTTTCGACACGGACCATTGGATCAGGTGGCGTGATATTTGAGCCGCCGCCGCCGCCGCCACGCCGGCAAAGGGCAAACAAACGGGTGTGAGAGCGAGAGCGAGCATATGCACGCCTATCTCTATGCATTTGTGTTAGTGTATATGTATGTATGTACGTGTGACCTGCGTCAGCTGAGCGACAGACAGGAAGAACAATCTAACTACATAACTAACTAATTATATACATTAAAGAGAGTGAAAGAAAGTATACATTTAATTTAAATAGCTTACCTGCTGTATAATTATAAAATTAATAATGTTGTAATTTCCAGTGCATTTGCGTCGTTGTATTTGAAATGCCGTTATTTGCATTCACAAACCGAGAGAGGCAGCGAGCGAGAGAGCGGGGAGAGAGCGAAGAGCGCGCACATGTAATAAACACCAATAATAATAAATTTAATATTAAACATGGAATATTAGTAAACAATTAATTTAAATATAAATGCAACACACACACAGAAATATTTAGTTAAGACGATTTAGCCACATTCCAACGTTCATTTTACTGACTGTTCTTTGAAATGAAACTTTCACCAAATTACACACTTATGCACATTTTTTTCTTTGTAGCTGCGCTTTTGCCAATTTGATGGCATGTTCACACATGCACACACAAACACAAAACATACACACATATACACGCATACACAGTTCGTTCACAACCGGACGAAAGGCGAACAACAACAATTTCTTACTTACACAAAAGCTTTAAAGTTAACGACGTTTGTGCTTTCAATTGCGTTTTAAAATATTTAGTATGCGTCTTAATTTCGCGCCCGCATCTACATACGTAGGTATGTACGTATGTATGATCACTCAAACTTCTTATGTTTGTATGTATGCGTAGGAAGATATATGTACATACATATATATGCGAATAGCCACAACGCGTCCACAGTACAACGTTCTCAAAACACGTTGAGTTTGCTTCTGATACGTGTATAAAATGTCGCCGTCGCTTTTGCTTTTGCCACGATTATTTTCACCGTCTGATTCGGACCACTCACTCACTCACACTCTCACACACACACACACGCACAGGCGAAACTGTTTGCAGTTACTCTCTTTCTCTCTCTCACTTTTGCGGTTCAGTTGCTTTATTTTTGCTTGCTGCTGCAGCGCATGCAGTTGCACTTGCACACCTATACCGTTAATATATAAGTTAATAATATTATGCACTATTTCAAATATTCGATTTAGAAGCTGCAGCGGTTTTTGCTGTTACTCACACGCGGCGCGCTTCCAATTGTTTTTTTCTTTTATATCTTTTTCTTGTTGATGTTTATATCGTATTCAAATATCGATAGATCGAAATGTAATTACAAGATTTTTTCAAATTCTTATGCTATCGATAGTTGATAGTTGTCATTAGGCAGCAGCATTCAGTGATCAAAATTTACGCTTAAACCGAAATTTGCAAATAACATAAATTCACATGTAATTTAGACTTAAAAATAACGTGAAACACAAATAAAATGTAGTAACACATATATCGATACTTCGCCATAAAAAGCATCGGTATTTTAATGCGATACTTCCATACATATGCTATTGCTTTTGTATTTTTTCTTTTTGACTTACCTTCGTCATTATTGACTTTGCAATGACAGAGTGCATATCACGTGTTTTTGGCGTTGCCACACGGTGCAAATATTAGTTGATGAAATAGCTTAACCAGTTTTCTTACTTAACGAATCATCAAAGCCTACCACCATCAGCGTGGCCACCTATAGTAGAGACGCAAACCCCGTATTATGTGCACACGCAACTTATCAGCTCTAAAGTAGGCCACTATTTATTCTTTGCACAAAAAATGCGCACAATTTACCGTTAATAATATATGACAAAATTTTGATTTTACGAAAATAAAAGAATTTTACATTTGTTTCATGGGTAAACTTGTGAAAGACAGGAGACATTTTTTACCAAATTTTGAGTTATACGTCTAGATTGGATGGACGGAATTAGAGCCGCTCTTAAAAATACCAAATGAAAGACCAATTATTGTGGGTCAAGAGAAGGTAAGCTAACTGCATAGCAAAAGAGAAAGACATTCAGAAAGAGACGCCGTCAGTGCAAACGAAAGGAGAACAACAACAGTTTTACACGAACGCTACACATAAGAGAGCGTTGCTGAGCAGAGCAAAAAGCAAAAGAGACTCTTGCAGCAAGCGTTAAAGTTCGTTAAGCTAGTGGGACAGAGCAGGACATAGCATGGCTGCTACTTACACTCATTGTAACTCGCTTACTCTCCCTGTGGATAAGAAAGTAGCGCAGCGAACGAAAATCTTCGTTAAACTAGTGCGACAGAGCAGGACTGGCGATTGTGAGTGAAAAACTGATGGTCATACAACTAGTGCGACAGAGCAGGACGCAACATTGCTGCAGTAAGTACTGAGTACTTTTATTGCTCTTCGAAATCTCTTAAGATAGTTTGATATTTATGGATACTTAATATATGTATGTATAATATAGCAAAACACAAATAAATAAAAATATAATCTTTAAAAATGTCTATAATTATTGCAGATCAAAGAAATCATCTTTGGAAAACTCATGCACCAGATCAAACTCAGCTCCAATCACATAAACCAAAAACAAAAGATACAAAATCCATGAAAATATTCCAATCGATCGCCGCGAAGAGAAATTCAGGATCAGGCACCACCACAGCTGGGTCCATATGGCCAGCATGATGAATATGTAACAGTTATCGCCATATTCTCCATACAGCCAATACGTAGAGCCCTTTAGGCGCACGCCCGAATTGAATAGGAAAGCCACGGCCAGGCCAACGACAATACCTGTAAGAAATATATAATTTAATAAAAAATGTAATGAAAAAAATTATATAATTATACAAATTTATAAACAAAAAATTTAATTAAGAAATCTAAATGTATGTATAAAATAAAAATAAATTATATAAATCAGATATAACAATAAAATATAAAACTAAAAATATATATAAATAAAATATATATATAAAATAAATAACTAAAATATATAAATAAAAAAAAAATTAAAATAAAATACATAAATTAAAAATAAAAAGTATAAGTAAAAAATATTTTTAAAAATATAAATAAAATATAAATAAAATATATATAAAAATTATATAAATAATAAAAATATATTTTTAAAAAAATATTAAATCATATATTAAACAAATAATAAACAACAATATAAATAATATAAAAAATATAAATAAAAATTTTTAATAAAATCATTTTAAAAAATATAAGTAAAATATATAAATATAAATATTAATAAAAAATAAAAAAAACAAAATTTTTAAAATGAAATATAAATAAGATATTTAAATAAAAATACAAGTAAAGTATATAAATAAGCTGTATAAATAAAAAACACTTTACTTACTGAAAAATGGCCCCGCACAGATGGCGGCAAAGACCATTTTCTCGTAACCCTCCATAGCCAGGTTGAAATTGGCCACCAGATCGATAATGGCATTGGTCAGAGAGCCAAACGTTATATCCACAAAGGTTTCGCTCAGATTGAAGGCCACGCCCACAATGGAGGTAAGTATCTCGATCTCGCCCACGCATATCACGATGAGGACCAAAGAGCTGGAGGCGGTCAGCGCGATGAAGAGCTGGAAACGATAAAAGGAATGGAATGGAATGGAATGGACTGAAATCCAAAGTTATCGAAGATCGATAAATACTTACGAAATGATATCGAGGCGGCTTATCGGTGCGGGAAGTGAAGAAGACCAACAAAGCCAAGGGCACAGTGACGCAGAAAGACCAAATCGAATAATGAACATTGAAGTCGATGTACCAAGACTTGTAGACGCCAGCAAACTTGGCTAAGAAGGGGGCAAAATGAGATCGGAATCGGTAATAGATCAGAGATTCAAGAACTCCCAAGTTATTCCCTTACAGTGCACGATAGTTATGACGAAGAACGGATTCGTGACAATCTGCGTGCAGTTGAGCAACTTGCTCCAGCCGTGCTTATATTTGCCGTAGTCCACGACGGGCACGAACAACGTGATGAACATCAGCAGCGGCATCTTCAGGACGAGCAACGTGCGTCGACAGCAGTTGCCGACCTTCCACTCGACGACTTTGTAGGGATTGAGCGTGGCCCAGAGATCACGAAACAGAAAACGATTCCTCGAGTTGTTGGGCGAGTAGAGGATCGTGCGATATGTCTGATAATCGACGTTATACGAGCCATCAATGGTCTTGCCAGTGTCATCTGTCTTTTCAGTTTTACCTATTTCGTAGTTGATCACATCATTCTGCTCCAAGTTGTTGAGTAACTTTATCTTCTTCTTCAGTTTCAAATTGCCTGTTTCGGCATTTCGCTGATCCTTCAACTCCGAACGTAGCTCTGCATTAGAGAAGGTAACAGAAAAGATGGGTATTACCTAGTAGTTACCCCTTAACCAAAAGGTTTGAAATATTCTATATATTCTTCGTGTTTCTTTAACGATATTTATCGATAGCTTGTATCGATATTGGCAAAAGTCAAAGATCTAAAAACTGATGCATGTATGCCTTATATGCCTAATATTTTAAGCCTATAACTTGTATAGTACTCGATATTGAGGCTTATAAATAATGGATGAACGGACAGAGAACTGATTGGACTATAAACGATATTTAGCATATCTTTAGACTGCATAGGCTCAGTCTAAGGTAAAATTTCTAAAAAGTATATATGATATATGGATATTCATACGGCTATGGCTAATATTTACCAGTTTTCTCAATTCTCTCAGCCGCTCCTATATCTCAACTATATATAAAATTTCTGTTAGCGAATCGATATTTATAAAAATTCCTGTAAATATAGCAAAAGTCCATTATTCGATAATATATGTATCGAACTTGAAGTCTAAAGCTTTTATAGTACTCGAGATTGAGGCTTATGAATGATAGACAGACGTATTTCTATAGAGAAAGTCAAAAAGTCATATAGAAAAAGTCAAAGATGTAAGCTTAGAGAATTTATATATTAAATTTTAGCTATATAGCTCTTGTACTTTCCGAGATTGCGGCTTAGGAATTTTAAAAGATTTGGAAAAACAGGTTGGTAGATAGAGAGATAGAGAAATAGGTAGATAGATATATAGATAAATCGATTGATGGAGAGATAGATATATAGATAGATAGACAGAGAGATAGATATTTGAGAGATAGATGATAGATATGCATATAAATATATATACAGATATAGACATATAGATAGACAGATATACAGTCAAATATATAGCCTGATATATTTGTCTATATATAGTCAGATATTGTTGTCTGTATATAGTCAGATATATATATAGGCGAATAGATTACAGAGTTCAATTCAATGGGTACAGAGCTTAACTCTCTGGACCTTAGCTGATTCCACTTAAAACCAATTCAACTTACTTCTTATGGTAGATTTTATGAGTAGTAGATCTACTATATTAACAATCAGAAAGATGCCATAAAAGGATAATAGGACTGCAAACTCAAGAAGAATATAAATTTTAATTAGATTACCATAATAATATCATATATCATCATCATCACTTACCCGCAGACTCCATTCCACTCACATTTTCCTCACTGAATATTATGAATCCGACAAGCTCGATGGCCAGCATGAGGAAGAGTAAGTTCTGGACGGTGCTATATCCGTCGATCTTAAAGGGCTTCAGAAAGCAGAGCATACCGCCGCACACGAGCAGAACGGCCAGACTGTTGCTAATGATGCAGGTGAAGAGCGCGCCACGTTTCTTGATGGGCATCAAATTGGCCACGAGATCGGGCGACGAATTGACAAAGGCCAACAAAGTGACGCCAGCGAAATACTCATTGAGACGCAAGTTCAGGGCCAAAATCTTGACAGTAGGCGTAAAGCTAAGTGTGTGGATAGATGAATGAAGATCTCTCTCTATATAGATCATTCTCTATAAAGATAGATCACTCTCCATATAGATAACTCTATATATAGGTGACTCTCTATAAAGAGAACTCTATATAGATCATTCTCTATATAGATCACTCTCCAAATAGATCACTCTCTATATAGATAGATCATTCTCTATATAGATCACCCTCCATGAAGATAGATCACTCTCCCTATAGATCACTCTCTATACAGATCACTCTCTATACAGATCATTGTCTATATATAGATCACTTTCTATAAAGATAGATCACTCTCCATATAGAACACTCTCTATAAGGATAGGTCGCTCTCCATATAGATAACTCTCTATATAGATCACTCTCTATATAGATCATTCTCTATACAGATCATTCTCTATACAGATCATTCGCTATATAGATCACTCACTATATAGATCATTCTCTTTATAGATCAGTTCCCATATAGATCACTCTCTATATAGATCACTCTCTATATAGATCACTCTATAGATCACCCTCCAAGGACTTACACTTGACTGACTACAATTGACATTAGCAGAAAATATATAGCAGAAGCGATGAGCAGCAGGAAGAAGGCGATATACTCCATTGTCTCCTCGCCAATGCCCAGGTAGCAATACATCAACTCGAAATAGTTGAAGAAGTTGATTATCTCATGGCAGTCCTTCAGTTGCCTGGACATCGAGCAGCGATAGTCATACGAGACGTGCAACATACTGTGGCAACTAACCTGTATGACGGGCATTTATAGAACATTGATTGATTGACTGATTGATTGATTGAAATGCCTTCACATACATTTGACCTAAAGTTTTTGAACTCATCTGCCAACATTGACATTTTGATTGACAGTTATCTTCCAGACTATCTGCAGCTATAGATGTCCTACGTATATTCCAAATAGTTAGTGTTAAAGTTTGAAAAAGGGTTGGATTACATTTCTGAAGTATATATCTAAGAAACTGAGATTGAGAGATTGTCAAGAGAATATAAGAGAGACGAGAGAAGAAAAAAAGAGGAAGAAGAAGAGAGGAGAGAATATAATAAGATATAAGATATAAGATATAAGATATAAGATATAAGATATAAGATATAAGATATAAGATATAAGATATAAGATATAAGATATAAGATATAAGATATAAGATATAAGATATAAGATATAAGATATAAGATATAAGATATAAGATATAAGATATAAGATATAAGATATAAGATATAAGATATAAGATATAAGATATAAGATATAAGATATAAGATATAAGATATAAGATATAAGATATAAGATATAAGATATAAGATATAAGATATAAGATATAAGATATAAGATATAAGATATAAGATATAAGATATAAGATATAAGATATAAGATATAAGATATAAGATATAAGATATAAGATATAAGATATAAGATATAAGATATAAGATATAAGATATAAGATATAAGATATAAGATATAAGATATAAGATATAAGATATAAGATATAAGATATAAGATATAAGATATAAGATATAAGATATAAGATATAAGATATAAGATATAAGATATAAGATATAAGATATAAGATATAAGATATAAGATATAAGATATAAGATATAAGATATAAGATATAAGATATAAGATATAAGATATAAGATATAAGATATAAGATATAAGATATAAGATATAAGATATAAGATATAAGATATAAGATATAAGATATAAGATATAAGATATAAGATATAAGATATAAGATATAAGATATAAGATATAAGATATAAGATATAAGATATAAGATATAAGATATAAGATATAAGATATAAGATATAAGATATAAGATATAAGATATAAGATATAAGATATAAGATATAAGATATAAGATATAAGATATAAGATATAAGATATAAGATATAAGATATAAGATATAAGATATAAGATATAAGATATAAGATATAATATATAAGATATAAGATATAAGATATAAGATAGATAGATAGATAGACAGACAGAACAATATAAGCAGCATAGCAACACTATCTTCATTGACATAGAACAGGTGTTTGATCTTGACTGAAGAAGATTTTTTATTTACTTGAAATTGTAAATGAAGTTCCTTCTATAAGTCACAGATCCAGTTTGCTTCTATAACGTTTAACATTTTCATTTGAAATTGATATTGATATATATAGATTATCCATTATCTATTATCCATTATTCATTATTCATTATCTATTTGTTGAATACCTTCGCCACAGTTGAGAAAACTGATTTTCAAAGCTTCCAGCAGTTGGTGCAGAACAACGCCTAGTCGGATACTTCCGCCGAGACTTAGTTATTTACAACTATATTTTCAATCAATTTCATCAAAATTTCAATAATAAAACAAATTTAAAATCTTTCGCTTTATAAATTGTTTTGATTTTATTTAAATGCTTTCACTTTTCAAGAACTGCATAATGAGTGTTTGAGTTATTTTATTTGGATACCAGAAATACAGTCCATGTCGAGACATTTCGTTAACATATAGCTATGAATACATATATATTTTAGTATATATATATGTATATATATACATATACATATATTTATTAATTTTGGTTGTAAGTACCTACGGGAGGGATTCTTCTCATACTTTTGTTTAGTATTCAAATCTTTTTTTTTTTTTAATTTTTGTTTTTTTGTTGAGTAAATATCTCCGGTTCGTTTTTAGTTTAGTTTCTCATACTTAAATTCATTGTGTTTGTGTTTTTTGTTTTTGTTTTTTAAGCGATACTATTTTGGTTCAAGTCCTTGTGTTTTATGTACATATTTAAACTAAATTAAATGCTATAAATTACTAGTGTGTGTGGGTTGGTTTTCGATATTTGAATCTCGGGCCATAGAAGTGCCTCAAATATAAGTACATAGCTCTGTTCGTGTGTAAGTGTGTGTCGGTGTGTGTGTGTTACAATAAATAACTCTATGTATAAGAATGCCTTAAGTGCTAAATACATACATACAAAGCTGCTAGGCATGCGCGAATGAGGCGTAGCAGCTGCTATATATACTACACACATATGATTTATAGATATATATCTATATATATATATATATATATATATATATATATGTTCTATGTGGAAATTAACTAACATGCATACACATATACAGATTACAGTTTACAGTTAACAGTTTACAGTTTACAGTTTACAGTTTACAGATTACAGTTTACAGATAGACGTTAATGGCTACAGGAACTAGTGCCAGGGCTAACTCGTAAAGTTGTAGCTGCGCACCGCTCGTCCGGGCGTGACCAGCTCCACTTTGATGTTCGCCGTGGCCGTCACCTTGGTGGTGTTGCTGTCCGAATGTGTCGTCTCGACAGTCACCTCCGGCTGCACCACAATGCTCTGCAGCTCCGGCGGTGCATAGCCGCCCAGAACTGGCTGTGAGAGCTTGTGATACGATGGCGGCGGCCCCGCATAGCTGCAATTGGAATTGGAGCTGGAGCCGGAGCCGGAGCCGCTGCCAGAGCCAGAATTTGAGCTCGAGGCATGCATTGGTTCGCGTTCACGTTCGCGTTGTTGATAGTTGTTAATGTTGTTCATATAATGATTGTTCAGATGATTATGGTTGTGATTGTGATTGTGGGTGGGCGTGGGCGGCGCACTCCAATCGTTGTGCATTTGTATCGATGAATTGCTGGACTTCCACGATTGCGGCTCCTCCGTGATGGTCGTCAGCGATGGATCATTGATGTTGACATCCTTGTGATAATGATGCGCCTTGTGGCAGTTGGAGCCGGAGTTGCGCGACGAGCCACGCGAACCATTCACAATGAACGATTTGTTCGAGCGCTTGCTGCTGCGCATGGGCACAGGCGATGGTGTCGATATACGGTCCGGATGCTCCAGTGGCACCAGCTCCGCCTCTGGGCCCAACATGCTCAATAGAATCGGAAACACGACGAGACTATTGCAAGCGCCCACGCAGAGAACGACCAGCAGCAGCCAGCAAAAGTGTCGAATGACGAACTCAAACGGCGATGTGGAGAGCATAAACACAGCCACGCCGGAGGTGAGAATGCCGTGCACCAAAGGACCCAGCGATAGCTGCATGGCCAGATGCACGCGACGCTGTCGATTGCCCACCGAAGTCATGAAGCCCTGCAAATATAGATAAGTATAAGTAATTTTGCCAAACTGGTAGGTATTCCAATAGGCTTACCAATGAGATGTGAACATTGAAGCAAAGTATCATGCCCACGCCCAGTATGAGAATCACAGCGGGTATGGCCGACAGCTTGATGCCCAGCAGTGTCATGGCGCCAAAGATCTGAGCCAGCGAGGCCAGCACAGTGACAATGACCAGAATGGCAGCCGAAACGGAAAGCAGCAGCAGCGAAACCAAGACCAAGGCAGCCAGCAGAGCACAGGCGAGGATCAGAGCCAGCGAGGAGCGTAGCGTCATGTACTGTTCCCAGAAGATGAAGGGAATGCCTAAAGGAAGCAAACAGATATAGAAATATATGAGCATACATTTATCAATAACTTCCTCATTCATCGTGCCTACCTGACGGATAGTTGGGTAGTCCGTAGCCCTCGAATTTGACGCTCAGATCGCGTATGTGGCCAATCAGAGTTTTGATCTCCGAAGTATCCGTCAAGCCATGCAAATAGAAGGGCATCTGGGCGTAGACCAGGGGCAGACTTTTGGGTATCTTAAGATCATATTCGTTGGGTGCATGATAATACTGGCGCGGTTCCGGATATAGTTTGCCCTGCAAGAGTTTAGACAGTTTAGAATATGATAACAAATGATATTCTCTTATCTCTAATTTACCTGTGAGGCACCGTAGGCAAAGACATCGTTGGTGGCCCACGCTGATAGATAGTTGTAGAAGGCCTTGGGATTGATGATGCCATCTCTGTCCACTAGACGATTCGTCTCCACTAGACTCTTGTCCACCGGATTGTCCACATAGCCCGTCTGCACAATCAGTTTGTAGGCGAGAATCGCATCGCTGCTGGCATTCGGATACCAGTTCTCCTTGTTCAGTCGCCCGTCGCGCACCTCCTCGTCGAAGATGCGCTGCAGATTCCTCAGCCAGTCGCGGAACAGCAACAGCCAGAAGTCCGGCAGACCACCATTGTCGTTCTTAATCACATGCGGCACCCGCACGAAGGCTTCGTGGTAGTCGCAGAGCAGCTTCTGTTGCGTCGGATACTCGAAGTTGCCCTGGGTAACGGCATACATGCTATAGAAGCCAAAGAGACGCGTCTGTGCGTCCAGAAACTTGTGCTCGTTGCTGTGCTTGGGTACCAGGTCAATAATGTCCAGGCCATCCTGCAGCGATGTCGCCTCATACAGGCTGAAGATGACGGCGCACAGGAAGCCCATCACGGTGAGGAACTTGACCCAGCTGCGCATAAGGAAGGGCGTATAATACTTGTAGGCAAAGCTGGCGAGCGAGAAGCTGGGCAGCGAGCTGGCCACGCCGCCAGCTGAAGCAACACGCGACTCCAGCAAAGGATTCTGTGCCAGCTGCTGCTGTTGGTGCTGCTGTTGCTGTTGACCCGTTCGATTGTTGTTGCAGTTCTTCGGATGACGTCCGCCGCGCATATTATTGTTGTTGTTCATGGCCAGCGCCGGCGACTTGGGCTGCTCCTTCCAAACGGGAAAGCAACAGCAAAAGATGTCCGCACGTCCCGCGGTGCGACGACGCAAGTCCAAAGATATCATGGCCGGGAAGACGAGCATCGCCGCTGCCACATTGAAGCACATCACAATAGCCGCCTGCAGGCAAAAGACCTTCAAGGCGGGCACCGGAATGAAGACGGCCGCAAAGAAGGAGCCCGCTGTGCTGCAGGCACTGAACAGTATGCTGGGTCCCACCTTCTTCAGTATCAGCTTGGTCTGCTCCTTGCGATTGCTCTCCGCATAGGCGGCCGTCAGCATGAAGATGTGATCGACGCCAAGGCCAAGAGCCAGGAATGGCACCACCTGTGTGCTCGCTGCATTGAACACGATGCCCAGCAAGGCGCACAGGCCCAACCCGGCAGCCGTGCTGAAGCACATGAGCAAGACGCCAGCCACGCCCACGCTGCTCTGCCCACGCACCGGATCACGCCAGCGCAGGAGCGTACAGAAAGCATACAGCACTGTGGCAGCCACGCCGATGACAATGCTCACAGCGCTGGGATGCGAGAACTTGGCCAGAATATCGTCCAAAGTCGCCGAGCTGAACACATAGATGTCGTAGTTGGCCGCGATGCGGGATGGCTTGCGCAGCAGTTGGTCCACTTCGCGGGAGAAGTTTCGCTGCCAGGCATTGAGCACCTCGGCGGCCTTCTGCTGTGTCCAGCCAATGTGGTGCACCTTGTAGTTGTCCTGCCACTGATCGTACATCTCCTTCTCTGTCATCAGCTGCACCACCGTCTGCAAGGCCTTGGCCTTCTTCAGGTGGCCGCTACGATTGCGCTGTGCTCCGCCCACAATCAGCTGTTCTGGCCAGTGCATGTGCTTGGCCGCAAAGCCATAGCAACCGCCCGAGAGTATGGCACCCACATCCGGCGGCTGTTGGCTGTTCTTATTGGGCGCTGTGTCCGGACACTGTGGATGCAATGGGTTCAGACAGGGCTTTTCCATATAGCCACTGCTAATGGCCGCTCGTTTCATATACTGCTCCACAGTGTCGAAGTCAAAGCTAAGCTTCTGATCGGATATTTGCTGCTTCATGAACTGCATCACAGCCGAAGGGTTCAAAGTGCTCCACATCAGTCGCTGGTTGAGGCCACTGTAAGAGGGAGAGAGATGATTATAGAAGATGGAAAGGTTGATGAATCTTACATTTGATTAGGTTTAAGATAGGGGAATGAGCGTAAAGCAATTGATATAAGATTAAGGATCAATTGGGGTTAAGCCAGAGAGGTTAATAATTTGAGGTAAAGGATAGTAAGTAAAGTGAAGCATCAACTAGGGTTAAAGAATTCAATTCAAGAAACAGAAGTTAGCTCAACGATCGAATCGGTTTAAGGAAGGAAGGAAGGAGGTTAGCTAAAGGACAATTGAGATTACTTTAAGAATCATTTGGGGTTAAGCAATTGAAGTAAACTGAAGGGTCAATTAGGGTTGAGGAATCTGAGTTAGTAGCGGGCAAAGGAATTGAGATGGAAAAAAGGATCCAATAAAGTTAAGCAATTGAAGTCGGATGAAGGATCAGTTCAGCAATTGAGATAAGCTTAAGCATCGATTTTGGTTAAGGAATGAAAATTAAGTGAAGAATCAATTAGGGTTAAAAGATTGCAATTGAGTGAAAGATCAACTAGAGTCAAGAAGTAGAAGTTAGCTCAAGGAACAATTAATGTTCAGGAAAGGACATAAACGATCGAATGAGTTTCAAAAAGGGAGGTTAGCGAAAGGAGATTACTCGAAGAATCAATTGGGGTTAAGGAATTGAAGTTAAGTTAAATATCAATTAGGGTGAAGGAATATAAGTTAGCTGAGAGATCAAAGGGGTTAAGGGGTTAAATGGAAATTAGCCGAAGGATCAATAAGCGTTAAGCAATCAAAGTCGGATAAAGAATCAAGTGGGGTTAAAGAATTGAGTGTATAGCATTCAATCTGTTACTTACGGTATGTAGACAGGTGCTTCGGGTCCCAGCAGTTGGCTGCCCTCCCAGAAGCAGTCGAGTGGCGTTATAATGGAACATGGTATCAAATGCTTTAGTATCTGCTCAATATAGTAGTGCCCCTCGAAGCTGGGCGTTGTCGGCGAGTTGCACATGTCTCGCAGACCCCATTCCGTTTCGTACATGTGCACCTTGACCGCCGTCGCCTTGACCAGGACCTCCAGATGCGATAGCAGCGCCTGCGGATGCAGCACCGATGCATTCGGATCGTGCGCCGTCTGTATGATTAGCTGATGTGTCGACGATTCGTCCTCGCCGATCGTCTTCTGTGTGTAGGCCAGCTCCGATTCAAGGCGGCCGCCCTCCTGTATCCACAGCTGGTGCACCTTCGAGTGTATCTGGGCGCTCTTGAGGCCCACACAGAATGTGCTCAGCACCAGGATGGCGACAAAGAGCACCTTGCCCGCATGCTTCTGCACCGAGCTGCCGAGCGTTTCGAGGTGGGATTGGAATACTGAACGCAGATAGATCGCCGTGCGGTTGCCACGCGCCTTGCCCTGTGGGAGAAAGAGAGAGATGGAGAGAGTAGATGAGTGAGCTGTTATTTTGGATAGTTTTTTTTTTTTTGTTGAGTCTTATTTATTTTTTGGGTTTTGTTTTTTTTTTGGTTTATGCCATAAATAACGCATTAAAATTATAACGAAACAGCGTGTGGCCCGACCGCAACCATATAATTTATATGTTTTTGTAGCATCTGCGACGACCACAGCGGCGCAATGAAGCCATCATCATCATCAACCCAGCCCATGCCATGCCCATGCCCATACCCATGCCCATGCCAGCAGCAGCAGCAGCACCCAAATGGACCCAGCCCAGCCTACGAAACAACACAAGACGCCGACGCTGCAGTTGACGCCGACGTCGACGTCGACGCTGCCTTAACACTGTACAACAACTATTTTAACTACTAGAGTAAAGTTTTATAGTTCTTAAAGGATTTTTGCTATAGATTGTGAGTATTAAAAGCTTTGCTATATTTTATGATAATAATTTTTAGTAAAGGCTCAAAATATTGTTCTCTTTTGATCTTTACTTAATATTAATATCATAAAATAAAGAAAATCTTTTCTTTTTAGAGATCAAGTCTTAAAGAAATAGTTCTTAAGGGATTTCTTCTGTCTTCAGATTATCAAAAACTTTCCCATATTTTATAATAATAGTTTAAGCTAAACAGAGTTCAAAGTGTACAGAAAAAGCTTTTCTTTAGCTCATTAAAGTTCCACAAAAAAAACTTTAATTTGATCTTTAACTTTAGACCTTAAACTTAACACTTAAAAACATTTCACAACTCAAACTTCACTTCACTCTTGTTAAACAGTGTAATCGTCTGTTTGGCAATTGATCTCTCGCTCTCCCTCTCTCACTCTGGCTTTCTTGTCTTTGTTGCTTTGGCTGCACGGAAATTGAGACCCAAATAATGAGCAGCACGCTAACATCTCAATCGAACCTTTAACCGACCAGTCATTGCACAGTGGGTCGCAGTCGCTAATCGACTCCAACTTTGACTTTGACTTTGATATATCGATAGAATGAGAGAGTAATGAATCGGGGTAAGTCTTATAAATGAAGAGATCGACCTTTTTTGTAGGTAATTAATGTGGACAACATAGACTAATAGAGGAGTTGTAGATCTATAATTAATATACTAAAAATTCTATAAATTCCAAGCTTTTGTTAGGAAAATATTTGATAAAAGAAAAATCTAACTATTTATAAGCTTATAAATATTAGGTTAAAGAGAGATCAAGATATTTTGAAGCTAATATTTGGATTCCTTACTTGAACTTATATAATCTTCTTTAAAAGTCAAAATATAAAGTTTTAGTCAACAATTTAAGTTAACTATTAAGTTTAAATTTAAATTTAATTTAAGTTTAAATTTAAATTTAAATTTAAATTTAATTTAATTTTAATTACAATTTGCTGCACAAAGTCAATATTCTATTCTTTTCAGGACAACCTAAAAAGGTTAAATTTAATAAATATTTTTACCAAAAACAGTTTCTCAAAATTCCTAACTAAACTAATTTAGCCTAAGCCCTAATATATTTTATATTATATATTATATTATTAATAAAAAATATTATAGTTGATAGTGGAAAAAAGAATAAAATATACAATCTGAGTTAATATAATAAATATATAGTAAGCCTTGACTCATTATTAAAAAATATTATATTTAAAAGTGAAAAAAGAATAATATATAGATCTCTGCAAATCTGAGTTAATATAATAAATATACATATAGTAAACATTGACTTATTATTTAAAAATATTATATTTAAATCTAAGTTAATATAATGAACATAAATATAAATAAATTATATAATAAATATAAAATAAATATAAAGTAAACCTTTACTAGGAAGACAACCCCCCTTGCTTAGGTACGTCCTACTCTGAATCGAGCTAGCAAAACTCTGTATGATACTATAATATGATAAAGATTTTCTATAGCTTCAGTCTTAGTTCTTTTTTTTAAAGATTTTTCAAAACCTTCATTTCAAGCTCAGTTTTTTGAGCACATGCCACAAGTTGCTTACAAGCCTGCCCTAAACTCCACACGAAAGTTCTACAACATTCTCGTGGCTTCCAGTCGTGTATCACTGTGCAGCAGCCGCACCCAGACTAAGACACACAGATACAGACACCGATACAGGTACAGCGCAGACATTCCGAGCTCTGTGCATGAAACGTCTCAATCTGGGGGATTGAGCACTTCTCTTTCTCTCCTTCTGTGAATCTGTGTGGCAGACTCCTTTTGCTTTTATCGCTTTTCACAGATTTTCCGCCAGTAAAATGGCCCAGCGTTAGCCTCAATTCAAGTTTGTTTTTTTTTTTTCGTGTTGCATTGTTGTTGTCTGTTGGCTGTTGGCTGTTGCTTGTGACTTAAGTGGCATTGACTACAAGGAAGAGACGTCTTTATTATTGCTGGGCAGTCACTTTATGACTACCGTTAACAAAGCAGCAGCAGAGGTGGAGGCAGAGGCAGCAGCAGAGGCGGCGCGGGAGTCAAGCATAAATAAGCCATGCCAAAAGGTTAGCGCTGCCTGCGCCGTCTTTAGTTATGCGTGGCATTTCGCGGGTGCAGCCAAAAGCTGTGCCAAAGGGTACAAGAGAGAGTGGGACAGAGTGTGTGTGTGTGTGAGGGAGAGAGTGTTAGCACTTCCTGCTGTTTAGCTATGCTGTCGCTGTCGCCAAACTATTTCCGCAAAAACTTGCAGCGCGCTGGCGGCTAATGTTAATGAAGTCATTGGCAGCGGCGGCGGCGGCGTCTCTTTCAAGCTGCGCCGCATGTGGCGACTGCGTTTGCAATGTTCGTGGAATTTTTTCATAATTTGTGCGTATGTGTGTGTGTGTAAAAGAATGTTTTTCCCTGGTTAGGCGCAAAACCTAAACAAAAAGACGCACCAAATTCTGAGAAACTCGCTGGCTGCAACAACAACAATGTTGCAATGCCGCAGGTCGCGCGCAGCGCACTAAAAATAAATTTTTAATCTAGATTTGGCAGTCACTGCGCGCGCGCAATGCTGCTCAAACTGTGTGCGCAATTGAGCCATCACAGCGGCTGCTGTTAACGCTTGTCACTCCTCCGCGCTGCTGCTCCTCCTTTTACGCTCGCTCGCTCTCTCCCTCTCTCACTCAAGCTGCGCCAAATGTTGCCTGACCATGTGACATATCATCAATCTTGCCTGATGTTGTTGTTGTTGTTTTGTGCTCCTTCTTCTACATGTTCTGCTTCTACTTCTTCTTCTGCCTGCCTGCCTGAGTGCTCGACTGACTACAAGAGACACCCGCAGCTGCTGTCGCTGTCGCTGTCGCTGCCAACGTCGGCGTCGTGAGGAAATGTCACAAATTGATTTATGGCCTCTGCTCAGCTTGCTTTGCTGTTGTTGTTGCTTTTGCTTTGACTAAAGCGGAAAATTGTTTGTGCTGCATTTTCTTTGTAAGGCCTAGCCAACTGGGAACAGCTTCATTAGAAATGCGCACATTTTGCTGCACTAATCCACACAGCGCTTGGGCTAATCCCACTGGCAATGCCAGCGCACAGTTTGAAATGCACTTAGCTGCTGTGACGTGTCGAATGCGTGTGGAGCGAGGGACAAAGAGACGGGTGGCAAAGAGAGGGAAAGAGAGGGAGACAGGTGCAATACAAATGGCATTTGAAAACTAAGCCAAAAATAGACTTTGAAGCGTCTCTTTTATGAATTTCAAAGAGAAGAAAAGCAAATAAATAAGAATAATAATAAATATAAATAAATAAAAAATAAATAAATGATAAAAAAAAGAATAAATGTAAATAAATAAAAAAATAAATATAAATAAACAAAAAAAATAAAAAATTTAATAAAAAATATAATATAATATATAATATTTAATGAATAAAAAAAATAAATTTAAATAAATAAAGATAAATAAATAATAAAAAAATAAATAAATAATAGGTAAATATAAATAATAAAAAATGAATAAATATATATAAATAAAAAATGAATAAATATATATAAATAAAAAAATAAATAAATATAAATAAATAAAGAAAAGAATAAATATAAATAAAAAATATTTAATTAATAAATAAAAAGAATTAAATACAAATGAATAAAAAGTATAATAAATATAAATCAATAATAAGAAAGAATAAATATAATAAATAAATAATAAAAATAAGTAATATAAATAAAGAAAGAAAATAATAAATAATAATTTAAAACAGAAACATTTCTTAACCAACTTCAAAAGAAATAATAAATAATAAAAAAATGCAGACAAACATTTCTTGAGCAACTCCATAACGCACTAATCAATCAAAAAGGTTCGTGGCCAGACTGACATACGCATAATTTACCAAAGACCCAGACAAATGCCTCACGGGCTTTGACTACTTAATTACACCGAAGCATTATAAATAGTCGACTCAACTAATATATATATATGTATATATGTATATACATACATATCTCTGTCTGTCTATGAAAAGCTTTCCAAATTGAGAAAGACCCAAAGAGACCAACAGTTACTTATATGCGAAGAAGCCCAGTTATAGTTGTGCCGCAATAAAAAACGAATCTAAATATTTTTATTCATTTTTTTTTGGTTTAGCATAAAACGAAATTCAATAAGAGACAACGTGCCGGACCACCCAGCGAATGCATAATTATCACATGACGAATATCGCATATAGATGCTCATAATTATAGATATAGATAGAGATGCCAACTTTGGGTGTTCGTATCGGCCGTATAAGCGACGTTTTTGTTCCACTTGACTAATGGAAATGTCAACATACAAATTCTTTTTTGAATACCCTTTGCCATTGAGGGTATTACGATATTGTGATGAAATAGGTAATATATGGTAGATATGGGATATAGGTGTAGAGTCAGTATTATCTGATAAGTATTGTATATAGTCAGTCATATATATTTATCTGAATTGTAAAGATTTCTAAATAAGACTTTTAAGAACTATTCCCAACGTTCATCAATTTTAGTCGTATACAAAGTAAAATAACATAGGTTCTATAAATCGTAGTCTTATATATCGTATAAGACTGTTTAAGTGCTTCTCCAAGCTTTTTTATCTCAACAATTTGAGTCTTGAGCATATGTCTCATATATATTATAGTCTTATATATCTAAACAGACTATCAAAGAGCCTGCAATATTAATCATATTCGTGCTTTAAGCTCAACTTTAACCAACACTGCCTGCTAGAGTATTTGATCTCCAACTTGCTTTAGCCATAATATTTTGACTTTTAAGAAATCTATACTCTTAGTTAAATATACGTTTTTTTGAATCATGTGGGAACTCATATTTCATTATCATATTCACATAAATTTTAAGTCAAGTCGACTTTTAAGTCTAGTTTACGGCTTTCACATTTATTTGAATACTCCAAATATTTGATAGAGAAATGTGTTATCCACTTATTTATGAACTATTAATGTATCAAAAATACCAGATGAGATATAAGCTTCATATTAATGGGCTGATGTTGCTCATCATCATATTTACCACGCCTTGAGTCAACGGAATGACTTGAGATCTGAGAGGGATCTTAAATTATATTTTTGCCCTTTTGACTTTGCAGTAAATCTAATTTCTAAATGACTGAAACTTTCCTAAAGAATTCGGCAAATATCATAACAATTTTTTGGGTTTCTATATACATTTTAGATCTGAGGATCTATTTTTATCTCTTGATAAGTCTTTATCCTTTTATAAGTCTTGTATATTCCTAGCAATTAGCAAGATTAAATATGATAAGATAATAAGTATACATAGATCATATCCCGAGTATCTTCTACTTGAAATTCCCAGTTGTTGATAAATTTTGCATATTGTTGCTTCCTATTCCTAGCTATACTCATATTTATGTTAATCTCCTATAATATTAACAATATTTCACCCTTCTATTCGCTTCTCACTGCTTAAAAAGTATAGCTACCTTATAGAAAATGTCTCCCCAGTAAAATTCATTCTCCCTGCAAAAATCACTATATTTTGCAACACATATATGTACATATACATATATATTTCGCAAAAATCTGTAAATAGATTTGACGTTCGACTGAAAAACTCACATGTTTCTCACGTAAATGTGTGTCATAAAACGTGTAGCTCTCATTAAAGTTATGTCGCGCCCAAAGGTGTTGCTGAATACAAAATTATCCTCAAAAATATCTTCATTTCAAATAAAAAATTTTATGTTCACAAAAAATAAAAAAGAAATAATATAAAAAAATTAAAAATATATATAACAAAAATCAAATAAAAAATATTTAAAATGACTTGAAAAACACATAAAAATTTTACAGTGTATTTAAGCAGTGTTATAAATAGTTCATTTAAACATTAATTTATTCATCTATGTTTTTCTATAAACAGTTCATAATCATAACTTTTAAGCAAACTCGCACCACTGTGCATGCAAGCACAGTTATTACACGCAGCAGCCCGCATATGTCTTTATTGCGCTATGCTTGCACACATTTGTGTATGTGTGCGTGTGTGTGTGTTATTGGACCACACACATTGCTCACATTTAGTTGCCCACGCCGCTTAAAACGAGTCAAGTTTCGCGGCTAGGCAAGCAATTAAAATAAAGTAAATGGGACGATGACGATGCATGCAAATTGTCGTTTGCCGGCAATTTATGGCGCCCCTTAAACGTGACTGGCAAGCGTTCAAGCATTTATTTACATACATATGCATGTATGTGTGTGCGTGTGTGTGTGTATTTTTTGGGCACTGCGTCGCTCTTCATTCAGCGAAATCGCTTAAAATTCAACAAATAAAAGAAACACAAAAGTTTGAAGGTCATTGGAGCAGCTGGCAACGCCGTAAACGAGAGAGCAAAAGACAAAACTTAGTTACCGTTAGCTAGCGCAGCCTTGCAGGCAGCGCAAGCACTGAAAGAGAGTGAGAGAGGCGAGCATAAGCTTCACTTCACTTTGTTGCTATGCTGCTCCTTTTTTTTTTAGTTTTACCTTTTGAGTTATAACTACAGATTTTTCATTTTTGTTGCGTAGGCGTTGCACAAATAAAACTCAACTGGCGGCTGTCATAAAAATGCAGCGCAATAGCTTTAAATTCAAACTTCACCTGCCTGAGCCAACACACACACACAACCACAGAAAAAATGTTGCTTTGCTTTTAAGCAATTTAATTTCTTTATTATTTTCATACGAAAAGGCCAAGAGATACCGAGACACACACATACACATATACTCAAACAGTCGGTCAGTCAGGTAGCCAAGGCGGCCACGTCGCTCATTCTCATTGAGCTACAGGTACACACGCACCGAGACTGAAGCTGAGTCCGAAATTGAGACAGCAAGGGCGAGGGCCTGAGCCCTACGCGCTACATGCATACATATGTATCTATGTCTCTCTCTCTCTCTCTGTGTATGTGTACATGTCCGTTGCTTGTCCGCGCTGTCCGTTAACTGCTTTTTCAGTGAATTCCGTGATTATTGCTTGAATGTTTCTTTCCGGTATTCGCTTCGCTCTTTGGCCACTCTCGCCTCTGTCTCGATCTTCGTTTTTTTTTGTTTTCTGTCTGTTTTGTCTTGCTGTTTCACTTGATATTGCTGTCTCGCTTGTTGCCCAATGTCACTGCGCGTCGTCTTCAGTTGCTTTTGGTACCTTTTTTCGTTGCTGTTACTGTTGTTGTAGATGTTGTTGTTGTTGCTGTTACTTTTATCTGCTGCTCTTGGTCGACCGACCGAGCGACCGACCGACCGGCCGGCCCGTCCGCTTGTTGTGTGGTCAAGTTAATGTCTTCATAATTCTTTTGATTTTTTTTACGTCTTACGTTCGTTCGTTCGTCTCTGCTGTTGTTATTGTGCCCCGTTGCTGGGGCACGATGATGAAGACAATAACAGTTTTATGTGCGGCCAGCGAGACAGACAGAGGCAGAGACAGCGGCAGGGATCGACTCGCAGCCGGCCTAATGAAGCTGAGTGAAAAACACATTTCGACTTCCAGTTCAGCCCCCACCCCTCTACCTAAATAAAGTTGTCTCCGCGCTGGTGTGAGGCCTCAAAATTGAGCTGTCAATTGAAGGGGGGCAGAGCGCAACGTGTGGGTGCTATTTGGGGCACTGACTCGTGTTTTAGTTTAACATTTCTAGATTTTTTTTGAGTATTTTTAGTTTTAATTGGGGGAAACATGCCAAGAAGATTATAGAGCAAAAGCATAAAGTTAGCTGGGCGTTAATTTATGATTTAAGTGGCTTGCCTTTGGGCATCAAAAAGATCAAAGGGAACTCTAGAACAATAAAGAAATATTTAAATAAATCTATATATGTATATTGACAAAGCTTTATAACGCCCCTCGCCAAGTCCAAACAAATATTATAATAGGCAGATAAGATGTAGTGATAAGATCTTGTGTGCAACACGTGCAACTCATATAAATCACTATCGCACGTTGGACCAATATTTGTTATTCCATATCCCACGGAATTTAACCCAAGACCACCAACAAACAAGAGAAAACAACGAAAAAAAATTCATAAATTTAGAACATGCATGAAAGTCGACTAGCAAATACTCTGTAGTAAAAATATATATATAAAATATATACAACTATATAATAATATAAATAAGAAGAGATAAATAGAAGGAAGCAGTGAGTTGATTATCTCTGCCTTAACTTTAATTAGTTAAAGTGTAAAAATCTTCAAACCACATTCAAAGCGCATGCAGCAAGTGTTAACTAGAGTGAAAGTGTGGAAGAGAGAGTGTCTATCAGTTGAGTGACAAATTTTGCCTAAGCACACACACTGGCGCGCAAGAACAAGGGACAAAGAGAGTAACTTTATTACTGCAAACTGCATACTGCTCCACTGCTCATACTCCACAGGCTAAAAATAGACTATAGAAGTGAGAGTAGCAGAGCCACAGTTAGTTGAGTGACAAATAAGCACACATAAATCAAACTTTGCTAGGCGCGCAAGAACGAGAGAGGAGTAGGGAGAGTAAATTCATTACTGCATAACTGCTCAAACTCCACAGGCTAAATTTAGCCAAACGAAGTGAGCGGAGTCTGCGGAGGGACAGTTAGTTGAGTGACAAATAATTCGTAAGCACATACACTTGGCGCGCAAGAACGAGAGACAAAGAGAGTAACTTCATTACAGCAAACTGCATACTGCTCAACTGCTCAAACTCCACAGGCTAAAATTAGATTAAAGAAGTGAGCGTAGCAGAGGCACAGTTAGCTGAGTGACAAATAGTTTCTAAGCATAAACAAAGCTCACTCACTTCTGGGAGAGCAGGAGTAAGAGAGAGACTCGCGCTCTTTACACAACTGCCCAAGCTCAAAGGGCCGAAGTTCGAAAAGAATTGAGCGTAACATACAAAGAGATCCCGAGTTGAGTGCCAAATAAACCCTAAACAAACATAAATCTCACTCAAGCCAAAGAGCCCCGAGTGACTAAGTAAGACAGCAATACCTGCATAAATTCTTCGAGCTCCAAGGGCTGAAGTCGACACAAAGTACATATCTTCCGAGAAGATCAAAGAACTTGCTCTTGCCCAAACAATCAAAGCAGAGGACGTGGCGATGAAGATATCTCACGCCTACGAGCATTTCCGGCTTACATTTGACAGGGGGTAGCATTGACCCGACAAAGAGAGGAAGTACTCGGGGCGTGTTAGAGATAGGCGCGGCAAAGATATAAGGCGACTATGCCCTAGTCCTTTTCCACTTCCACGAAAAGGATTTTCAGCCTAGGCCTACATAACTGAAATTTACTATAGGCGTTGACTTTCGCTGAAGTGTCATAGAAAAGGGTTGGGTTGAGGGTAAACAAATACCTAGAAACTGAGTTGATTTGGAATACATAAGAATCCACTCAACATTTATTGTGGGTAAAGTTTTCTTTAAATGGGTTCTACGTAATTATTAGAAGTTAATTTTGTGTATGGTAATGTATTAAGAGTATTATTATTATTTGACTTTTTGATTTGTTCAGGATTGCTTATTGAAATTAACTAATGAATTAGTTCTGTGAACAGTGAAAAGTGAACCATACATTATAGAACGAACTGTTGAACTAGTTCTGTGAAAAGTGAACAATGAACCATATATTTCCAAGTGAACTATTGAACTAGTTCTGACAGTGAACAATGATCCATTTATTTTAAAATGAGCTACTGAACTAGTTCTGTATACTAATTCACGAATCAAAATTGTATAATGAAACTTCTTTTTCGGAACTATGAAAATCTTATTGACTTCCCATTAATTCTTTGATCTATTCAATATTGAACTCTTCATTCATTTGATCTCAATTTCTTAGTCTCGCCTCGCATTTGTTTGTCTATGCAAAAGAGTTGTTTGGTCTGTCTGTGCGTCCGGCCGTCTGTCCGTCCGGCTGTCTGCGCTCTATGTCTGTTTACGTAACTCATTAAGATACAGTTGCTTATTTACAATTTCAGGGCTCTGTTGCTACTGGTTTTTCTTTCGATTTTGGCCATGTCAATTTTTTCTTTTTTTCGAGTTACGTTACGCCGCAGAGAGGATAAATATTTGTTTTTCATGTGCTGTTGTGAAAAGATCGGGGCGGCATGACTTAACAAATTTGTTAACCACCAGCGCAGCAGCCCAGCAGCAGCAGCAAACGCCGCATAAACAACGGCAACAACAAAAGCAACAACAACGAAAACTTCTTCAAAATGCCGGCAATGCGGCTCAACTTCCTGTGTTGAGTGGCTCTCTCTCTCTCTCTCTGTGTGCTTTACAATTGGCACAGCGCGAGAGAGAGGGAGAGTGAGTGTGTGAGAGAGAGTGGGCGAGAGGGAGCTACGTGCCATGGCGATTTCATTCATGAATTGATATGCAAACACACACACACACATACATACATACACATACATATGCATATGTATATCGCTTATAGATATACAAATACAATGAGCCTCGTCTCCAGTGCCGCAACATTCGTACATGGCCTGCATCCATAGTGCGGGTATTGCCATAAATAAAGTTGCGGCACAAGCAAATAATATTATAGCAACTAAACAGAGCAGCACGATCAACAAATACCCTAGAAAGCACATGTAATTTATCCCTAAGCCCATTGAAAATAAGAAATCAGAGTATATTGGTTTTGTTAAAATGTATGCTAATATCAAGTTTATTAATTCCTAATAAACTAACAAAAAATAATTATAATTAAATAAACCTCAATCTAATGTCAAGTTTATTAATTCTTAGCTAACTAACAAAAAATATATATACATATATGTATATAAATTAATATATAATTAAATAATTAAATAACAAACAAAAAATAATTTAATAACTGAATACTGAATCTAATGTCTAGTCGTGCATACTTTTCTATGCGCATTCTACGTGGTATTTTTACAAATGGGCAAAGAATTGACAAAGAGAAAATTATGATTAAAATATCAGCAACAAAAGAGACAGCGAAAACAACAACAATAACAGCAGCAGCAGCCGAAGCACATATCGATTGGCTCCGTTTGATATTCGCCTCATTCATGAAAACGTCAGCGACGGGACCTCCCAGCGAGCGCGGCGAACTTTGCTCGTTTTTCGCTTTTTATGGCAGACGAAACATAATAAACATAACCGTTGAGCGATTTGCATATGTATGTATGCACGCGGCGAATATGCCAAAAAGGGAACGAATGCAATTCGCCGTTTAGCTGCTGCTGCTGTTGTTGTTGTTGCTGCTGGCTTCGTTAGACAAAATTAATGTCTTAATATATTTCGTTAAATTGAGTCATTAAAATAAATCGCCCATCGTCGATGACGACGACGACGGCGACGCCGTCACGAGCAAAAGGCCAAACACAGAAAACAGAAAACACAAACAACAGCAACAGCAGCAACAACAACAAGGCACGACCACACCTCAGCTGCAATCGCAGTCACCGCCAACTGCGATGCTGCATCGACGCGCCGATCGCTGTTGCCACAACTTTCGAGAAGTTCAATGCGAGGAAACGCTGTAACGTTACAACACAGCGCGCAGACCTTACGAGAAATAATTGAGCAGCAAACACACACACATACACAGACAAAACGAAAGAGAGGCAAGGCAACAAGAGCAGATGCCATAATGAAGACATCAAGTTGTAAAAAGCACCGCAAAAGGCAATGGACAAGGAGAAGCGAGCGAAGGCGAGAAACGTTGAGGCTCGCTTGCCACAGTTTGACAGCCATTGGAGCTCGCACAAAAAGCGCGTGCGTCAGTGAAATATTTGTTTTTTGTTGTTTTGTTTTTGCCTCTATGCCCCAACGTGGGCCACCCGCACTTTCCAAATATATGTATGTACTGTATTTATATGTATGTGTGTGTGTTTCTTCTAGCTGACGTGACGCGCTGTGTGCGGTAGCTGCTTCTACAATTCCACAACAACAAGCAAACAAACAGAATGCTTTTGGCAACGACAACAACAACGAAAGCCAACAACACACAAAACCAAAAACAACAGCAACCGCACGAAAGCAAACGATAAATACGAGCGACGTTGAGCAAAGCTAACAACGAATTTTGAATGCTCTACGTAAGTTAATAATATACTATATAAAAAGTATTTTATATATAAAATAATATAATATATAAAATATTTTATAAATATTTGAAAATATATATAATATATCATACAACATATAACATCTAGTATTTTATGTTTAATAAATTGAAAAGAAATAATTTAAAAATATATATTAAATACATTATATTATATTTTTAATAGTCTTATATTTTATAAAAGTAATTTGAAAATTATATTAAATATTTTACTATAGTTATTTATACTCTTATATTCTTAAACATCTTGAAAATCTCGAATTTTGTGTTTAATAAATTTTATAAAATCTCGAATTTTGTGTCTAATAAATTTTATAGAAATAATTTCAAAATTATATTATATTATTTATATCTTTATATTTTTAAAAATATATAAAATCTCGACTTTCGTGTGTTATAAATGTTATATGAATAATAATATTTAATATTATTTACTCTTAAATCTTAAAACAACTCGAAAATTTGATAAAAATAATTTCCAAATATATATATTAAATATATAATATAATATTATTTACACTCTTATACACTCTAGCTCATCTCATCTTTTTTACTTTTTATGATTCCGTCTTTAGCAGCGCAAACGTCAAGGCAAAACTGCAAAGCTCATTTTTATCAAAGAGCAAATCAAAAGTTTTTGTTGTTGTTTTTGGCGGTATTCGTAGCTGCCTGTTGCACTCACACACACACACACACACGCGCATACATTGACAGAGTTCCTGCAGCCGCCGCAGACAGCGCTTCACTTTTTGTGCAGTTGTTATTTTTTTTCCCTGCTGCTGCTGCTACTGTTGTTGTTGTTGACTTTTTGCGGTCAGCCGCCAACTTCGCCGCACAGTAGCAGAAAATAATGAAGTTGTTTTTGTGCGCTGCGCGAGAGTCGGAGGTCTTGGGCCTGCTGATCCTGCTGTGCGCCAAGTGAAAATAGCTTTAAGCTTTGATTTGCTCAACAGTTGACGTGTGCTACTGTTGTTGTTGTTGTTGCTGTCAGTGAAAACTCACATACATACATATATTCCATTTATTAAATGAACTCAACATATAGCTCACACACACACATGCACACATACTTGGTCTATTTTTGGCTTTGAACTATGCTACATAACATGACATGCTCATGTTAATCAACATACAGAATGTTAGAAGAACTGGAATGTTATGATTAACGAGCGTGAAATTAAATTTAATTTATAGTAAGGGTATATTTCTATTTATAAGATCGATAATACTCTCAGTTTTTTCCCACAACTTAATTAATTAAATGGCAACAACAAATTGACTGTGCTTAAGAGCAGACGCACGTCGCCGCCGCCGACCAGAGTTCGCCGCTGTCAACAATTCGCCGCGGCCCCCGCTTCGACGGCCGTTAACAGCTCTATTAAAACAAATTGAGCCAAAGCCAAAAAACGAAATGGGCGAAAAGAATGCCAAAGATAACAGCAATAAATTGTATTAAAAGCTGTCCCAACGGCTTAATGACTTAATTTAACACTAAGCCAGGCCCTGGCCTGGCCTGAGCTTGGGCTTGGACTTGGGTATACAGGTTTTAGCAGCCGTAGCTCTCTTTTCTTCACTTACCTTATCAATTTGATCGAGCGCCACTTGAGCGTCTACCCAGCTGGTGCGTATGTAAAGATCCGAGAATAATTTCTCATCGACAACGTCGCCGTGTGTGTCCGGTACGCGCGGCAGGCTCTCCCTATCCATGTTGATATGTGTATGTGTGTGTGTGACTGTCTGTTGTGTGGGAGGACAAATAACGCGCGTTCTCACAGCTGTTAACCGGGTGCGGGGATTGGGCTGTCTGTGAAGCTGTTCTGTTAACTAACAGCGACAGAAAAGTGCTACCAATCAGCTTGAAGTTCACGTTGTGTGTGTGTATGTGTGTATTGTTTATTTTTGTTATTGATGCTTTAAAAAAAAAAACAACTTATTTTGTATTTTGCATTATGCCTGCGCTGCACATTCGCTGCCCTGCATAAACAACATTTTCAACACACACGCTCTCCGGCTGTCGTTTGCTCTCTTTCTCTCTCTCGCTCTCTCACTCTCTCTCTGTTTCGTTTTGTTGTGATTGCTGGTTTCGCTTTGGCTTTGGCTTCAGCTTGAACGCGATCTGGCGATCTGAATCGCTTCACTTTTCCACTGCATTTGTGCACATTTTCCACAAAAATTTCAACAATTTTCACACATAATTCACACACGACGCGCAGCGCGACGCGAACGCCTCAGAAGTTTCCAACGCAGCGCTGCATCACGTTTTTTTTACTTCTTTTTTCTTTGCTTTCCTTAGCGCTCGCTGCGCGTTTTTTTTTATACACTTTGCGCACGTTTTTATTTCGGGTATTTTGTTAGAAAATTTAAGTATTTTCTTTGATTACTATGTGCATATAATTTGACACTGTTTAATTATATTTGGATTTATTTTTTTTTTCTTATGAAAACACTATCAGGCCAATTCGTCTTATACAAAATTCAGCGCGTTTCGTTCGAGCCGCTCGCGCAGTAAACACAACCGTTTCGTTCGAAGATCGCAAGCAGTCTGAGAGATACAGATACATTTTGTATTGTTGCCTTACATTGTTTTTGCTGCGCCTGGCTGTTAGCTCGAAATGGCACTGTTAAACTCGAAATGTGTATGTTAAATGTATATTGAAAGAGCGGCAAGTACGCAACTTTACCAAGCCAAACAACTTCATTAGCGTGCCGTATCTGTGTGAGCAGCGCTTAGACTCTGTCTCTCTCTCTCATTCTCAGTCTCTCTGCCAGCAGCTCTGCTGCGGCCATTTTGATTTGAGCGCGCCCGCTACTCGCAACGAGGGCTGCAGTGTACTCACGCTTAACAGTTTCATAGCTTTGAGAACAGTTTAGAAGACTGCGGCTCTGCATAAGCATAGGCAAAAGGGATTTATCATATACCCTGCATTGAAATGGGTTAAAAGGGTATGCATATGCGATATGCAAATGTTAGTTGAGGAAAAATATATTTACGACTGTATTCATGTAATCAATATTTGTAGTAAAATTGTAGTTGGGTAATAAAATGGTTGTTATTTTCAGATATTCAACATATAATATATATTATATATTAAAAAATAACATTAAAATGTCTTCATAATTTAAATATATAGGGTATCTAATATCATATATATTATTATATATATTATATTATATATTTTAAAATAAGATTTAAAATTTAAATATTTACATATATAGGGTATCTAATATCATATATCATTGTAATGAATTTTTATTCAAAATGATCTAGTTCTTATATCCTGCTCAGCTACATACAAGACCCATGCGTGTAGAGATGATACCCGTTAACAACGGTAGCTTATTTACACTTACTCTTAAAGCTCTTATACATACATATGTACACACATACATACATACATATGTCAAACTTTTCGACCCTCGCAGCAAATTGTTTAAACAAGCTTGCGATTGCGCTGGCTAATTTCGTTGTTGTTGTTGTTGTCGTCGTTGTTGTAGCTTAGACCACACACGAGCTGCGCCCGCTGGCGTATTCCTGTTGTTGTTATTTTTATTGCAGCGACCACCCAAATAAAATTTGTTGTTGCTTCATTAAAAGCGGCTGCCGGCATTGTGGGTGGTCCCCGGTCCCGATGCTCCCGCGCTCTCTCTACCTCTCTCTCTCTCGCTCTCGCTCTCTGTCTCTGCTGCTGCTGCCCGCTCGCTTCTACTTGATGGCGGCCTTCAGAGCTGTGCGAGCAGCGACGCGACGTCGCGTAGCTTTTATTATTGTATAAGTGTTTATGCCCGTGGAGCGCGTGCGTGGCAGGCTTGTATGTGTGTGTGCGTGAGTGTGTGTGTGTGTGTGCAGGCTGTGAATTGTTGGCAAATTTGTTAGCTCCATGTGGTTATTCTTGTTGCTGCTTTTTGTGCCTGCCACATGCGTCTGATATCTGTTTTTGCATGTTTTTAATACTAAATTATGAAGAGGATATTTTAGCTCACTGCACTTTATGCATGTGTGTGTGTGTGAGTGAGAGAGGACCACACAAGTTGTTACTTTTTGCAAGGCAAATTATATACGGCCCGTTGAAAAGTTGATTGTTTTTCTTCATGCGGCTCCAACTTGGCGAGCAGACGCGACCGCTGAGAGGGAGCCTCCTCAAACAAAGCTAATGACCTTCATTTAGAATCAAATTATATTTTATATTAAATTGTGTATTATATTATTATACATATTTTATTAATTTGTTTTTAAATACATGTAGATCAAAGATATTTCCCTTGCTGCGTTACAAATTTCACGACAAAACTAATACACCCCATTTGCGCGTAAATCAATCAAAAAAGTGATCAGAAAATTAGCGTTCGAATCGAAGTCGAAATCGAAGTCGCATTCAAATTCGAATGCAACGTCATTACCGAGACCCACCGCAAGCCGCTATTATAATCAAACAGCCAACAACAAAAGCAACAGCAACAACAAACAACTTTTGATGACGAGCAGCAAACGTAACTGCCCTCTTCGGCTTCACCTGGCTAACGTTACATCAATATGAATGGCTGCTGTGCTTTTGCTTGGATCTGAGTGCGCCTGCACTCGAGCACTGGTGCGCTCTTCTCTTTTTGTTTTTGCGTCTCACTGCTCTCACTCGTTCATTCGCTCTCTCTGTGTGTGTGACTCGCGCTCAGTGCAGTCTGCAGCGAGTCAAAGGGGAGATGTTGTTGTTGTTGTTGTGTGTGCCCGTTTCTGTTTTGGATTGCGTGTGGCGCATTTTGGCGACATGGGCGGCATTTTTGCCGCCGTCTCGCGGGTCGCATATTTTAGCTTTATCCATTTACGTCGCGCTCTCTGCAGATTGCGCCATTTTTTTGCTCCAAACATTGGAAATTAGAGATGGCACCGTGATCGTGTTTGGTGAAACGAAAAATGCGAATACACCAATTGTTATATTTTTATCAGTGTATATTTTCCTATCATAAATATAAATTATTTAAAATTGTTAATTGTCAAATAAGCATTTTGTGTTTTTATATAAATGTACATTTAATGCAACTAAAATTTTAGTAATTGCATTTTATTAGTTCTGCGCGCTTTAGATCGTGCTTGCTTGCTCATCTCTAGTATCGCAGCGCATGACTCTCATGTTTTTGCTCTCAATGACTTGCATTTTGTTCTGCTCAATTCGCCTGCAGCGTAACGCAGCTCCAATGCTCCCCATAACCAACACACACAGAGAGAGAGAGTGAAGAATGAGAGAGCGAGAGAGGGAGAGAGCGAGTGATAGCGAGAGCGAGGAGCACACACTGACATATGTACTTGGGCATTCAAATGCTGTGCCTGTGTGGCGGCAACGGCGCAGCTGCCATTGGACCACCAACGTGGCGGTTGAGAGCTTCATTTGCCGTTTCAGTTGCGGCAGCGTCGAGTTATTGTTGTATTTCTTAATGTTGTTGTTGCCGAAGCGAGCTGCCTGCTTGCCTGGCTGACTGGCTGGCTGGCTGGCTGCCTGCCTGCCAGTTTGCCTGCCTAGAGCGCGGCAACTTTTTTCAGATATCATTCACATGCAGGCAACTGATCTAGTTTGATATGGGGATGGGAGCAGCTGTTGAATTGCGATTGAGGGATTGTTATACGCAGCATATAAAAGGGTATGTGGCATGTAGATCAATATATGTAGATACAATGATTGGCCAGGAAGCTGTTCGGCCTGTATGTAAAGGTAAAGCTTCCTACAGCGCTGTGTTGTTATTGTCAGGTGCGCTGATATTATCGTATATGAGCGATAACAGAGGAACATATTTACATATCTGAATATTATGAAAGTTGGAGGTTACAGTTTCATAGTCACCAGCTAAAGAGAATTCAGTATTCCCTTCATATTAATATTTGATTTAATATATTATACTTAAATAATTTATATTATTAAATTTTAAAATTTTCACAGTTTTAGAGATATACTTTACATTAATATTTAATTTAATTTACATAATTATATTTTTTATATTATTAAATTTTAATATTCATATAAATGCTAGACTGTGAATGATCTAGCATGACATACGCAGCCTATTGCTGGAGTCTGACTAGCTCACATTCAACTACATATTCGGCTGCAGTTAGCCGAAAATGTTTCACTCGTGCCTTTACAGTTGTGTCTCTCTCTATCTCACACTCTCTCACCCGTCCGCCCCTCACAGCTGAGCAACTTTAACGACAGCCTGTTTGTTTTTAATCGCATAATGTCTTAATTTATAGTGCACCGCAGCTGGGGTCCCAGTGCGCCAGCATTGCAATCCGCATCGCTAGGCAATTGCATTTGTCATTGGCCTATAACGCCATTAACATTGTCGGTTCCACTGACCAGTGACCAGTGACTCGCTACACCACTTAAACTTTAACTGCATGCGCTTAGAAGCCATTCCAAGAGAGAGCTTCGGCTTGAGCTCGGCTTCGTTTGCGAGCTTCGGCTCAGGCACGGGCACACGGGGTCGGGTTTGAGGTCGCGCATCGTTGCAATTTTTATGACTGTTGTTGTTATTGTTGTTGTTGTTGTATTATTGCGGTGCATTTAATGTAATAATTACTATTTGCCACCGGTAATACGTGTGGCTCTGGCTCGCCCAAGTCGCCGCCGCCAATGATATTCTGTTTTGTTCCCCCTAGAGGCAATTCGCCCCTGTCTTTGGCATTCGCCTTCGCCGTCGTCGTTGCTGTCGCTGTCGCCGTCGCCTTGCCTTTGCCTTTGCCTTTGCCTCGGCGATGGCGTGTGTGGTAAATTTGTTTGTGGTTGGCTCTCTTCTTATTTTTTTTTACTCGTTATCTTGGCGTCGGCTTTTGCGGTTACGCGGATCGACTGCATCCAACCCGTTGCCCGTGCCCTGCTCTCTCTCTGTCTCTGTCTCTGTCGTTTGCCGGTTGCTTCGCTTCGTTTGTTCATGTAATCAACCGTCCAGTCGCCACCGTCGCCGCTCAGTGGTTGTCTTTTTGCCTGTGTGTGGCTTTTTTCAGCGTTTTCATCTTGTGTGGTCCTGTCATGCGCTTGTGGTTCTTGTTGTTGTTGTTGTTTGGCTCCTACTTCTGCTGCTGTTGTTGTTGCTGTTGTTGTTATAGTTGATCCATTTGGACGGCTCGTCGGATCGATGGCTCTTCGGTTATCATTTGGCAACCCACGCGTGGCGACAACACCACTAGACACAACTGTGTTTGCTCAAATGGAAAGTGCTTTGTGGGTGGTCCGTTCTCTGTGCCTAATTGAGCCTTTTAAACGGCAGCATAAGGGCGGGCTTCAACTAAACTGTCTCCAGCCAGCTCGAACTTAAGCTGAGCCAGAAAGAGACGCATATAGCAGCTTATATTACCTACCTAACGGTATTTTGTATGACATAACAGTAATAGACAGTTGCGAAATATATAATAGCACCACTATGAAAATTTCTCATATTTTTTAAATCTTCTCAGTTTTTTATATGGTTTAGTATTGACCTTGGGAAGCTTACCAATACTTAATATATTTATAAGCAAATTCACCTAAGATCGTCGCATAAGCATAACATGAACATCGCATAAACATCGCATAAACCATTTACCTTAAACCAAGTGTTAATGTGACTGCAAATCAGACTCAAAAAAAAAACCAGAGGAGAAAGAGCCGAACAACAAGCTTAAGATAGCTACAAAAGTAAACCGATAAGCTCGGAACGTATGTCAGTGGGTCTGTCGTCGATGCAGATACGCCTGCCAGCCTGTGGCAGACGGAGGGTGGGTGGGGATGGAGTCAGAGGAGACACTGGAGGCAGAGGAGGAGGCGTGTCATGGAATGTTGACGGCGCATGCGTTTTGCGTTGGTTGTCAAATTAATTTCGTTTTGTGACGATGTCGTCGTCGTCGTCGTCGTCGGCTTCGGCGTCGTCGTTGCTGTTGGAGCTTCGACTGCCTCGTCCAACGTCCAATGTCCAACGTCCAACGAGCATCGAGCATGACAATGCGCCTGCGTGGGCGCTGTGTCAGCCATAACCAACAGACATTAACATATCTTAAGAGACGCATGCATAATTTGGACTTTGACAATAACCAGGCGAAGAGAACCATGACGCAGCTAACGATTGTTACGACAACATCCTCAGCATACTAAAAAAGCTAAGAAGTGAGAGTATGATTGACTTGCAGATACCCTGTGAAGCTTGAACTGAGTGGATTTTGAGAGCGTTGAAGGTTTGCTGTATATGAACCAGTGGAAATATACACAAGGATACACGCATATATACAGACAGACACACACACACTCCTTATCTACCTCTTTCACACCCACACTCCACTTACTTAGGTAAATGAGTAATGGTGTAACTTCGGTTCTATTTGTGCGATCTTCATGAAGTTTTCAGAGCGTTTTGACGGCATCTAAATGTGTCTATATACTTAAGTTCAAGTCGCTACTATTTGGTATAATAATATTTATTTGAATATTGTATGAAACGGGGACTGGTATATGAACTCTGAAGTATTTTGAATCTGCATATTTATCACAAGAGTCTATGTAGTAGATTTGGTTACTCTAGCTTCTATGGTCTTCAAGTTACCAAGGCAAAACAACAACATTTATCGATAATAAGGAAGGAAAATGATAAGTTACGACAGAAGAACGGACGGACAGACGGACGGAATAATGAGGAATACAGATACATGGACAGACAGACAAAAAGATAGACAAATAAAGGTTTTGGCTATGTATATATGTATATATGTTAATTTATATATCCTCGATCAGGACAATGAGCTGAGTCAATCTAGCCATGTCCTCTTTTTGCCTATCTGTATATTCTTATATTCATATTCACATATCTGCCTTATATCTTCACTCAAACCTTCTTCTATCATTTCAAAACATTATACCCCTCAGACCCAATGTGCATAGGGTATAGAATAAGATTCGCCTTACTCATAAGCTGGTGAAATGTGAAATGTGGTCGCCCAGGCTTTACCTGTGGCTGCCGCTGCCGCTGTTGCTGCTGCTGCTGCTCACTTTTGTAGAATTCGCCAGGAGGCTCCAACTAAGCCGCAATCACTGCTCAAGCCACAGACTGGGACTGTGCCTGTGCCTGTGCCTGAGCTTGCCAAGAATTCGTGGAATGACTGCACAAATCGTCGCCTGGGTGGTCTCTCGTTCGGCTCGCCCCACCTCACCTCAGCTTGCCTTGCCTTGCCTCGCCTCGTCTCGCTTTTGTGGTTTATGAGGCACGTGCGCTGGCGTTCGGCTTATGGCTGTGCAACTCATTGAGTTGCTTATTTACGGCTTGAAGGTATTCGGTGTGGTCATGTCTTCGATCTACCCCCTTCCAAGCCCCTTTTTTTGTTATTGGTGTGAAGTGAAGTAATAAGAGTAGCAATTGCTTAAAGGCTGGCCTTAGCTTGGATGTGTGTGTATGGATGTGGCTAAGCCGACGTTTCCTACCTTGAGTTAGTCTCAATCAAAAAGCCATTGCCCAGCCTAGACTCTATCTATATCTATATCTATATCTCTGGCTAATACGATCAATTAGGCAAATGTTTTAGTGCCACAGTCATAAAAGCAACGACGGCCATAACTCAATGACACTTCACATTCACATTCGGATTCACATTCACATTCACATTCACATTCACCTGTGGAGTTGCGTTGACAACTCAACTTGTTTTGCCTCGACATATCTAGCTGATAGCATCTCTATCTAGCTCTCTACCTCTCCCTCTCCCTCTCTCTGTAGACCACACCAAAGTTTTATTGCATTTTCAACAAACTGAAATCAAATTGAAAATCTCTTTGAAAATTGATTTTGCAGCGAAAGCCAGTTTCTATTATGGACCGGCCAAGAGCTCGAGCTCGAGCTCGAGTTGGACTCTGTGTCCAGCTGTGCGGCTTGCCTGGGCTGGGCTGGGCCGGCCCAAAAGGTAGGCTACATAGGTAACATTTCAATTGACAGTGCCCGAACTGTGACCGTATATCATTTGTTTACATTGTATTGAGTTGTTCGCTACATTTTAATTGGTCCTCACCGCTGAGCTGGCCGGCCGCACACGTTGGCGTTGATAACAGCGCCGTTGGGCTCGACTGCGTGGGCAGCCAATGAATATCGCTTAACTCCAGGCTATTGTATAGGTATGGGTATATGTATATATTATATATGTATATGTACAGCTAGAGTTCAGAGCTTAGCTTGAAAGCGCGCCGGAAGTGTTGTAGCTGGGCTCCATTTATCACAGATGCCAGTTAATAACTTTATCGATCAGTTGCAGCTGAGATGCGGGTCGAACACGCATTGAGAGAAAAACAAGAAAGAATTTTGAAGTCAGGCGCAACACGACTGCCTAATACTCGTTCAGGGCACTAAACCAGTTCAGTTGATGTGATAATCGACAGATCAACAAGCAATTATCGATATTTTCCGTTTGCTTATAATGAACAATGAATGATGAATAATGAATAATGAACAATGAACAATGAATAATGAACAATGAATAATATATAATGAATAATTAACAATTAGCAATGAATATAGAACAATGAACAATGAACATTGAACATTGAACAATGAACAATAAACAATGAACAATGAATAATGAATAAATAATTATGAATAATTAATAATTAATAATGATTAATGAATAATGAATAATTAATAATTAATAATGAATAATGTAAAATTAGTAGCTCTTAGCTCTTTTTCAATTTGCCACGCCCCCTATTATGGTGGTATATTGAATTTTACAGCAATCTATAAAGGAGCTTAAATAGGATGTAACTTACTTAGCAAATTTCAGAGCTATAGATTGAAGACGATAAAAGATATATTGCTTGCAATGCAAAGATATGGTAATACCCTATAATACTAGAGCCCAATGCTAGCCTATAAGACTATAAGAAGAGGTCATATAAGAGTAAATATATATTCCAATTCCTAAACTAATATACTCTCTTTTGGACTAGCTAAACGAGCATTAAAAAACTGCGGTAGGTAAACATTCAAAAAGAAACCCGATTGGAAAACAGAAAGAAAATATGTGAAGAAGAAGAAAATGAGGAAAATGAAGAAACGTTAAGAGTGCGCTTAACCTCTTAAGTTCTATTCAGCTTTGACAGTTTTCCTAATATATTGTGGCTGCGCATCTATTCAAAAGTGAAAAATAAAACAACTCGAAACTTCATTGTCATGAGAGTCGCTGTCGCTGTCGCTGTCGCTGACCCTGCCCCTGCCCCTGCCCCTGCCCTTGCCCCTAACCCTGGCACATCTTGAGAATCTATTTGTTTGTTTCGACTTTGTTTGTTGTGTTGGCAGTTGGTCGCACTCTTGTCATGATTTGCGCTTGTCAACAAAATGTCTCCTCGACTATGCATACATTGCGTGGGCGATCGCTTTCCACTGAAACTCCAACTGGCCACAGAAGTTGGGTTTTCCCTCCTCCGTTTTTCTCTGTTTTCGTCAGAAATTAGGAAGTGACAAATGTTTGTTTTGTTTTTCACTTTTTTTTCGTCGTATTGCTATCAAATTTCTAGAATTGCAAACAGTTACAATTATTGCTTATTATTGATTAAAACTAAACGATCTTAGGTCTTTAGTCTGTTATCAATGTTTTATGGGAGATTGGCAAACATATGGATTGTATTCATGTCTGTAATCCTTAAAACAACAAAGCAATTATATCTATGGGATTTATATGATTTACACTTAGATTTAGATATATATACATATGTAGATGGATGAAATGATTACTTATAATCATAGTTTATTTACATAGGAATAATATTTCTATTTACAGCTGAAAGTGACAGATAGAAGGACAGACGGACATATATAAATTGATTTATCTGTTGATTAATAACATATATATATTACTTATTAATCAAAAGATATTATAACATATATATATATTACTTATATTCTATATAAAACTTTCAATACATACATATTTACATTTCCTTCCTTCTTCAATCTGCTGCACTCTAGTGCTCTGCTTTCTACTTGCTAATCTTATAATATCCAGTACTTCGGTTTGCTTCCTCCTTTCTTCTTTTTTAACATTTTTTCACTACTCTGCTCTTATTTATAATCATATTTTCTCTTCTCTTTCTTCTATTTTCCTTTGTTTTAATATCTCTTTGTTTTTTGCCTTTCTCTCATCTTATCCAACTGCATATCCTTATATATAGTTCGCTCACTTCTCTTTGCTAATCTTATCATATCTTATCTTATACTCTCTTCTCATTTTTTCGCTTTTTTCATCTTTTCTCTTCTTTGTTCTTTTCTCTTATCTTTTTTCACTTTTCCTTTCTATTTATATGTTTATCATTTCTTATCTCTATTTATCAATCCTTTTTTCTCTTCTCTCCCATTTTTACTGCAGTACTCTCTTTTCTATTTGTTTATGCTTTCTTACCATATATTTCTTCTTATTTCTTCAATCCTTACATCTTTTCTTTGTTCTCTTTTCATTTTTACTCTTCTCACGTCTTCTTTGCTCATATCTTCTCTTATAATTTTTAATCCTCTCGACTTTTTTCTTCTCACTTCCTCTATCATATCTTCTCTTATCATATCTTCTCTTATCATATCTTCACTTATCATATCCTCACTTATCATATATTCTTTTGTCTTCTCTTTAGTCCAATTCTCTTCCTTTCTCTTCCTTTCTCTTGTCTTTTTTTCTCTATTCATCTCTTTTTTTTACCTTATCTGCTCTTCTCTAGTTTTCTCTTCTATTTTAATATTTCAGTTTATAAACAAATCCAATATTACCGGCATATTATAATTTACATCTGAATTTAATTTTAGTTTTAAGAGTAAAATATTATTTAGCAAAAATAAATTTTCACTCCTTATCGCCCAGCTACTGTTGATTCGGATCACGAATATATATATTTTATGCATTCAAAAATTGATTATATATCCTTCGCGTTTTTCTTGAGTATAAAAAAAAGCTCCAAATTAGCTAAACCCAAAGGGAAACTAAAATAAAGCAACCATCAATTGAAGACAATTCGCTGTATGTAGAGACTCTACCTTCCTGGAAGGCATTGAGTGGCCACAATGTTGCTCCCTTTGATCATAATGATGATGATGATGATGATGATGATGATGATGATGATGGCACTGAAGGTGGTCATAACTCATCATTAATAACCGAACCTAAATAAGACATTTTATTGTTCTACAGCAAATTGAATTCCAGCTGCGTGTAACAGAGGAACCGAACTGAAGACGAAGCCTTAGCCGTAGCCGAACCCGAATTGCAGTCAGAAATTAAACAACTGACTGTGGATTATAAATGCCAAGTTATTTGTTCTCAGGTATGCTCAGGTGTTGGCGGCAGTAGAGCAAAGGACACGCATAGCTGGAATTGAGCTGTCTAGGAATTGTAATATAAAAGAGAAATGAGATCAAAGAGATGTTGTTGTTGTGGATGCTCTTGCTTACTTATGTCACACTTTCTTCCTTTCTTCTCCCCCCTCTGTCGGCGAATTTCGTGCACAAGTGCAAAAAGTCAAAGCCTGGCCAGAAGCCGCTGAGAGATCAAACGAAATTCGCTTCGAGCCTTAATCTGCCTACCTGTTGTCGTCGCTGCTGACAGCAGTCAGAGACGTCATTCAACTGTTTCTCCCATCTCCTGCCCCGCCCCGCCCCGCACTACCCTGCCCTGCCCTGCCCTGCCCTCTTTTTACAGCATTTTCAGTTTCCGTAATTTCTTTCTCTTTTTGTGTGTGTTTTGTGAAACGATTCTGCGAATCTAATTGATTATTTTGGTCTGTTCGCTGTTCCTCAGTCAGTCTAAACGGAAGACAAGTCAATTTTCTCACACCTTTTTCTACGAATTAATTTGTTCGCTTTAATGGTTATTTCTGTGCCATCAACAGAACCAGCCAACTGACTGACTCTTGATACCGATCACTGATCTTGGCCATAGATTAGGCGGATAGAGACACAATGAAAGAACGACAAAAAAAACAGTTGCTAACTATTTTCGAATGTTCCCTAATGCCAGATGGCTTGATTAGATTTTAGAGCTGACTTAATTTCTATTCTCTTTGCTTTTTTTAGAGTCCTCTCTCTTTTTCACTTCGTCTCCTTCTCTTTTTTTCTGCATTTTCTCCTCTCTTTCTATTTTTTTCTCTCTCTCTCCTATTTTTATCTGTCTCTGCATTGCTAATTTTCTCTATCTGTCTCCCTCTCTTTCTCTGTCTTTACTAGGCTTCCGTCTGTAATAGTTTCTTTATCTCTCCTTGCCCTTTCTCTCTCTGATTATATATATATTTTGTTTTAGCTTTTTTCTATTTTATATTCTCTATCTCTTTCTATTTTACATTCTCTATCTCTCTCTTTGTGTATTTTCTTTTTAATTTCTCTCCCTTTTCCTTAATCTGTCTATGCCTCTCATTCTCTCTCTATCTATCCCTCTCATTCTCTCTCTCTCTCTCTCTCTCTCCTTGTCTATCTTATTTCTTTGCTACCTCCCATTTCCCTTTCTTTTTCTCTCTCTTCTCTTATTTAAGTTAAAGATTGAACATTTAAAAACTTTTCACCTTTTCAAACTTCCGCCAGTTAACCGTATCTCAAAATATTTTGACATAGGAAATGGAATCAGAATAGATCACAAGCAAATCTTTCGAATAATACAAAAATCAAAATTCCTCAACAATTTGCTTAATTGCCTTTGAATGTACGTCAAAAAAAAAAAAAAAACAAAGTGAGCAAAACGAATTACTTGGCCAAAAAGCTAAAAAACGCAAAACAAATAAAATAAATGCTCAAAAATTGTGCTGATTCATGAAATAAATCAGAGTGCGCCTCGAGCTTCTGTAAATATGATTATGCGGTTAATTAATCAACAACAAAAACAATAACAACAACAGCAGCAGCAGCAGCGAAAAGCAACGGTAAGAGCCTTTTTAAATGGCGGCCAAGGCAAGGCAGCGAACGGTAGCCGACGACGAATTTTAATCTCACTTTACACATTACGGCGACTTAAACGTTTCGCCAGGAAATGAAACAGATCGAGAGAGACAGAGAGAGGCAGAGCAAGGCGAAGAAAAGGGCGAACAGGCAATTTGAAAGCGAAAACTGCCAGCAACAGGCAAATGACAGTAGCGAACCGGGCGACTGGAATTGGAACTGGAACGGCAAGTGGAATTGGAATCAGGAAGGGCACATTAGCTGAAGAGCAGAGCGCGATGAACGACCACCGTGTAACAAAAATGAATAGAATAGATAAAAGCTGAACAGCTGGCACAGCCACAGCCAAGTGACACACATACATGCATACAAATGCAAGCATCCGGATATTGTTTATGTGCATATATGTATGCATGTATATATGTATTTATGTATATGTAAGCTTTTGAATGGTCCCAAAAACTGCTTACATATTTATTGAACGAAGCAGATCCAGAGCCACACACACGCAGAGAGAGTGAGGGAGGGAGAGAGAGAGGGCAGGAGTAGCAGAACTGAGCCTCAATCTTGCAGCCTGGATTGCCTCTGCTGCTGCTGCATCGCATCGCATCGCATTAAGCGTAGAACAGTGGCAGCCGCACAGCCGAGAGCGATTTACCCCACACCCATCAACATTTTAACTTAATTCCTTTTTGAGTTGCCTTCTGGTCGAATGGAATACCCTATAAATATGGGTTATATGTGAACTGATAAGAAGTTGGAGTCGAGTGAGACAAATGCAAATATATAAAATAGTAGAATAAAATAATAAAAATTGATATTAATTTTACTTATATTACATTTTAAATATTTCAAATTTAATTCAATTCAAATGATAAATAAATATAATTAATATTTTAATATATATTATTATTTTAAAGCAAGAATATGAAGGGATTGATTGATAAAGCGATGCTTAGAATTAATAATTATATACATGGTATGTGTTCGAGATTATAAAATCTTTAAGAGGAAAAGCCAGGAAGTAATTCTAGATGTATAGAGCCATAGAAGATAGTTGGACCGTATAGGATTAAAATAAATAAAATATTAAAGATGAGAAAAAAAACATACATATCTTTATATTTCTAACTGAAATAAAATGATTCTGTACAGAAATTCCTTATATGTATATATCGATCCTTATCACATAATACTTATTGATACATTTTATAAATAATTTAAAAATATATATATTTATATAATACATATATAAGTTTAGTTATTTCACTACTAATTTCATGAACACAATTTTATAACTAGTTTTAATTTCTTTAAATTTCTTTTTGCTTTGTAGGTGACATCACAATTCTCACTGGCCGATACCCTTTGCCGTTGTTTTCCTTGCTGATTGCCAAAGGTGCTGGCTGGGATCCCGCGTATGCAATGAATTTGTTCCACTATACGTGCAATCATGTCGCTGTCTTCAAATCGGACTTCAACTTGTCGGTGTGTCTGTCTATGTGTGTGTGTGGCTGTGTGGCTGGGGCCTTTGTGTAAATCAGTAGCCACGTATTGAATTGTTTGCGGTACACGAACTTTGGCTACGGTTCAGCTGAGTCTTTAGCCAGGCAGCAAGGCAACAAAGCAGCGAGTGCAGCCTGTGCTAAGCGGCTTTGGTGCATCTCATTTTACAGGAATCGAGAAGGCTTCAGGTGTTTGCATGTGGAATTCTATATATGTTAAGACCAAGTTCTTAGGGCACATTGAAGTAGATCTAGATGTTTTACTTTGAATATGATTGGGAAGGTGTATAGAAGAAAATCTTATTTAAATGATTACTTTTTATATTCCACTATATTCATAGATATCTACTAATCGATAAAGTATAATTTGATGAATTTATATAATTAATATCAATAAACCAATATATCATATAGCGATTGATCGGTGTATCATCTATTGAATTATATATATGTTATCGATATATAATCGTTAATTAAATACATCATAAATCGATTAATTACATATTATCTATAATTTAATATGTCATAAATCGATCAATTATATATAATCGAAAATTCAATATATCATAAATCTATACATTATAAATCTATAAATTGTTTGATTACAAATCATGTATTACTAAATCAATGTATAATCGATAATTGGATATATTATAAATCGATAAATCCATCAATAGTAAATTATAAATCAATATATTTGTTTACCCTAAAATATTAAAATATTATTTATCGATAAATCGATAAATTTGTTTAGCTATTAAAAATGGCTTTAAACAAGAAATAGCTTAAGTAAAGCCTTGTGTAGTATAGGGTATCTTTTAGTCAGGTACCCACAATTAATTGTAAAGACTTTTTGGCTATAGAAAATTAATTTGTAATCCTATAAATTTTAAGGCTTATACTTGTAGTCATATTCTATCCATAGATTCCCACGCCTTCACATCCTACGTAAGTTAAGTCCACACAAAGACAGGATACAAGGTATTACAAGATCAAATAGAGTTCGGCACTTGGATATGGGTTTACCACCCGCATGCCTGGCCTGAGATGTCACACTCTGGTCCGGCTAGTCAAAGTCGAGTCGACTTTGTTCCCAGCTCGATGATTATTAACGCTTGTCTCTCGACTCGATAGAGATGACTCATGTCTGACACTTAAGTAATAATGGGCAGGGGCACTTAACTGGGGTGCCCACCTTTCGTGATCGTGACCGAAATGACTTTTGCCAGGTAAATCCATTTAGGCCAAATTTAGACATTATCACAGACAAAAAGAGAGAGGGAGAGGGAAAGAGGGAGATCATTGTGCTTGTGGTTGTGTGTAAATGCGTGTAATTCCATTTTATGGCTCCTGTACGACGTTCTGCATCCGCAAGCAACTCGCAAGCGCTCGTCTGCCCCTTTTCACATGCCGCTGCTGCTGCTGTTGCTGCTGATGGAGTGTAGAAATATAACTAACAACAACAACAACAACGAAATGCCAACATAAAATTGTATTTAGTCATGCTACATCACTTTGTAATAATTTTCATTTTGGCGCTTGCTTTGATCTTAAGCCGCGGACCGCGTGCGGCGTTTGTCTGCTCCCCAACTGCCCCCAGCTCTCCTGGGCCCGCCTGCCCCTCCTCCTTGTCAGTTGGTCAAAACTGCCACCGTGTGGCGTTAAATTTGAAATAATGATCATGGTGGTCCGGCAGGCAATTTAGCAGCCAAACATACCCGAACCGCGTCTGCTCAGGGTACGGCTTTGGCTCCGGCTCCGGCCCGATCTCACAGCGCCAGGCAACAGTTGTGCCATTTGATTGAGCAATCATCAATAATGCGAATTGAGCATGAAGAAAATGAAATTTGTAACCAGCTGGCAGATTCAAATGAGATTTACTATATGCCAGTAGATGGCTTAGTCAAGGGAGATAAGGTTAACATGGTAGAAATGAAGGAATCATTTCTATATCTATAACAAATACATATGCTCAGACTCAAGTATTGCCGTTTAAGCATTCTACTTTAGCTCATCTGTCTATCTATTCAATATAAATATACTACGGGTATAACCTAGTTGGGCACTCCCTACAAGAAAACTCTGATTTGTTAAACTAAAGTTCTGGTGTTTGATCTTGCTTACTGATATATATCTATTTGTTGGTTACAATGACTATCAAATTTATCAATGGTACATATAAAAGATATATGCATATAAAGATATAGGACTCATTTGTGATATCTTCAAAGCCTCTATATACTTGACATTTTGCAGCAGTAGTCATTATACTGCCAAGATTCCTATTGACCTTGCCATAAATCTCAGTGGCTCTACAAACTCCAAAGCAAATGGTATGTCTATAAATTACATATACATATATATACATACAACATATATACATACGATCGCCTTGTTAATAGCGAACGTCAACAGCTATAAAATGGGCCAAAACGTCAAACAAGGTCACAGCAGTTAGTCGGGAAGAGGAATGTCGGAAGGCCGCCGTAGAACGATGACCATAAAAACATAGCCGAAATGTTTTTCCATGGAATTCAATGCATATATGGTACGGTATGAGTATGGGAGTGCTATGAGCACATGCTGAGGTCAAGCACACACTCACACACTCACGCACACACACATATAACACGTGCTATTTATAAGGAAAATGACCAGTCAACTACTACAACATATCTGGAACTGGAATGATATATGAGCCGTTGCTCGGTTTACACGGCTCATTGGCATTTGCCTCTGCTAACAAATGTTTCAAGAACAAGAATTACCATGACCATGTTGTGGGTAAATAAAATCCATTTAAGAGCTATACTATTTGGAGTACTACAGGGGAAAGTATACGATTTGAATTTTTGAGATTATTAGTGAATGTATAGAAAGTATTTAACTGCTTGATCTGTATGATGTGCTGAGTAGATCTAAACTTGGCTTAGCCTGTCTGTCTCTCTGCAGGCGTCCACCTCGGCAACTACAAAAGCTGGGGACTTACAAAAATAGATAAATATATATTTATAAAGATAACATCTAGTACAAACTTAACTTGTCTTGCATTTCCTATTTCACATTCAATTCAAAGCTCAAACTTATCATACAAATGATGGGAATCGGTTGAAGGTTCTTAGCCTAATCTTTGTTTGATATAAAGGAAATCCTTAATTTTATCTAGTTGACTGACTAAGGCAGACAACTCAGCTCGTATATAATATATTTTGCTTAAAAATATATCGAAATATATTTGGAAATCATTTAAATTTAATATAATTAATTATTTAATAATATTTAAAATTATTGGTATATTTCAATGCACAATTATTAATTATTATGAAGCTTTAATCTTTAATTATAAAATTATATTATAAAATTATATATATATATATTATTTTTAAAGTCAATTCTATATATTTAAACATATGTATAAAAATATATTTTTATATATTTATATTTTTTTTTAATAATTGCATATATAAATATATATAATATATTTCTATATATATTTTTTTAATAGAAATATTTATGGTTATATATAGGAATAATATTTCTAGGTATTTCGATGAATTATTATGTTAATGCTTTATGTAAAGATTCCAATATGAATAATATTTTTAAATATTTTGATGTATTATTACACAATCCTAATGTTTTATCTAAAGCTAACATACTCAACAATATTTTGTTGAAGAATTATTAATAAATTGATAAATACATTAAATATTTATTAAAAAGTTAATAAATAATATAATAATATATGTCTAAAATATAGTAATTATTTATTAAAAAGCTAATAAATAAATGAATAAAGATGTACATATATTAAATTAAATCATTGCATATAATAAATATTTTTTTTAGCAATATTTTTAATAAAATTCTTTTTAAGCAAAACCCCAGGCAGAGTCTTAAAAGCATTTACATATTCTGCGCTGCTTCAATTAATTGTGAAACATTATGGAATTAGGGAACACTCAGTGCCAGCAATTGCAAACAGCATACATATGTAAGCGTCGCAGCCCAATTCCCAATTCCAAGCAGAATCACAAGCCAAAACGGAAATAGCAACAACAGAAATACAACAACAACTCAAGTTTAGCTTGGCTGTGGAACTTCAAGTGGAACTGGACTTGGACATGGACATGGACATGAATTGGGTACGGAATGAAATGGGATGGGACCACACACGTCGTGTGTGACGGCGATAAAAATCACAGCATGCTGCAAACAGCACAGAACAGCGATCGATGCTGTTGCTGTTATTGTTGCTGTTGTTGTTGTTGCTGTGGGCAAATCTTTTGACAGTTGTGTTGAAGCATAAAGATGCCAAAAGCAACAGCAGCAACAACAACAACAACAACAACAACTAGCCTGAGCCAAGTGCGTGAAAAAAGTATAAAACTGAACCGCCAACCCAGACGCAGCACCAAAAGCGCATCAATCAAACGGCACCGCCAACGCCGCAAAGCAAACCCCAAACATACAGAGAGAAAAGGAGGGAGACAGAGAGAGAGAGTGAGAGGGAGAGGGAGAGCCTCTCACACACACACACATACACAGCTGGTTCGATCAATCATTTATTATGGCGTCGCTGATGGAGACCCCATCGCGCTACGTTGGTGGGCCCCACATCTAAACTCAGCCCCATAGAAAAGATAAATATATATATGTATATATATTTTGAAAATATTTGAGAGCTAGCTAAGCGATTAAAATTTTATATATATATGTGTATGTAAGTGTATTGATATACCCTTACTCTGCCATATGAAATCTATACTCTCGCACTATTTATACCCTAACTGAAATATGCCAAGACTTGCAATTGTCTAAGCCCTAAAGTAGTTAAAGCTTATCTTAGCTTTAGCTAATTCTACAAACTGTTACATCATTGAAACACTGTCGCAATATACCCTGTTGTGCACACTCAATGCGTATAGGGTATAAATTCTAACTAAATTTGGTAAAATTAATTGCACAACACTAACAATCAGAACAATAATATACATATGCATATTTGTATAAATTAAAAACAAAATTAAATAAAGTCAATCGGGTGGTAACGGCTGTAGTATACACGCCTATACAACTATTATAATATTAATAAATATTTATTTAATATAATAAATAATAAATATTTAAATTATTATAAGAAACATATACTTAAATTATATATTTAAAAATTATGCAAATAAATATTATGTATATATTTAAAAATCAATTTTATTGAATTAACCATCATCAATTGTACGGATCATATGACTTGAGATTCTTTTGAGATTTGGAGATCTTTCTGTAAAAAAAGGCTTCTATAAGGTTTATCCAATTACAAAACTGATTGGTCGTCCATCTAAATCTATGGAAGATATAGCTTTTGTTGGTTTCTTGCGTTTTTATATAATTTTTAGATCTATCAATATATAGATATATATATTTATATATAAAATAAAATAGGTATAGGTATAGGTAATATAGGTATAGGTAAATATATATATTTATTATATCTAATCGGACCGAATAAAATAAAATAAGAAAATAAATATATTTAATAAATCTAATCGGATCGAATATACGATAAGAGATATATTAAATATATACATATATTTACATATTTTATTTCATATATGTATTTGTACATCTATATATTAGATTCGATCCGATTAGATATACTAATTATATATATTAACATATTTTATTTAATATATTTTTAGATCTATAGATTTGCATCAATTTATAGATTAAATTTGATCAGTCTATAAATTAGAGTCGACCAATCTGTGGGAGAAGTCCACAGTATTTAGGTTATAATAATTTTGGATCACTAGCTGTAAAATATACAGTTTTACTTGATATGCCTACGTATATATGAATGATGCCTATATTCATATATTAAAGATAAAGGATTCCCTATTTAACTTCCAGTTAAGATTCACCTACAATAGGTCACAGAGATACAAACACTGAAACGACCATTGCCTAAAAACCTATATACTCTATATGCCCCATCGTGAGCGAGCATCAAAAAGCACGCAATTTGGCCGCCCAAGTAGAAATTGTGGTTTTTGACTACTTTATTGATATTGCTGTTGTTGTTGTTGTTGTTGTTGTTGTTGTTATTGCTGGTTTTATTAACACATAAATATGGAAATACGTTTCATTAGCGATATCCGTTTCCGATTTATCTCAATGGCTTTTGATGTTGTTGTAGCTGCTGCTGCTGTTGTTGTTGATGCTGTTGTTGTTGTAATTAAGAATGGCTACCGTTTGTGGAGTCGAGCATGTTGCATAAACAGCGCCGGCAGCTCGCCGTGTGTGGTCCGACTGATTGAATGTTCAAGCTTTGGCCAATGAAAGCGGCTATTAAGTCTGGCCAGCCAACCAAGACACAGTTGGCAACTTGGGTGGCAACATGCCATTCACCAATCCCACTCACACACACACACAGACACACACAGGCACAGACAGAGAGACAGAGACAGCGACCGTTGAGCGCTTGTCTGTGGTGGCGGCGCCGCAAAAAAAGAAAGCGCGTGCAACAACAGAAAGAAGAAGCAGAAGAAGGAGCCGACAAGGGGAGAGAAAAAAAAAACTCAACCGACCGGAACTGCAACTGGCGCTATATGCAATTATAAGCTGTCTCTCTCTCACTCACTCTCACAGTATGTGTGTGTGTGTGTGTGCAGCAACAATAACAAACAGTAGCAAGATTTGCCTTCGCCTTAGATTGACAGCAGCAGCAGCAGCAGCAGCAGCAGCAGAGATAGCTGCAAACAGACAGCGGTTATTGGTAGCGGGGACCACCAAGATGCCAAGTTGCCAAGTTGCCCAGATCCCAAGCTGCTAACTGTCGGCCTGGACTGCCCTGTCAGTGGCAGCGTACTGGCAACATGTTGCTGAAGCTGCTGAGGCTGCTGGGACTGCTGCTATGTTGTTGTTGTTGTTGTTGTTTTAGCTGCACATCTTTGTTGCGCCTTGTTTTTTGATCTTTCACGCTGTAAATTATACAGCGGCAGCAACAATATTATTGTTGTTGCTGCTTGCTGTTGCTGTTGTTGTCTTCGCTTTGATGCAAATTGTTGCTGTTGCTATCTGTCTTGCTGTCAACAACACAAATAATTGTTGGCAACATTGCATGTGAAACGGTTTTCTTGTGTTGCCAACAACATTTGCCTGTGTTGCGCTCTTGTCATAATTTGGAATGCACGCCGTCGGGCATATTTTAATTTGCTATAGCTGCAGCTACAGTGAAGTTTGCCTATGTTGTGCCGCAATTCAAATTGCTTTAGTTCCCATGGCTCATAGGCATTTCGCCAGAAAACCCTTTTACTATAATAAAAAATTTAAAAAAAAATACCAAAAGTTATAAAACGCTACGTAAAAAAAAAACTTATTTTTGCAAACACAAAATTCTTCCTAGAAAAAAATAATAAAACGTAATCCAAATAGCAAATAATAAAAGCCAAACTCGTTATTTCAGGCCACACACAACGTGTCGGGCGCCCAGAAGCCGGCGCACACTTAAAAAACCAATAAAAATCGTTAAAAAAACAAATAATTGCTAATTTTATGCTCGAATAAAAAACGCAAAAGGATCAAAATGGGCACCCAAAAGCAGCAGCAGCAGCAGCGACGTCAGCGGCAGCGGCATAAATTAGTGCGAGCGAAATGGCATTATGAAAACGTCACGCACTATTAAACGAGAAAATGATCAATGGGGGCACACACATACACACACGTACATTGGCAGAGCCAGCGTCAAACAGCGTGCGAGTCAGAGAACAGAGGGAGGGAGAGAGCAAGAGCAAGAGCGAGAGCGAACCATACACTGCCAAGACTTAGGCCACCCAAGGCGAAGCAACAAATAAAAGACCACCCACGACGCTCAGGCACATGTGTGCGTGTGTGAGTGTGTGTAGTGAAAAGACCTTTGAAAACAAATTCCGTATTGGCTATGAAGGGTAGAGCGAGATATGCTGAGAAGATAATTGAAATATGTACAACTTGAACATGTGCGCTGAAGTGGGCAGACACAAATTTCAAAATAATAAAAAGCGAACAGCGACAACCATAATAAATAAATAAAATAAAAACAAACATGTGTGCGCTAACATGTGTACGTACATACACATATACAAGACAAGCATCTATATCTGTAATCTGCAACTGTTGGGCTGGCGGCAAGTGAAAGAGTTGAAACAGTTGAACAATGTTTTCAGTTACTTTTTGCTTGCAGCGTTGCCAGATGTATAGAAATCATTTCAACTTAGTTCGTATGGGCTACCCTGTGCCTTACTATCGATATATCGATACGTTGGCAGTGGTTGAGCTCGTTTGACGGCGTTGCTGTTTTTGTGTGGCTCCTGTGTCAGCCCGTTTAACTATAATTTATAAGAAATAACTTTCCGCATCTCGATTCTTATATTCAGCTTATTAAATTTGTTGTTGCACGAAGATGCCACCGAAAAAGGCGCCAGGTCCGAGTAAAAAGACGGAGCAAAAGAAGAAGGAGAAGGTCATTGAGGTAAACCAAGAGCGCACGTCTGCCCCATCGCTATGGCGAACATAACCTCAATACACATCCCACGACAGACACAGCCGTTTCCATACAACGTCAACATTTTTTATAATACTTATGCATTTTGACAGGACAAGACATTCGGTCTGAAGAACAAGAAAGGCACCAAGCAGCAGAAGTTCATTCAGCAAGTACAGAAACAAGTGCAGGCCGGCGGCCATCATCCACGACAGGATGGCGACAAGAAAAAGGAGGACAAAGAGAAGAAGTTGGCGGATCAGCGAGAGTTGGCCATGATCTTCAAGCCGGTGCAAACGCAGAAGGTCGAAAAGGGCACTGACCCGAAGTCTGTGGTGTGCGCTTTCTTCAAGCAGGGCACCTGCACCAAGGGCGACAAGTGCAAGTTCTCGCACGATCTGTCCCAGGAGAACAAGGTGGAGAAGCGTTCGGTTTATGTGGATATGCGCGATAGCGAAGATGATCCGATGACCAACTGGGACGATGCGAAGCTCCAAGAGGTCATCGACAAGAAGCATTCGGGCGAAAAGCGACGACCCACCACGGATATTGTGAGAATATCAAACATCGCATAGCATCCATATCCACTTAACTTGAATTCTGTTTATTAGATTTGCAAATACTTTTTGGAAGCTGTGGAAAAGTCAAAGTACGGCTGGTTCTGGGAATGCCCGAATGGTGAGAAGTGCATCTATCGTCATGCCCTGCCGCCTGGCTATGTACTCAAGCGGGATAAGAAGAAGGAGGAGAAGCCAACGGAGATCTCGCTGGTCGATCTCATTGAGAAGGAGCGTGCCGCACTGGGACCCCATCAGACTCGGGTGACGTTAGAATCCTTCCTGGCCTGGAAGAAGCGCAAGATACAAGAGAAAAAGGAAAAACTGGCTGCCGACGAGGAGCGCAAGAAGAGCGACTACAGCAAGGGCAAACAGTTTGGTATATCTGGTCGCGAGATGTTCAGCTTCAATCCCGATCTGGTCGACGATGGTCCGATGGAGGAAGGCGATGCTGCATTCGATATCTATAAACGTGACGACGATGATGACGACAATACCGTTGAGTTTAAGGAGCTCGATTTGGCAGCGCTCTCACTGGCAGCTCAAGAGGTGGACGGTTCTGGCACGATTGCATCCAGTACGCGGTTACTCGATCAAGCTACAGAAGCAGCCAAGACTGCTGCGGCCGAAGATGCAGCGCCCTCAGCATCCAGCGCCGACACTGAGCCCGCCATCAACAAAGATCTATTCGCGGATTTGGATTTGGCGGGCGAACTGGATGACCTGGATGATGATGATGACGACGATGATGATGAGGACGATTAGACGTCGAACGCAGCGAAAGCAATGCTTTGTTATAGTTTGATATTGAATTGCATACGTTCATATAATGAGTTCTGCCTTTAGCAACTTTTGATCAATAAAATTGTGACTTCACGTGTTGCACACATGTTGTCGGTGCCACATTGCAACATTTGAAAAGTGTCGAAACTAGATGTATTCCGATGTTTCTTCCCCTATAGGGTAGCTTTATTATTATTTCAATTGTACAGATAGACGTTAAGCTAAAACCCATGTGAACTAATCACAAATCGATCACAGACACCACTTAGTGCTCATCGTCATCCAGTGCTTCGATGTTGTCAATCACACGATCATTCCAAGCAGTCAGTTTCGAGGCCAGCTGCCAGAGACGTTGCAGATACAGCTGTCCATCGGCCACGAGTATTTGCCGAACTTGCTTGACGGCCCAATTCACACAGTTATTGTTCGATTTGAAAACATATTTGAAATTGCGCGACTCGTGCATATAGGGCAGCCGTTCCTCGTCTGACATCCGTTTCCATACTTTGGCCGCGGTGCTGAAACATTTGGATTTGGACATTTTCAATTCCTTCACCTTTTCATTACGGCGAAAGTGTTTTAGGAATATGAGAAAAGATCGGTCTTTGCACAGCGACCTGAGCAGCATTTTGGCTTTTCCACAATTTTTGGTCAGTTTCTTTTTGGGTTCTCTTGGCGCTGATGAACAGTCCGCTCGAACCATTCTGCAAACAAATTTAGACAGTCAAATAAGTTGATTATATTTTATATATTTTGAGACGGAAATTTCGATGTTTTCAGTTCTGTGTAAACATTTCTGAACGAACAAATCTAGAAATCAGATTGTGTTGTAGTTGGCTTTATTTAACAATGAAATCGTCTTATCAAAATATATATCTTAACGAACTTTAGAATAACAATTAATTTTAGTCTATTATTAAATATATTTAGAGAGCTACCAGAAGCCTGGCGGTAGCACACCCATTGCTTGGGGTATCTGACGTTCTCGCAAAAATTTCGATAGCAGCATTTCAAGACGTGTCTTCGGACCGCCCTCGTCATAGGCCGACAGCTGCGGCATATATATGGTCTGTATGTAGAGTAGAAGTTTTAGGAAGTTCATGCCGTAGGCACGCCACAGCTCAAAGCCGAGGGTCTGCAGCATCTCCATGATCATGGTGGCACAAATATCGGGCAATGGCTTCACTAGCATAATGTGGGTGAGCCAGCCCCAAGCCTCCTCTAGGCCAAAGCAATGGTTGGGTCCGTCGGCCTGTCGACCCGGCGTGATAATAACTGCCGCATAAAGACGAGCAATGCCTGTCTGACGCTTGAGGAACATATCCGGTTTCTCCAGCTCATTGTTCTCGGTGATACGATAGCCCATTGTCTTTAAGTATTGCTCTGGCGTTTGATCCGGCTGCTGTGGAATCACGTACGGCACTAGATATGGCGACTCCTTATACATGTACGCCAAGAAGATCTTGCCAAAGTCGGGCAACAGCTTCCAAAAGGTCACAATCACGGAGGCAAAGGGGAAAGCTGCTTGGGGATTGCTCGAAATGGCGGTGTCCGTTTGGCTAACAAATTTCTTTGCCATCAACAGAATGCAGTAGTCCCTGGCCAATGGATGATCGTTTATGGTAATCGTACTGCCGTCCGTAGTTCGCACCGGATGACCAGCAAAGAAATTGTAGAGTTTATCAAAGTTATTCTTCAGATGCTGTGCACTAGTCGCTGTAATCGCGTTCAATGGCAAGTTGATGGTTCGCTGACAATTGGTGCGATACTTCTTCCAGGCTTCGTCCGTCTGAAGTGGTTTGACAGCGTCCACTTTGCTCTGGTACAATGCATTGATATCGTTGTAGAAGGCCAAACGTGTTGGATGCACGTAGCTGGTAGAGATGCTCGTTGGGGTCGCTGTTGCTGTGGCGGTTGGAGCCTCTGTAGTTGGCGCTGCTTGTGCTGCAGTTGCCGCAGCAGCAGCAGCAGCAGAAGCAGCAGCAGAAGCAGCAGCAGAAGCAGCAGCTGCAGCTGCAGTCGCAGCGGCATCAGCTGTTGCTTTCAGCTCAGCCGCCAATTGCTGCTCTTTCTGTTCCTGTTGTTTCTGTTGCTCCTCTACTTCTAGTTGACGCTGCTTTTCCTTCTCTTCGGCCAACTTTTTGGCTTTGTCCAGTTGCTGTTGCTGTTGCTCCGACAGTTGCTTGTGTAGATTCTCTTCCAATCTATCCAGCCGCTGACAGTACTGTTCCGCTGTGAAGACACATCCCAGCTCTGGTGGGTCGCTGCTGCCTCTTTTAAGTTTGTCAACCAGCTGATCGAACAGTTGTCCCAACTCCCGTAATTCACTATTGTGAGCGGCACACGCCTGCACGGTCTCCTTGTCCAGGGCCAGGAACAGCTTTGTCACCAACTCGTACTTGCTGCAAAATCGTCTATGGCAGCGCGAAACACCTTCGATTGTCAGCAAATGCAGTTTTTGGTTGTTTTGCTTGAGCAGCGCCTTCTGCTCTCGCTGGTGCGCCTCCAGCTCTGCTTTAGCCAGCTGCTCGGCCTGTTTCTGCAAGAGTTTATCGCTCTCTTCACGCTTTGCCCGGCTATTGATATGCAGCTGCTGCTGTTCTGTCGTGTGCTGCGTGGCGAAGCGTTCATTGATCGCCTTTTGTTGCCGTTCCTTAATCAGATTCAGTTGGAAACGCACTTTACGCTTACATTCCTTATCTATCTCCCGCTTGACAATGCTGGCGTTTACGTCGTTCACATCTGGACTAAAGCTTGGTATAATATCCGCTGGCGATGTCAGTTTTGTTGACATGGCAATTGTTAATTGAGAGAGGGTAGTTTCCAATGGCTCGACAATATGCTGCGGACTAAGAGATTTTTCCATTCGTGTTGCCGTCTGATCCGGACCAATTGTGCGCGGTCCCGTGCAGGCCAGAGACGCCATAGCCGCGTGCTGAAGTACCGTATGAACATTCATGAGACGCGTGTTGTCCCGCACTAGGTCGTCCACGCTCTGAAATCAATTGCATGCGGTTAATTTGTATTTGTTAAGATTCGCTAAAAACTAACCATCTTTATTAATTTATAAATATTTTACAAAATGTAGATGGCGATGTGACGCCGGCGGAAAAAAATAACAAAACAGCGTATAGAGATGGGTAGCTGTAGCTCGATTGTGAACTAGTTTTATCGAACCTCGAACCTATGGCCAAACGAACTGCAAGTAGTTCAACTGAATTTAAAATCAACTTTATAATTTGTAAATATATTTAAAACTCGATATAAATTTTTTTGCAGCTATATTTTATATAAGCGATAACATGAATTATGATTAAAATCAATTGGGATTAAATAAAATAAAATTTGTAAATGCAACTGTTATTTGTTGTCTGCTTTCTTGTTTACACACGCTCTTTGTTCAGTTAAACAGCTGATTTGAGAGGACTTACTTTTCAACTATCGTAACAAAGGAACATTGCAAAACAAAAATGATTAAGCTGTATTTAAAACTATGCGCATATATAAAACATAATTATATATTTTAGAAAAATTTCACTCCATGACTACCATCCATTTCAATAAGTTCACATTTTCCCTTCTCCTCAAGCAGACGCAGAGCGTTTAGCAGCACGTCTTCGTCCATATTATGGAATTCCGTCTGGGTGCTATTTTCGCCAGCGACTAGCTCGTAGAGCGTACAAATACTATTTGTCTGTCCGGTCTCCTGTATCCAGTCATAGACCATATTTCCGTACTCTTCCAGCGTGTACGAATATACATGCCACTCCTGGCGTCGTTTGTCCAGCGGGGCAGCATGTCCGCTCTGCTGCAACTGCTCCAGTATGAGCAGTATTAGCTCGGGCGACAACCGTCGATTTATTGATTCATTAAAAAATAATGGCAAGTTTTGGTCGTTTGTACCGATTGTAAACTTATTTACATCTTTGAGGTATTTGAGAAAGAGATCTGTCCACACCTTCAGCTGTTGTCGGCGTGTTTCTTCATGTGGCTGCAAACTATGATATATTAGTGAGTAAATTAACCACAATTTCTCTATTATTATTGCTTACGTGAAGAAAGGAGGGAATGTGTACTCCCAGGGCCATTGGAACTCGGCCATTGTTTAGTTAAAATTGACGTCATGTACGATGCACAAGGCACAGATGTTCGAACGGCGTTGCCACTAGGCCATCGATTATTCGCTGTTAAGCGCTACCATAACGACTATCGATAACATTTTAAATTTGAATAGATGATCTCCAAGCTGAAATAAACAATTCGAAATGCATTCAATTTTCTTCTTTATTTGTCTTAATTAGAAAAATTGTGTACATTAACATTTTTATTCCATACAGTTTGAGTTCATTTCATCTTTGCTATTTGCTGTAATTGTTACATTTCCATCCAAAAGTAAACATGTAGAGACAAAAAGAAGTATTATATAGATATCGGCATTTGCTTTGCATTATAATCATAAATATCCATTTACATATATACTTATATCAGATGTATATATATATAAATATATTCTTGATCAATTATATATTTAAAGTACTAGGAGGCGCAACACTATACATTCAATATTTCTGTTTTTTTTTTACTTTCATTTTTATTTTTAATATATATTTTTATTTAGTTTCTCTTGATTTTGCTTAGACCAGCTGCTGCTTCGCCCTAAACTGCATTCCATTATACCTATTTAAATTTAATGCTGATTTAGTAAACTTATGTGATTTTCTTTCAATTTTTTGTTTTTATATCTTTATAAAATTTAGAAGCATCTCGTGCTTTAGAAGTAATTTTGTGTGTATTTGTGCTCATTATAAGTTTTCTTTTCTTACTTTGCTGCATTCTCTAAATGGCTTTGAATTAGGCTTGATTTATTATATTTAATGGTAATTTGTATTCTTGCTGGGTTGAAGGAGAGAGCTGTGCAGGCAGTACATATTTAATAGTAATATTTAGAGTAATATTATTTATTATTTTTCTTTTTTTTGCACTTTGCTTTTGTCTTTATTTGGTTTTTTGTACACATGCGTGGAAATTATCTAGAGAGCCAAATATATATATATTGATTTATATATATATCGGGAAACAAAGGTGTCTCTTTTATAGTTCAGTTTTGTGTTAGCTAGTTTAAAGAGTTTTACAGTTAGTTCCTAGTTAACAAGTGAGGTTTGGTTGAAATCTTTCTTTACTATATAAGTAGGTATATATGTATTTTTTACTGTTTCGGTTTTCCTTCCTTGCATTGCTAATTCTAAAGACATTTATTTAGCCATAACTCTTTTTGTTTTTTGTTTTCTTGTCTCGTACGTATAGTAAAGCGCTCTACTAATTTCTTGAATTAGACAAAAATGAACGATCGTCAAAAATAAATGCCCTATAACTGTGCTTTAAGCATATTGATGAAAATGTACACTTGAAATGCTTTGCTGGTTCCCTTAAAGTAAGTTCAAAAGAAATGCAATAACAAATGGCAAAAAAATTGAATAATTAAAATCATTTTAAAGTCTGCAAATGATTTGTTTTAAGCTTAATTTACAGCACACGTTCCATGAAAGCCAAACATATATTTTTATTATAATATACGTTTCTCTTTCTTTTTGCCATAAATTTGAAAACAAATCTGCAGACCTGAAGCCGGTGTATAAATACATATAAAATGTCGCCAAAAACAAACAAAAGTTTTCTTAAATTATTAATTAGCAAAAAAATCAAATAAACAATTTATGCCTTATAAATTACATAAAATACATAATATATGCTCGCCCTAAATATCATTTACATACAGTTCTCAGACCTTACACAGAATACATATACACATATGGTATTATGTTATTGGTAACCTACTTAAAAATGGCATGTGGGTGACCTGTATGCGCTTCACATACGTTCGTTATACATTACATATTACATTATACATATACATACAGTACATACATTTATATATCGAGTTGGTATAAATTGTGAGCATCGACAATATCCATTTCATTTGCATATTGCATTTATTTTGCTCCGCATTGGTTGCTTGGTTGCTTGGTTGCTTGGTTTGTTGGTTGTTTAGCCTATGGTCTAATTGAGTTACATATACATATAAAGTTTTGGGATTCTCGAATCACTGCACGTATAGCATGACATGACAGCATGTTGTTTCACACAATGCTCCATATTTCGACTAATGACTAATACTAGAGGTATAGCTAAACCTAAGCTACAATTTTTGCCTAAGACAACGATCGGCTGCTGCCTGCCATGCAAGGTGTGGAGGGCTGCTGCTATTGGCTACTATTGCTGCTTGCTGCTGTCTACTTAGCCAATGGTTCCAGATAGCAGCGCACGGTATTATTCTCATCCAACATGGCTGATAGATGACGAGCCTGCTGCTGCTGTTGCTGTTGAGTGTGATGGTGTTGGAGATGATGTGCAGGAGCATGTTGGGGATTGCTGTGCGAGGTGTGCGACGACGATGATGTTGTGGACTGCGGTGATAGTTTTTGTAACTGCTGACGCTTCTGTGCTGGCGTCTGATTGGCCGGTGGCAGCGGCGGTCCTGCATTACCATGGCCAAACAGCTCATTTACCGCCAAGCGTGCGTTCGGCGACTTGGCATTCTGCTGCTGCAGTTGCTGTTGTTGCTGTTGCCGGTATACGCCACGCATGGAGCCCTCACCAACGCCGCCGCTAACCCCAAAAACCGCTCCATTGTGGTCTGGGTGGGTTGCTGCTGCAGATTGCACCGATGCTCCATAATCAAGGGGCAAGCCATTCTTTCTCTGCTGGCGTCTGCAAATAATATACAAGTTTAATTTTTACACTATCGAATAAGTAATTGAGTTGACTTACTGAAACCGCCGTTTAAAGTCCTCATCTTGTAGCGCCATTAGACGACGCATTCGCTCATCACTTTGAGGTGGCAATCCGTGCGTATCATCATCAATATCGCTCTCATTATCCTCATCATCACAGACGCTGTCGTGCAGCTGTTCCGCTGCGGTCACCTCGTCATCATACTCATCATCGTCATCGTCGTCGTCATCATCATCATCAGCTGCACAGCGTCGCGGCGGTTGCTTCTGTTTTTGTTGCTGTTGCTGCTGCTGCTGTTGTTGATTCCTGGAGGTAACGCTGCCTCCGCTTAGACTGCCACCACAATAGCGGCTTCCTCCGGCAGCAACTGCGGCGCGCATGCTGTTAAAGACGCCTGTGCCAACGCTGTTGTTATACACTTCATCCACATCAAAGTCGCCTACTTCATAGTGCTGCACATCCGAGTTTCGGTTACTCAGAATCTCCTCGTAAACAGGCCCACCAGCATCGCCACCGCCATTGCTGCTGCCGCCGCCGCCTTGATTGTAATAGGCATCGCCGTGGCCCATGCCCATGTTTATTCCTAAGCCCATGCCCTGGCTAAGATCACAGTTGGAATGCTTATTTCTATACTGTTGGCGTTGTTGTTGCGCTAACAACTCCTGTTGGTACTGCGCCATGTGCGGCGGCGGCGCTGGCAACTGCTGTCCACCGACACGTCGCTGCTGGTGCTGCAAGTGTAATAGGTGTGCATGCTGTTCCGCCTGCTCCTCATCTGAGGATAGCTGCTGTTGTTGCTGCTGTTGGCGTTGCTGGCGCAACTGCTGTTGCTGTAGCTGTTGTTGGTAGTAAGCAGCATTGGGTGGGTCCAGAGCCTCAGCATAGTGTGGATACGCTTGTTGTGATGGTGGCGCCTGTTTCAAACCGGTGGTCTTCTTATACGATGGGTAGAGTAGCACCTGCGAAGCGGCCGTGACGCGACTGTGAAGAGATCCGCTGGGCGATGCGGGCACAGCTCCGGCTCCACCTCCACGCTTTTTCTTGCCGTGCTGGTTGTTGTGTTTCTGTGTCCAATAAAATACCTCATGCGCCTGCTGTGGCGAGGCGCCTCCCACACCACCAACACCGACACCTGCTCCAACTGCACCTCCAGCATTGTTGTAGTATTCGCGTTGACCTCCCGGTGGATGTTTCCAGCTGTAGTAGTCCGGCTGATGATAGTAGGCCTCGCCTGGTTGTTGGAGCTGCTGTTGTTGCTGTTTATGTGCAAAGATCAAATGCGTGGAGCCAGCTGAACTAGTTGGCGATGCATGTCCCACGCTAGCCATTCCAGTCGAACGCAACGTGTTGCGCTCGAGCACAACCGCACCGACTGGTGCTGGCTGCAAGCTACCTGTTAAGAGTCCACTCTTGAGCGTGCGACGCTGTTGCGCTTCGTTTAGCTCAGAGTCGGAGCCGGCGCCCATAATAATCGCGTCCTCGGCAGCTGGTAGATCGTGTTGTTGCAGCTGTGGATCCACATCGCGAACCTCGTCGCCTGCGCCTAGTGGCAGTTTCGACTTTGATTTGGAGAGTGTACCAGCGGAGTTGTTGGCAGCATTTCCGACTCCTGGGCCGCCATTACCAGCCACTACACCCGAGGAGATTGATGTTTTCGAACAACGCAGGCATTTTGGCAGCCAGGCATGTTGGCGCACGTATTTTCGATACTCGCGTCGGATTTTCTCATTTTGTATACAATGGAATACGAATATATAGATGCCTAGCAGTGTGTTGAAACAGATGAAACAGTAGCCGTAGATGGGGGCCACCTCCTCGTCTAGTTTTGCGCCGCGCAAGTAAAAGTAGGCGCAGCACCAAACGGCGCTGAGCAGCAATAGAAAGACAAACGAGCAGCGTATGTCGAACCTAAACACCCAAATACAAATGGATTTTATAGAATATGGAAATGAATATAGATCGTATAGAAAATGCAACATACCGAACATTGGCTAAACGCGTGTGCTCCTTGGTCTTCAGGGCAGTTCGACTTTTGCGACGCATGATGATCCACGACAAAAAGGTATAGGTAATAGCCGCCTGTTCAGAGAGTTAGGTATTAGGCAATGCATTTGAGTGCTTAGTACTGGGAACCTACCACAAAGAATATCAATACGGGTGCCACAAAGGTGGCATAGAAGAGCGCATTGGCTTCCATGAGGACACAGTAATCATTTTGCGTGTATGTACTGGGATCGATTACCAGCGAAATGGCGACCACACTGAGTGAGAGGCCATAGGACAACAGATAATAGCAGTTCACCTTAGGCGTTTGATCCACTTCCAGCAGCAGCTCATCAGATGTGAGCGTGGAGTACGAATGGAAGGCTGAGCGTAAGTTTGAAACGTTAGAAGTTGCGCTACCTATTGAGAAACCTATTAGCGCTTACCTTCATAGCAAAACCAGGCGGTGCCCGAGAGTATGGCACAGTGCAGAAAGATGGTTATGAACCCACAAAATATGCTTGTTTCGGTCTGTTCAATTCCCAGCAGAAAGAGCAGCTCAATGGCCAGCAGGCAAATGTAAATGCTGCTATAGATCGAGGTGCGTGCAGACTGCAGAGAGAAAGAAAGAGAGTGTGAGCGAGTGAAAGTGGGAGGATAAAGAAAGTTCAAGAGGAACAGGCATTTTCATTATCATCGTAAAAAATGGTACTTGGTTTCCTTTAACTCAGCCTGGATAAATTCGATTTCAATTTGATATTCAATCTCGACTTAATTTAGTTTACAATAATTTTGGTGGTTTTTGGTGGTGAAAATATCCGAAAATAAATTAATAAAACATTCTACGACTGTTACAACATTTAGCGCATAAAACAAAACAAAACAAAACATGAATATGAAACAAGACACGAAACAAGCAAATATATATATGTATATGTAATAGAAATTAAAAAGTTCTACAAAAGGAATAAACACAAAATACAAAAATATTTACAATTGCAAAATTAGAAACATTTTTATTATTAATTACATACACACACAAAGAAAATTACGAAAATGACAAAAGAACTAAATGCATAAATATTATCTGGTTTTTAAGTTAATTTGTTAAACAAGGAAATTCACATAAATTAATCAATTTGTTAATGTTCAATCATGAGAGTGCTCACAACTGTTTTTATAGCATGCCAAAAATTGATATTTCACTAGCAAAAACTAGTAAAGAAAATGCGCTAAACTTAACTCAACTACAATAACTAAAGGGAATATCTATAGAGGTACAAGGCTTGGGCGTGTTTTACATTTCACATTTCACATTTAAAATTTACTTAATAAAACTAAAACGAAATAGAAAAACAATTATAATTAATTGTTTGTACTGCTTCTTCACGCCCAAGCCTTGCACTAAAGTCTTCTGTTAAGAATTGTGTTAGTTCTGTTAACAAATACAATTTAAGTTACTTAAGCTTTATATCACATGTGCATGTTGCCCGAAAGGCTTCTCTGCAATTATATATCTAACTCTCTAGCCATAAGACAATATAAATATATATATGCCTAGCTATATGTATTTCGTTTATATTGATATATATCCTAGCCTAGCCTACGATTGTGCAATGCTCTTATTGTTTTCACCACCACCACCACTTATATTGCAAGTCATCCATATTAGCCTGCATTATGATGTTGTTCGTGTCCAACGGGTTGCTGCCATCTACGTTCAGATTATGATTGTGCTGCGAGTGCTGTGTTGCATGCTGATGCTGCTGCTGTTGTTGTTGCTGCTGCTGCTGCTGTGGCTGCTGATGCTGTGTCTGTTGTCGCGCATGCAGATAATTGTGGCTAATATTTAAATTGTTGCTGACAGCAGCATTGGCAGCAGCTGCACCCACATGAGCCGCATGTTGCTGCAGAGCAGCAGCAATCGATGCTGCCGCTGCAGCAGCAGCAGCTGTTGTTGTTGTGTTCGCTGCAGCAGCCGATTGGGCGCCATGAGGATGCAAATTCAAATTCAAATTGTTCATTTGCATACCGCGTTGCGATTGATTTATGTTGTGATTATTATGACCGTGGGAGAGCACAACAGCAGCAGCTGCAGCAGCAACCACCTGTTGTTGTTGTTGTTGTTGCTGCTGCTGCTGCTGTTGCTGATGATTATAATTTAGATTGTTACGATGCGAGTTGCGTATGGAGTTATGCTGTATGAAATTCGTGTGCTGTTGCATATTGTTGTTGTTGTGGTTATTGTTTGGGCCAGTTGGCGTAGTCAGTGTCAATGATTCGTGGGTCTGATCGCGTATATTATTCTGCTGTCGCCTGCTGCTGCCCGCGCGCTGATGCGGCAATTGCGTAGAATTTGCGTTTCTTACCTTAACGAAGACGCCGTTGAAGAGCTTTAGTGTGAGCAGCGCAATAATGATGAAAATCACGCAAATCGCAACGCTGATATAGATAAAGATACGCATATTTCCATCGAACATGGTGAACAGCGAGTGCTGATGCTCATCGACAACATCCATAAGTATAGCAAAATTTGTTAAGTGATTGCAACTGCAGACGCTGTGCGTTCGATTGGTGGACTCGAGGCTGCAGCCATTGGCGGACCAGGCACTGTAAATAGAAATTGTTGTTTAGATCAACATGTCTATCACTAGTTATGTTAAGTGTGTATTTACTGGTCAATATAGTTCCAAAAGACACAGGTGGGATTGCTGACATTCTCCGTTTTCAAATGCTTTAACACTAGTGTGATAGGTTGCGACAGTTGTATGTGGCGGCCTTTGCCCAGGCTGGCCGAGATAACCTTACTGTTGAGTATGCGTATGCGCTGCTGCATCTCTCCAGCAGCTGCATCACTGTCATTCGATAATATGGCTGTGTTTCGCACTGCATAGATAGTAGATGTTATAATTTTTATAAGTATACAGATATTATAGATAACCTACCATAGCTACGTGCACTTTTCAGATCGAAATGATCGTAGCTGGGCTTCAGTATGGACTCAAGTCGATCAAATGCCGCAAATACAATGCGCACCAGGCCACCTTCACTGTTTTCGATTAGAGCTGTGCGTGGCAACTCAATGCGATCAGAGCTAAGAGGCCATTGATCAGAGTCGGGGAATACGACGCTACCGTGAATAGTTTTCGTTTCCAATACGCGAACAGAGAGCACTAAAAATATAGGTGTACAATTGTATATTTGTCTACATTAGAAATTTCTAAGATCTAAGTACTTACATATGTTTTTGACCTTCTGCACTACATTTCGCTCCCTGATGATTGTATCGGCCAGCAGAAAGGCATTGTACTCAAGACCAGTTAGCAGAGAAGTGGCAACGCGCATTTGATCCTCGGGATTGAGATCTAGCCAAGAGGAGAGTTGCGATTCGTCTAGCAAATTGGATCCAGTCTTGACGACGCCATGCAGCAACTCCATAATAATAGCTTCACGCTGCCGCTGATCGGGAAACGTTTCCTTATCGTGCAGCATCTTCTCTGACATAGTTTGTATGATCTTGGTGGTGACAAGCATGTCGCCGCCATAGAGTGTCTTGCTGCTGGTCACCTCCGATAGGTCATTGGCGATCGAAGTCAGAGACGAATCGCGTTGGTTCACACGCATCTCGAGGCTATTTAGCCAAAGACTGCGGCACTGTGTTAGGTCAGGTGTGAGTGGATGCCACGTGGGCTCGAAGTTGCGGAGTCGTTGGTTTTGGTTGACCTTATGTGCCATGCTTACAGGCGGCTCACAGCTGCTGCTGTTGTGCAGGCAATCGCCTCCGTTTCCGGACGGTATTGGGGTTGTGCTACTGGCAGCTGGCAACTCATCGTCATATTCATCGTAGCCCGAATCGGGCAAACGCTTCATCAGGACACAGCGCCACTTGGCAATGCCAGCAGCACCGCCTGGACACGGTTGTACGTTAACGTCACCTACGCGCGTCATATTCCAGAACAGATTGCGAGCATGCATAGCTCCGCAAAATAATTTGGACTCATCATCTGCACCCATGCCAGCCGCATTCAAATTGATATTGTTTATGGTGCGCACCACATTGCCAGTTCCAGCACCACCAATATTTACGCTATTATTGGTTGCACTGGCTGTTGTGCCCGGTGTACGATTCGGAGAACTCTTGGTAGTTAGCAACGTGCCATCATCGCTTCCAGCACCACCGACGCCCGTCAAAATCCGTGTATTGGATGGAGATGTAACATTGGCAGTGCTGCCGCTGTTGCTGCTGCTGCTGGGTTTGGTGGGTACGGTCTCGTCCGTGTGATGGTGATGATGATGCAATTGTGGTGGGGGCGGCAAGCCATCGTGTCGACCACCTGGATGCTTGGTAGTTGCACTAGTAACTCCCTTGAGTCTGCCACCAGGCAGCGCTGCCGTGCTGCTGCTGGGCGTCGAATGTGTGGGCGGCACAGCATTAATGCCATGAATGCCCACCACACCAGGCAGACTGGGCAGACGCGGTGGTAGAGGTGGCGGTACTTGTATAAGACCGCTACCATTACCAAAGATGGGCGGTCCATTGCTAAGCACCCACGGCGGGGGACTTGGCCTGTTTGTAGTTGTCGACGTTTGTGCCGCCGAAATGCATTGATAATGCGCCTCCAAATATTTGTGTGTGCCAGGACAGGGGTCACCGAACATGCTGGTGGCTGCCAGAACACTGCAGCTTTGCTTGTGCGAACATCTGTGAAGGGGAGATAATTTATTTATGGATTGCAAGCTAAAATCTTACAATAAAATATATAATTTACGATGTAATCATGGCACGGATATTCAATTACCCTTTGAACAAGTTATATCTAATAAATATTGAAGAATTTTAATTTGAAAGTTTTTATAGAAATGACGAACGATGGTAATTATGAGCTAGATTTACAATATGAATAAATATTATATATAACTCTATGTGATATACTTTAATATACATCATTCAGTTCTGATATATGATATAATTAGGATCCATAATCTAGTTCTGTTATAAAATATGAAAAGAATATCATACTCAATCGAGATCAGTATTATATCATATATTGACACATCTCAGGTGAAAAGGTATTTAAATCTCTGTAATTTGTTTCATAATTCTTATAAACTTACTTTGAGTTTAGCACGGTGAGACTTTTGGGAAACATACAATTGACGCTCCACTCAACGTTGCCATGATCATTGCAGATGGTAATCGAGAAGCGACCGTAGTTGGCTCGTATCAGATTGATTAGGTCACCCGGCTCACATTCGATAGTCAGTTGCTTACCTTCACAGGCGTAAGCCGTTTGATATTTGGGCGCTGTAAATGGTTCTACATGAGTAAATGCGTATTTCTATATAACTTAATTCATTAAAAATATATAAATATATATAGATGGGTATGTGAAATAGAGAAATTTGTTATTAGCGCTGCGTTGAGTTGTTGTAGTTTGGTTTGGTTTGGTTTTGGTGATTGGTTCTGCAAAGACACTTACAAGCTATATATGGAGCATTCATATACATATATGTAATGTATATATATAGATATATATAACATGATACACGCTTTTACGCTGCCTGCAATATACTTAGTATGTGTGGTGGGTTGGTGGGTCGTTAGCGATGCTTTGTAGCAAGTAGAATAGTAGTCATAAATACCAAATCCTGCCAGGCACAGCCCACTGAACTTGCAGGTCGGCCCTCGTCCCGAATGCTATCATCAGTCTCGCCAGGTTATCAACTCTTGTACGAGTTCATTGAACTGTAAGAAAATGGTTTTGATATAATTTTCTTATTTGATATGCTTTGTGTTTACTGATAGCACAACTGACTGTCAAAAAAGTATTTAAAATTTATTGATAATATTTTATTGAGCACTTCGGGTCAACTCTAAGGTCTCAGGCAACAAGTTGAATATGATGTTAATGTGTGCCTTGAGTAGGGTAAGAAAATGTAAACTTTGAAAGTCTAATATTAAAGTATTTTGATAGTTTTTGTATTTTAATATAAAAATCACATAAAACAGGGTATTCTTTGTATAAATCATGCACTATATAGAAGAAGACTTCTTAACAAAGCATGTTTTTATATGCATCTATCTCATAGATTTTTAATTTGTAAAGTATGCCATTATCATCATCATTCTTATCATTAATATTACAAGAAATCGTTAAAAGTCAATATTAAAAAAAAAAAAAAAAAAAACAAATTTATTATGCTTAGAGACTCTTATATATGTCTATATAGGTTTATAATAATAGTAATTATTAATAATTATTTTTTTTGTATACCTTTATAAGTATATAGGTTTATAATAATAGTAATTATTAATAATTATTTTTTTTGTATACCTTTATAAGTATATTGTTTTTGAAATATACGAAACAAATTTTTTGAAATTGATATTATATAATTTGAACAAAAATCGCATAATAGATATCCAAGTTATTCTAATATATATAAAATTTCTGATGTCAAGAAATAAAGTTTACACAGCACAAATTCAAACTGTAATTGTGTATTACCTGCTAAGACATGCCAGAGTCAAGCATTTAAATCAATATTGAATTTTGCATTCAGTTATCTAGTTGCGTAAACTTAAATTTAAACTTGTGCAAACTTATATAGTCAATATTATTGTACTCTGAACTATTGGAATGCAAATGTTATATTGTCTCTACTCATGGTTCATAATAATGAAGGCACAAATAGTATCAGCTTTTTTCAGTTTATCTAAGAAAATACAATATCAAGACCTTTGACTGGGTTCTCAACTAATTGTTCAGTTTTGTATTAGAAATTTATATAAAGACATTTATATAGACATATATATAAAAATATACATATATACCGACAATTCACTGATCATGATGTTATACTCTATTTTTTAAGTTCCCGAGAACTAAGAAACATAGTATTAAAAGACAGTTATAAATTAGAACAATATTTTTCTAAAAATATCGTACTTCGGAATTTCGAAAAAGATAAATACGTACATTTATATTTTTCATTTGGTTTTCTAATATGTTATTGAAAAAAGTAATTTTTATTTTTCTACTTTTCTATCTAAAGGGACAGTTCAGACTTGTGTCGTTTAAATTACTTCTCTTACGACTATATTGATTTTTCTCTCTATAATATCTACATATGTGTATATAATATCATCAATAATATAAATACATATCAACTGTCCAATGCAAGAAGCATGACCTAATTGAGGGTTAAAGTTCACTTACCACAAATCCCCAATTCGTTCAACGCCATTTGCAAGCCACACAAAAAGGTACGAACGAGCCACAACTGAAAGTACAACAAAAATCAGGCCATTAGTCACATACATATATTTGTATATACGTATTTACATGAGAAATCGAACGGAGCAAAGATAAACTAAGGCAAAGCAAACAGAAGATAAACACCAAAATGGAGTCTATAAATACACATGCATGCATATGCATGCTTGTAAGAATGAATATATGTATATATATGTATAAACATATATATATATATATATGTATGTCTGTATACACACCCTTCATTTGCCGCTTTCCAAACGAACAAAGACTCGTTTTCTTTGTACACTCAAATTGCATTCGTTAAATGCAGTTCCATGTAGAGAAAATTCGACGCTGACTGCGCTGCTGCTGCTGTTGCTGGTGTTGCCACATATGTCACACATACAAACGCACACTAACACAATCAAGTAATTTTAGCTTCAGCGGAGACTGCGCTGCTTTGGCCAGCGGAGCACCCCGACTGGCCTTTATTTTCAGCTTTTTCATATGAGTTTTTGAATACATCTTTCAGCATGAAATTCATGTTTTTAGTTTTCGTTTTTTAACACAAACTATTTATTTTATAATAAATTTATAGTTGAATTTATATTTGCTTAATAATTTGTCTTTTTTCAGACACACTTTAACAGAACGCGACTGCACTTGCTGACGTATGAGATGTGTATGAAACGGTGAAGTTGGGAAAGTCGCTTGAGAATTAAAACTGGTTTTGGTGTGAGGTAGAGTCGGGTTTTAGTCTTTGGTAGTTGACTTTAACTGATTAAGTCGATGGGAAAAATATGAAATTTCATTGAGTCAAGCACGGAAATTGTTTATTTTATAATGTTTATATTTTTAGCATTTGTTTAAAGCTGTTTTTTAAACAACTTACTGCACCGTAAATCACAAGCCACTTTCTTTCAGAAAAATTCTGTACACTTGAATGGAATGGTAGTCAGTGCGTGGAAAAAGGACGGTAATACAAGCAAGCCAAAGTATGTTTTTCGGTGCTGCCAACTCGTTTGGAAAGGCGGGTTATTTGAATTGGAAAGAAAATAATGTTTTCTTAATAGAAATTGTGCAAAGGGATGTATAAAAGATCTTTAACAAAGAAAGATATAAAATATAATTAAATAATCAAAAATGAAAAAATGTATAGCTAAAAACTTAAAAATACACTATCAATTAATTAAAATAAAGCAATACCACCTTTTGTCGGCTCCTGCTCGATTTGTTTAGTCGGCGAAAGTTCTTGATTATTAATAATTAATTAATTAATATTATTCCGGGTTCAAAATTATTCAAAACCTTGTCCATGAACTAACTAAATCAGCTGCAAACATTTCAAGTGCAATGCAAAAAGCTTCTTATCAGAATAAAGCAAAGCTGAGCTAAGCTTCCTGAATTATAGTAGTGCTATAAAGCTAAATAGTAATTTAGTCATTTCAGTATTGCTTGAAGCTTCGCGCATGTTAAAAGGTTTTATTTTCATATACCAGTAAAATGAAAAAGGAAAACTTGTTGATCATATTTATGATAATCTCAGTTATTCCATGCTCCCTAAGTGCTACGCTAACTAGTGCGAAAAAGAAGGAACCACCTCTAAAAGATTGTACACGAGATCCCAAAACCAAATCAGAAATATGTCATAATAGTACCCAAATCCCAGTTCCACTAGTAGTAAATCAGACAGTTACTGCCAAGCCCAAGTTAGCAGAATTTCAAATAGATGCACACAAGACAATCAGCATCAGTAAAGATGATCTCAATGATCTGTTGGATGTTTATATGGACAAACTAGCTGAGAATGCAGCCACGATCTATGACAAAGAGCACGAGATAAACAATCTGCAGTCGAGGAACAAATCCGATGAAGAACAGCTAAAGAAATATCAGGAACAGTTGGAAACGTGTCAGATACAAAATACCACATTCACAACCACTCTCAGCGAAAGGGATGAACAGATTAAGGGTTTGCTATTGAAAACAAGTGTTTACGAGACGCGATTAAAACGAAAGCAAAATCTTTTGGCTTTGCATAGAAAACAAAATGCGAGCAATGCAGCAACGATAAACGAGCTGAAAGCTCGTGTCAAAGTTTTGGCCTACAAGATAAGGGAAAGGAAAGATGATCTGTTGGCCGACTGGGAGGCGGCAACAAATAGTTGCTTGCCCCATAATAAAATGTCGGGAATTCATTTAATGCAATTGCCCGATTTCCGACCATTTTTGGTGGCCTGCGAGGGCAACGGCTGGACGGTGATTCAGCGCCGCTTGGATGGATCTGTGAATTTCTATCGCAATTGGAATGAGTATCGCAACGGCTTCGGCAAGCTGAATGGCGAGTTTTTCATCGGGCTGGAAAAACTGCACAGGCTAACGGCATTTCAGCCCCATGAGCTTTTCGTGTCGTTGCGCCTCTTCAATGGCAGCCATCGCGTCGCTTTCTACGACGACTTTATCATTGGCAGTGAGAGTGAGGGTTACGAGCTAAAGTTACTGGGCAATTTCCATGGCAATGCCAGCGACGCCATGCGCACACATGACAAAATGAAATTCTCTACTTATGATAGGGACCACGATGAATTCACTCACATCAATTGTGCTGAGTATCATCATGGGGCGTGGTGGTATGACTTCTGCTCGCGCAGGTGGGTGTGATGTAGATGCTATAAAAAATGAATAATACTACTATACTATACAAAAAAAAGAAGTATAATAAATAAATTAAATATTATGTCTTAAATACTTCATATATGCTATAAAAAATAAAATACCATAAATATACCAATACTGTACTATAAGTACATTATTTTTCAAATAGTTACATAAAAAAGCTGTGAAAATACTAATGATTAAAATTTCATTTGCATTTCCATATACATTTAACTCCATAGTGTATAGAGCTGCATAAAATACACAATTCAGCACATAGGCATGAATTGCTATAAAAATATATACTATAAAAATACAAATATTGTATTATAACAAAACTAATACTGTGTTATAAGACATAGTAATGAAAAGTAGTATTTTTATGCAAATAATAATTACAATAATTATTAGATAAGCATGATTCGCTGTAAATGCTGATGATTTACTATAAATATATAGTATAAAACAAACTAATGAAAAATTATTTTTTTTAGTAAATTTTATAATGAATAATTATTATAAATATTCATTATGCAATTTACTAAAAAAATAATACTTATAATAGTACAAACATGACTTGCTATAAAAAAAACGAATGCTTTTCTATAAAAATACTTATGATAAAAAATACATTTTAAACAAATAATTGAAACTTATTAGCACTTGAGTATATTTGCCATAAAAAATATACACTATATACTATATACTCTATGTACTGTGCCATAAAAACTACTTATAATATTTATCATATCTTTTTAGCAATCTCAACGGAAAATACTTTAAAACGCAAACGGACAGTGAACAGGGAATCTTTTGGGATCAATGGTACAGCTTCAAGTCATTGAAGTCTGTGCAAATGCTGATACGGCCAAAGAATGTTAAAATTTAAATAAATTTTATATCAAACAATAAATGTCAGAAGATTATTGTGCCGAGCGATAAGTGCCACGATTATTTCCACGCCCATTTTTTCGTCATTTGTTGTTTGTGTATTTCGTTTATTGCAGCTCATTGCATTGCGCTGGTTATTGGCCGACGAATCAATGATGCAATTAATTTTCCATTCATTCCATTCCATTGCTACAATAAGATCATTTCAATTAGGTTGGTGCATTATTCTGTTGAAATGAACATCGGAAATGGGTCTTTAAAGTGAATATGTTTGTATACCAGTATATATTATCTGATTTATCAATAAATATTGTTGCTTGCAAAATAAATAAATTTTGTATTGGAAATATTTACATATCATATTTTTATGTATATATTTTTGTATATATATTTTAATGTAAATATATTTATGTATATATTTTTATGTATATATTTTTATGTAAATATATTTATATACAAACATACATTGCTCGGCTCATTTCTTTATATATGTATTATGAATTGCATTTTATGTTCTATATATTCCACAAGCTTTGTATAGCTTGAAGGAAAAGGTCATCTATGGTGTGTACTATCCAAAATATGTAAAATCTATACTTCATTTATTAATAATATGAAAATTTTGAAGTTTTATCTAACTAAACTTACTTTTGCTTCTTATATTTCTTCTTATATCTAGTTTTTAAGCGAACTAAATTGTTAATACTTGTTAAGATGTAGATTATTATTATTTTGTATTATTTTTAAGAAATTTATATATATATGAATTTAAAGCCTGTTTAGAATTTAGGTGTATGTACCACCTAAATACAAGATATGGCGAGTAAATATGTTAAAAATTTAAGCTGCTTTGCACTTTATTTAGAACTCTATAAACTAATTAAGTATGCGCGTTTATTATTATCTAATACATAAGTTCATGTATCATAAATGTAATTCACTTTAGAGAAAATAAATAATATATATACTGAATAATATAAGAATGTGCTAACATAACTAGATAACTATATAGAATTAAAACTAAGTTGAGATCGATTTCTTAAAAGATCTACGAAACACTATCAACTATCTTTTGTGATATATATATAATTTAAATTAGATTTATAGCGAAACCTATTAAAGACTAGGCAGATCACTTGGTGGTATTTAGCAGATATGTTAAGTACACTAGTAACTACTCCAGTGAGCAGTGAGTATCTCTGAGTACATGCCAAATTGAACCGACTGCCTGTAATGGCTTTGTAAATAGTTAGCAAATAGATTAGATGGCTGTTGGAGAGTCTTGTCTTGGCTGCTCCTCGACTTCCACCTCCACCTCTTCCTCTAGCTGCTGCTCCTCCTCCTCCTCCTCCGGCTGCTGTGAAGTGTGCTCACGTTTTCTGTGCCAACGCAAACTGGCGAACTGTGCAAAGCGTTTGCCACAAGCTCCACACTTGTACTTCTTCACGGCCAGATGGAGTTCGGTGTGCTTCTTGAGGTTGCCGTATGTGGTGAAGGTCTTGCCGCAAACGGTGCACAAATGTTTGCGTATATTCAGATGCGCGTTCATGTGATCAGTGAAACGATTCTTCTCATAGAAGCCCTTATCGCAGATGGGACAATGGAACGACGACTGGTTCAGATGCGTGCGTCGATGTATATCGAAGAAGGACCACGTCTTAAAGGACTTGCCACACAGATCGCAGATGTAGGGTCGTTCGCCGGTATGCGTGCGCATGTGTATGGCCACCTCAGTGGATGTGGCAAAGCGCTTGTTGCACTGCTCGCAGGCATAGGGAAAGTCGCGTCTATGCCGTCGTATATGCACCGTCAAATTGCAAGGCATTTGGAAGCCCTTGCCACACAGCGTGCAAATGAAGGGCTGCGTGCCATCGTGCGCCGCCCGATGCACCTTGTACTGATCGCATGTCTTCACTAGCTCGCTGCACACATCACAGCGAAAGGGACCCAGATTGGGTTCGAGAAATTGCCCAAGTTTCGCATGCAGCAAGGAAATACTACTGCAGCCCGGGACGTTTGTCAGGATTTTGCGTTTCTGTGCTGAGAAATCCTTACGCAACTCAAACAAAGTCTTCTCCAGCTCAGCTGTTGTGTAGGCGCACTGAAAGGTGGTATTGAGCTCCTCGAGCATCTGACTTAAGGCCTGAGTGCGATATGCATTTGAGCGGAAGTCAGGATGATCGACATCCCATAATGCTGGATAGTTCCGATAGATTTCCACAAACTGCAGCTGATCGTCCTGCAGCTCGAAACTAATGCTGCTGGCATCAATAAACTTGGTGCGACGATACGAGTCCACAACTCCCTTTTTCTACAAAATAAATAGATTTAGTATTATACAATGAACAGATATTAAGTCAACTCCTACTACTCACCTTGCTCATCTTATTGAAGATCTGCTCCTGAAGTATCTTTTGTAGAAACTCCAGCTCATCGTAGCACCACAGCTTGGGCAAGTAGAGACCCTTGTGCTTAATCACCATGCGCAGCTCTTTGCGATAGCGCGTGCGCAGCTTTTGCAACTCCTTGTAGCAGTCGTCGCCACTCATCTCGTAGTTGAGCTCCTCCAAGAGCTCAGCTGATATCTCCCGGTATAGCTCCTTCTTGCAGCAGCTGTTATAATCAAAGTGCTGCGGATTCCACAGACTCTCCTGGCGTCTAAAGCCATCGATCAAACAGCTCAGCACTTCACGATATTGCGCTGACTTTGTAGTGGATTCGCTATCGGTTTCACTGGACTTTTCACTCTCCGCTGATTCGCTCTGTAAGGACAATGATAGAAGGTTGACTAACTAAGATTTAGCTTTGCTTAAATATAATATATTATATAATATAAATTTTGCATCCATTTTCATTAACTGAATTAATATGGATGATTGAATATTATCTGTAAATTTAAATAAGAATTTTTTTTGCCAAACAATATGTGAAATAAGAAGGAGAGAGGTCAGTATGCTCAATGTGCATAGGTTTATTAGCTTATATAATATGGTTATTGCATGTTAACCTATTTATCGTAACTGTTATGGAGTTTGCTAGAGGTGAGGTGCTTAGTGCTTGAACCCAACCTCATATTCAAGCACCTTAAATGCTCTATAATTATGAATACCTTGCCTTTGCCTTTGCCTTTGCCTTTACCTTTGCCTCTCCTACCAAGAAAAGGAGATAATGTAATTTCTAGTGAACTTACTTAAAGGAAAGGAGCTAACTTAAAAGGTATCGGCTATCAGGCAAACTTGTTAAACATTAAACGCTTAAAGAGTGCACCTAATATTCCAGGATGAGGAAAGACTTAAGGAGGTCTTTTTAAAGGTCATATGGTTTTCTGGATGCAGCTTACTTCGTCCTTCTGTCTTAGCCATACATGGACATAAGAAAAAGAGAACAGAAACACGTTTGATTCTGGGAAATCCCTTCTTCATTGAACTGGATAACTAAGCAAACTTGACAAACAAGACATTCAATCTACCGGGTCGAGAACTTAATCTACCCTATGGTTGCCTATATGACTTGGGCTTTACGTTTGCAGCTCTTTCTAAGAAAACTACATACAAATTGACAGAAAGTTCTACTAAACAGAGAACAAGAGAACTGGTCCGTCAGGCAAACTTGAAACCCAATCTTCCAGGTAGAGTACTAAACTTACCCTTTTCTTATTAATAGCTTGCCCCATAACCTTGCCTGTTTCTCTGTCGACTCAAGCAGCTAAACTACCCTATTGTTATGGCTATTACTTAAGCTTTACGCTCGCCTTTTTCCTTATGGAACCAATCTTCCAGTTCAAGGAGCTAATCCTCCCATCTATACTTATATCTTCTTGAACCTTACCTTTGCCTCTCGCTCGGCGCGCTTGGCCTCAATGACGCCACGCAAAAAGTGCATCTTCTCGAAGTACCACAGCCGCGACTTGTATTTGCCGCCCAACGAGTTGAGTTTGCTTAGCTCGCGTCGATAGCGACCGCGCAGCTCCTTGAGCACGGCGAAGACTTCGGCGCCGGTTAACGGTATCTGAAAGACGGACTGCAAGGGCGCGGCCAGTTCGTTGTAGACGCTGCGCTTGGCATTGTATTTGTAGTCGGGATGTTTGGGATTCCAAAGCTTCTCGCTGCGCTCATAGGCCACCAGCAGAGAGCAGACAAATTCACGATTGCGCTCGAGTTCGCGACGCGTGCGCTGTAAGAGAAGGGGATTAAGAGGGAGTGACGGAGGGAGGGAGAGAGAGAGAATTAGTTAAAAGAAATTGCTGCTGTTGTTGTTGTTCTGGTTAAGCTCACCAGCTTCAAGTCAACGCTGCTTGCCACGCTGCTGGTGGGCGAATTGGGCGGCATTGGTGTTGGGGGCGTGGCCGGTGGGGTTAATTCCAGCACATTTTGCTCCATATGCTGGCGCTGTTCTTGTTGCTGTTGTAGTTGTAATTGCAATTGTTGCAGTTGCTGCTGTTGTTGTTGTTGCTCTGCAGCAGCTTTTGCGGTTTGCTTTTCCGCGTCGCGCAGCTTGCGCTGCATTGCCTGGCAAAAAGAATAAATAATTCGCATGTGTAAATAAATACATATCTATATGGATACGCACGCATAAATAGAGTCATATGATCGTGTCTTCACTTCACGTGTTTACATTGAATCAAGAATAAGAGAGAAGAAAGGGAAAGTCTCCAGGCGCCTCCCAGCCCCGCTGCCCCACTCGCCGCCCTTAACAAGTGTAAATAATTGCGGCTATTGGCCTTTTGGAGCTGTATGCGCTCAGCGTCGTCATCGACATGGCTTATCGCACTTTGCACACAGCTTTTTTTACAACTATAACAATCTGCCCCTATATATATATATATATATTACAAATATATATATGTATATATATTTATATCCAAAGATGTTTTTTTGTTCGAAATATGTTTGCATTTACATTGGTTTCATTTGTTTGCATTGCCCATGGCATTTTATGAATTATTCAAGGGTATATCGCATGTCTCATACAATGTGCTTCCTCTACTGCTTTTTCTCCTCGTCTTCCTTCTACTTCTTCTCTTTCTACTTTAAGATCAGTTTGCGGGCAGCTTTATCAGCTACGCACAACAATGGAAAAATAATTTATGTAATAAAAGTCTTCGAAAGCAATAACAGAAGCAGCTGAAGTCTTAAGTAAAATAGTTTTCATTTGCGTATACCCTGTATTTTATAGGTGGATCTCGAGGCATATGATGGAAAAGCATAGTTTAGGGAATATTTATGTTGCAGTAAGAGTTTTGGATATAATCCATTAAATTTAAGATAGAAAATTCACAGTATTCAACCGAAGAACACCTTTTCATATGTGTATACCCTGTATTTTATAGGTCGAAACAAAAGCTTATAATGAAAGAACTGAGTTTAAGAGATTTTTATTCCGCCATAACAGTATTTTGAATTTAAGACAGAAAATCTACAGTATTTAATTGTGGAACAACTTTTCCAGTGTGCATACCCTGTATTTTATAGATAGGTCTAGAACTTTATGCTGGAACAAGAGAACTTTGATAAAAATTGCATTGAATTTGAGTCAGAAAATCTAAAGTATTCTAGAAATCGAATTGCTATTTCACTTGTTCTAGAACATATCCAATTACTTCCCAACGAAACTCGAACTTTATTTCCAGCTTGAATGCCGAGGCTAAGATCGAATTACATTAAACGAAGTATAGCCATATGGGACTCAATTGCTGGAAGCAAATGTGACAACAGTTTTCATATTCTATAGAATTTCCAGAAAGTCTCTCAAACTCTCTATAATCTTCACAATAAAAATCTATATTTGTATATGCAGTAACATCCAGATCTCACTAGTAAGTATAAATATGATAATAGCTGTGTTATAGTCAGTTTTTTAAAAGGGTATATTAGTTTGTTGCGAAATGGGGGTAAAAGGGGTTAAATATATATATATTTAGTAATGTATAGAACAGGCAGAAAAAGACGTTGCCCACCCAATAATATAGGATTAAAAGTCGAGTCGATATATGGCTGTCATATGTACATTTACAGCATGCAGAGCATTTCTATATCCATAAAATCAATAAGAATCGATATTAAACTAAAGATGTTTACGCATATCTCAAACACTGTTAGATCTGCAGTTATCAAATTTATTATAGATATTCTCTTAAAGTAAACACAAAGAATGGCAGTTAAACTTTTCGGATAATTTATCCCAAATCTGCATAAGAAAAACTCATTTTCAAGTATTCAAAACGCCTGATATATTCAAGTCGAACACTCTCGACTGGAGCATATGCGTAGCTCCCTTACAAATATTTTCCATGCTTTAAGAACTATATATTAGACAACGAATACAGGGTATCTGTCACTCCATTATCAGACACTTGGACAAATATTTTCTGATTCATTTTTTGCATTGGGTCATAATCGCAAAATGGAAGTTGTCGCCTGATTGTCGTGAATTAAAGCGACAAGTGCTGCAATTGCTGACCCGCTTTTATAGGCTTTTTTTCTCGATTTGTTCGATTTTTAATAACCGTTGTTGGCCCTTGCAGCGAATCAATAAAAATAACTGATTGTAGTTAAAGAACAATTGTATAAAGACAATTGGGAGAGTCTGAAAAAGGCAAACGAACTCACTTTGTAGGACTTTTGTGATTGAAGACAAAGATTGGGAGTCATTTGAACAGATTTAGATATACTCAATCAATACTTAACTAATACTAAACCAGTTAAGTGAAACCTATTGACTGCCAAAAGCAAACCCTGACCTTTTCAATATTAATCAATGGCATTTCGCTATTTGTTAATTAAACAAGTGAAGCATTGCAGACCTTGGCCCCAATTGAAAGCGAAAAGAGGAAATCAAAGAACAGCCAACAGACAGACAGACAGCTCGAACTCAAGCACCAAACCAAAGTCCAAACTTGAAAAAAACACCCCATGGCAGACATAAACTAAAATCCAACCCAAAACTACCCAAAACTGAACTCAATTTTGCAGTAAATAAGGTAGAAAACCTTGTTGTTGTCGTTGCCCATCGTTAAGGTATGTTGCCAGCACGTTGTCTGCCAGGTAAAATTGGAAAGCAAATAAGTGGAGACTGCACGACTAGCATATACCCCGACTAGGTAAATTTATTGAGCTTTGATTGTTTTCTATATATATAAATAGACCTATATGGAGGGTACATTTTCTTATATCGTCTATTTATATATTTATTCACTGGAAAACCTATATCTAGAATAAAGTCTATAACTCTTATAGGTCTTTATATGGAGGGCTTTGTATACATGGGCAGATGGACAGGCAGACAGATGGATGGATGAACAGATAGAAGGACGGACGGACAGATCGATGAACGGACAGAAGAACAGTCTAGATTAACTTAGCTTCTGATTAAGAACATGTATACGCGTGCTATTCATGGACCTACATCTAAAATATAGTCCCTAGCTCTATAGATGAAAGTCTTCATACATATGAGCAATTGAACAGGCCGACAGACAGATAAGCGGATGGATACGCGGACGGACAGACGGTCAGATGGGCGTACATACGGACGGGCAGACAGTCAGACTCAACTGTTATCCCCTGATCAAGAATATATATACCTTATGAGTCTCAGCCTGCTTTTTCCTGTTAACCTAATGTTCAAAGCACAAACAAAAACCAATATACCCCGTTTGCATATGCTCAAAGCTTGCAGGGTATAGCAATTGTGAGTACTAAGGGTGGGGTCCGCATGGTCTCTGTTGCATGCAACATTTAGCAAAGTTTATATATCCATGTACACGTGTGTATATATATATACATATATCTAGTGTATATAGTACATCTAGGTAGCTTCAGCAAATGGTTTAGCAGCTGTTTCTGTTGATTTCTGCAGCGAAGGCGCGCAATTTGTAGAGCGTGCCAAAACAATGGCAACAAAATATAAAAAAAAAATGGAAAATGACGATGACGTTCGCGACGTTGGAGCTCTTAGGGATTGGGTTTGGTTCGGTTCGGTTCTGTCAAATTGGGTGTGGCGTGGTGGCATGGTGGCATAAAGGGGGCTTGACCGCTGTCCACTATTGATGGGGCGTCTGCGTCACGGACGCCGTCTGTGTTTACTGAACACGCAATTGAAATAATTGATCCAGTTAACAAAATTGCATAAAAATTCAATAAAAAAGCAGCCACAGCAACAATAGCAACAACAGCAACAACACGGGACTCGGAACGAATTGAAACCTGATCGCAGACCCATTTATCGAGTTTATTTACATATACAATACAATACATATGTATGTGTATGCTCTCTAACGCAAAGGGGTCGAAAATTCATTAGAAATCTGAATTTGTAGACGAATGATGGACCATAAAAAAGACATCACACGCAAGGGTTCATGAAACTGATGAATCTGAGTCTGAAAATCATAATTAAACAATTGACAAAGCATTTGTCAGCTAAAGTTCCATTGCTTAAGCAAAGAGTGGGCTCATCTAGAACTTTTTGATTGATTGACGGACTGATTGATGATGATTGAGTGAGTAGTTAATCACAGCTGACTAATAGTTATTAACTTATGTAAAGTTGCTATAAGATTGAAATCTGAAATATTCCTACCATAAACATTGACTGATTGATTGAAGGATTGAATGAATGGCTGATTGAATAAGTAACTATCTACCCAGGCGCAATTTACTTTTACTCTATTGTCAGTTAAAGATAAATAAGATATTTGAATATATAAGCATATTTCACATACAATTGTGGAGCATTAACTGATTGATTGATTGATTGACTGTCACATGGACTGACTGATTGATAGTTAACTAACCAGAGATAATTTACTCATATAAAATCAGTACATGATACATTTGTAGAGTACTTCAGCCACTATTGTAGAATATGGATTGCATGATTGACTGATTAATTGATTGATTGACTGTAATACGATAAGAAACAGTTATTTATTTAAATTAATGGATTTACGGAATATTTTATGCCGAAACTATTGAGTATTGACTGACTGATTGACAGACTAATCGATTGACAGACTGCATGATTGACAGAGTGATTGAGAGATTTAGTATTTTAAAACTACTTATTTGCCAACTAAAGTTAGCGTAAGATAGATTTCTGTAGTGTTTCATCCAAGTTTATGAAATATTGACTGAACTTCGTTGACAATTTGATCAGTTAGTCAAGTTATATAATGGGTTTGTTTTTCAAAATGTTTGCTGATAAGAGTCATCCATATCGATATCAGGCATGAAGTGCGAATAGACTCCAGAGGCTGAGCAGAGCAGAGCAGAGCAGCTGCGTCATCGCCATCGCCATCGAAAGCGACCTCGAGCTGTATTGTTATAATTTGTGTGTATTTTGCGCTGTTAACAGTGGCAGCCATATGATGGAGCTCTGTTGATGTTTTCGATGTCGCTGCTCAATTAAAAATGATTGTTTATTGCATTTGCCACTAGAGCAGACAACGGCACAGATGACACAAAATATATGCGGGTAACGCAATCAATTCCTTTGATGATGATGGCGATGGCGATGTCCAGCCAGCTGCTGTTCCACAAATTAATCAAATGGCATTTCTCAACTGCAGCGCCAATTGTTGATTATCAGATGGCAAAGCAAAGATGGGCGTGGCAATTAGAGGGCGTTCGCTAAACGAAATCCATGAAAATAAGGTGTGGGCAGGCGGTTGGTACTGGGTGTTGGCTGTTGACTGTTAGCTCTTGGCTGTTGGCCACCGTCAAGCGGCATTGCCTTTGTGCCGTTACAAGCCAAAGCAAATAAAAGATTCATGCTAATGCCATTAAAACACATTTAATACCCTTATAAAACATTTGGCCTGGAAAACGGCTTCAAAACGCTGTCAGCCCGTCGACAAATTGTTGAAACTTTTCGCTTTTGTTTATTTACCTAAGAGCTGAGTGTTTGCCGCGATTTGATTGATTAAAAATAACAGAAAACTGCAAAGGGGGGCTTCAGTTGGGGCTTTGCTAATCAATAAGTCATATTCTGGAACTACTCTAGTCCCCACACTGCGCTTGGGCCAAAGAAAGAACCGTTTGTCTTGCCACTGCCAGCAGCTCTCGCATGGCAGCTCGTGGCGCTTATTTGTATGCTACATAAACAATATAAGCTCCAAGTGCCATAAAAGAGGAACAGTTTAATATGTTCGTATGATAATCGCTAACAAACAGCCAGGCCAAAAGGCCACATAACATGCAAGACCTAAAAGTTGGTTGCACAATCACTGATGGGTCAATGGATACCCTAGACAAAGTGGGATAATATAAGCTAAGATTGTGGGCGGACATAAGAAGAATAGACTTATGAATACTCTTGGCGAATGAGAAAAGCATAGCTAGAAGTACACAACTATCTAAGAAATCACTGATAGCCTCATGGATACCCTAGCTTAGTGAATACTTAGCTTACTAGCTTAGATATACACGTAAAATTTCTATATTACCTAAGAATACACAGCATATGCAAGACATGAAATAGAGCTTAGCTATTATTGATAGACTAGTGAATACCCTAGGAAAAATAATAAAAAAGAATAACTGCAAACCTAAGACAATACCAAAATTAATAAGTAATTGACAAATAGCTACCCTAGACAAATTATGAAAAAAGAAACATATAGAATTGCAAAAGAACACACTGAATATTACTGATAAAGCAACGGATACCCTAAGATTATGGAATACATGTCCTAAGAAAATACTGACGGATCAACGTATACCCTAAGATAATGGGAAAAGTAACTAAAACTACATAGAAGATGCAAGACCCCAAAACCAAGCTAAACAATACTAATAGCCTATGAAATTATCTCTGATTGAAGTATCAAAATTTAAAATTGAATAGCATTTGAAAAAAAATCATTTAACGAAGCTGGACTCTTAATAATAGATCATGTTGGCATTAAAATAATATCTTAAGTATAAGATTACCCTTTATTAAACAAGATCTTCTATCTTCTTCTCTATTTCTTCTATTTTCTACCTTTTACTTATTATGTTCTATGTTCTATGTTCTATGTTCTATGTTCTATGTTCTACATTCTACATTCTACATTCTACATTCTACATTCTACATTCTACATTCTACATTCTATGTTCTATGTTCTATATTTTATGTTCTACTCTTTATCTACTATCTGATCTCCTCTATCTATATCTACTCTCTGTCTCACTATCTCACTCTATCTCATTCCCTTCTCTGAATTCCCCATTAACAATGTTTCAACCATTCACGTGATATCGATATCTGTATTAGCCAATTGTTTATTATCATAACCTATCTACACATTATTATAGAGTATGCAACACATATACAGAGAGAGCCCCATAACAGTCGTAAAAGGTAAAGCTAAGCATTTGTGACGTAATCGCAGCTAAAAGTGTTTCGAGACACGTGTACACAAAGACCACTTTGTCTATCGATCCGGGCACTACTCGAAAAGCTGAAATCACATAGATAATGCTCCAAGTATGCGATGCAATCAATTTTTGCACCTAATGCGGCGATATTAACTTATTTGGTTCACGGTTCGAAAACGAAAAACTAAAACCTGAAAGCAAATAAAATTTCATCAGTCAGTCACAAGGCAGGTAGTAATTTAATTAGACTGATTATAAAGCTGAGACGATAAATCAGCTGATCGATCAGTGCAGCGCGACCTGAGACAGGTGTTGTGTGTGCGTGGGTGAAATCGAACGAGAATATCGAAGACAAACAGCAAAAACCCCAACTGCGGCTATCTATAAAGCGTAGGGAAAACAAGTTAAAGTCGCAGCATTAAAAATATGCTAAATGAATCATTTAGTGGAACATGTTAATTATTTAATAAGTGTAGCTGATAAAAAAAACCGTGCTACCCAAAAGTGTGAAAAGGAGAGGGAGAAGGAGAGAGAGAGATCGATCATAAAAGTCAAGAATTGATTTAGTTTAGTTTCTACAAGAAGACAAATGAATAGCAATCCTTGAAACTTATTAATCAAATAAATGTATAACAAATATATATATATATATATATATAGTATTTTTATATATTGGGGCATAAGCTACACCTGTTTATATAGGGGTTTAGCTGTAATCTTAATTTAACGCAATCATAAATTAGGCAAAGATTAGCTGTAATTCGCGTTCGCATTCGCATTCGCATTTTATCAAGCGAAGTGTGGAGAATTATCAATTCGTAGAATGTTGAAAAAATATATTATTTTATGAAAATATATAGAAAGAGAGAGAAAGAGATATGTATACATGTGCTTGACGTTCCAAATATGATTAATATATTTTATTAAAAAATTTTTATCTAAGTTGAATCCTTTTTTAGCCTAATTATATTAAAATGCATTGATTATGCTGTGATAGGCGTAGTAAAATAAATTATAATAATAATAAAATATAATATAATAATAATAAAATATAGTATAATAATAATAAAATATAATATAATGATAATAAAATATAATATAATAATAAAAAAATATAATTTATTTTATATTATATAAATACTATTAATATATTTGCATATATTTTCATAAATAATTAATTAATTTAATTAATTAATTTCATAAACTTAAATAGGTACCCAAAAAAAAAAACTAGAACAAATGGTGAATTGCATGTTTTTGAATGACGTATCATATATTCAAGTAATTGAAAATTAAAAATTCATAAAAAAGTATTGAAGTATTTATTAACTCTCATCTGCTAACTACTATAATTTTTTAATACCATTTTGTAAAGAAACATAGCTTAAATCGGAAATTGTAACCACAGTCACTCTGATTTAAAATATATATAATATATGTATATTTGGCATGCACATGCACATATATAATATATCAAGAAATAACTGTGTAATATGTCTTTCATACATCAAACTAGAGTTAAAGCTCCTAAACAATTTTTAACAACTGCCTGAATTAGTAAATCACTTAAGAGAATTTATCTATTAGAATTGGCTATCTATATTCCTATTTAACTGGTCAAACAGCACTAAATCCAAAAGTTACTAGAAATATATCAATTAATTCTATCGGCCAAGTTTTTCGTTAGTTATTTTGTTTTTTTTTTTTGAGCAGATCACGTTCTCTATTATTTATGGAGGCTCTTATACTAATGTACACATATATGGTCTATAGCATTATGATTTCCACACCTCTACACTTCAGACATACAATGATTTATGCGCTTCAATCGAGAAACATTGCGATAGGTGTTTGTTTCTTTTGTGTTTTATGACAAGTGCTCTAAAAATACCAATTTACCGGTGTTTAAATGTACATTAAAAGCTGCTTAGGCCAATGGGAGAGCTGTGGAGCACACACGTTCGTTCTCCTTATCTATTGAGCCGTTTCAATAGCGACGAAAAAAAAAAATTGAAATGAAATTGTTTTATTGCCCACAACTTGAGCTGATATCGACGACGCGTAGACGTCGTCGATGAGTAAGAGATTCTCTTGCGGGATGGGAATAGAGTTGTATGTTCCTTTATAACATATATGATCTATATATAATTGCGACAGATTTTAATCTCAAGTGGCAAGAGCTTTACTTTCTCATAGATAATTAATGGAAAATTTTTAAAGTTATATATAAGGTATATAAAAGTCAACTATAGATAACTCTAAGTTAACCCAAATAAATTAAATGTGAAGAAATACAAAAAAAAAATGGAAATACTTCAATATATTTTTGATGTCTTTATCAGCTAGTTGGCTCCACTGTGCATACCCCTTATTTATGTGTATATATAGAGAATGCCTGCCTAATCGAAGCATAGATAATTTGCTTCGTTGTTTACTTTCCCGGTTTATAGATAATAGCAACGTCAACGTTAACAGGCAAATGTGCCCCCAGACTTATTGATAAAAAAAAAATAAAAACAAAAAAGCATGTAAGAACGTTGCAGCTGACCTCAACTGACTGCTTAATACTCGCTCAAGCCGTTTGAAGCTTTTCAAAAATTTCTTAGTTAATCAAGAAGGTCAACAAAGGTCTATAGGTCCGCACCTAGCACTTGCTAAGCTCGATATTTCTGAATGTAAAAGCTAAAGATTCAGTTTTGCCTGATTAAACCCTCTCCAGCTATATGAACCTATTATTTTGTTCATATATTAATCAGATTTGATCTTATATAATAATAAATAGAGTATAATATATTATATTTATGTGGGTATATACAGTATATTTTATGGTAGTCTCATTCTAGAGTCCCTTTCTAATCTCTCTCAAGTCAAGTCAGTCAATATACCCTAACCTAACAATCATTACCTTTAACCAATACACTCTTCTTTCACATCATGAACGGGTATGCATAAAAATATAAGAGCTTGCCTCTGCCAGCTATGGAGTGGCTATTACTCGTAATTGTATAGAAACTTCTGTGAGTAGCCACGTCTGGGGCTGGGGGCAGCACAACAACAATTGTATTTCCATGAGTTCTATTAATTCTGATATCGAAAGCAGGGCTAAGGCGGGGGGTTAAGCGATAATGCAACCTGGACTCAATGTAGTATAAATAGAGCAAAAACTTTCAATGAAAACGACGACAAAATTGTTTATTATGAAATATCTATTGCAAGCGAAATCTTATTGATTGTGCGAATATAAATAATACAAATATTTTATATCAAATTATTATATATAAAGTAAACTATGAATTTTCAGAGAATTCTATAAACTGCCCTCTCATCGTGCATGCCGTTTTCCAGGCCACAGCAATTAAATATTTATATTGATGCATTTTTATTTTCGCAAAATATAAAAATTTAATATTTTTCTGCAGTATATAGAATATATATATAATATATACATATATCATATTTATTCCCCACAAATATACCCGTTTACTGTCAACACAAATCCAAGCAAAATACCTTATTAAAAAAAGGTCAAAGCTCCAAACTTAATTTCATTTAAGTTAATTATTATTTCAAATTTAATATTTTGCTTTTTTATGCTCGTTCTAGTAGTAAAATGAGAGTATATTTGTTTTTTTTTAGCGATGTTTGTGAAGCTGCCTGCCTAGTCACCAGTCTATATGAAATTTGGGTATGGCAAGTAGGGAAATACTCTAGTTTTGAAGGCGCTATGGAAGCTAAAGACTTGGAGTCTGAAATATATATACATATATATGTATCAAAAGAATATTCAAGTTTTTAGATAAGTTCACTAGGGCGTGTTTTACAATTCCACACTTAGAATACCCAAAAAATATGACAAGTTGTTTATTGTTGAGGTCTTCTACAGACACGCCTATAATATTCTATATACACCCCAGTTTTAGAATCTTTAAAGAGCATTCTTACAGTCAGTTGCGCCCGACTGCAACATTCCATGTCTGTCTATGGGCACAATCATATATATCAAGGAATTAATATATTTTACAATTTTTATATTTATAAGATGACCAAATTTGGAATGAAAATAAGTAAAAAGCTTTACTGCAAATGTTGTGCCAAATATAGATTGTGGAAATTGAAATTGAAACGAAAAACGAGGGTATATTTGAATAAATTTTGGCTGGCTGCCGATTCGAAAGCTGTGAACGTGTATTATGCCGCCAGTAGCTGCCGATTGGCATGTTATTACTCTTTTTTTTTAATAAATAATAAAATATAATATATATATAAATAAAAATATATATAATATATATATAAATAAAAATATATATAATATAATATATAATCGAAGAAACGGAAATACATATAAATAAATAAATATATATGACATATATATTAGAAGAAAAGTAAGTAAAACAAGCTTTTCTCTTATACATAGGTTCTGAGATCGATGCGTTCATACAGACTAGGGCTAGATTGACTCAGCTAGTCGTCCTGATCAATAATATACATATACTACATAAACTATAATAAACTGAATTTCCATTTTCAATAAGTTCTGGGTATAAAAAAAAATTAATATATATATCATATTATTTTATTATATATTTAGTTTTTAGGCTCAACTCTGTTAAATAGTTTTTATACTCATTCATTTGATTTTATATCTTTTCAAACTACTTTTTTTATGAACATTCTTTTAAGCTACTTTAAATGTTTATTTTATTTCTATTTTAGTTTTTTTTTATGAGTGACAAAATCAGCGCAAAATACAACAACAAAAATTAAATATAAACAGAAACTGTTTTTTTTTTCTAAATTTTTGTGCTATTTCTTTTTTGTTCTAATACATGAAGCGAAGGCTTTTTTTCCACGCTTCTGTTGTATTTATTTTGTGAACACATAAATTTATTATGTTTTTGTTGCTAGCTTTGAGAAATAAAACATTTTTTTTTTTGCTATTTTAGCTTTTGTCGTAGCTATTTTTTTTTTTTTTTGCCGTCAATATATAGTATTTCCACAAAAAAAAAACATTTTTTTTTGACGAAACCAAAACAAGTGAAAATCCAAAATATACAACAAAAAACTGCGTCGCGCGTTGCCCGCGAGTAAAAATAGCGAATACTCTCGCTGCTGAAGCTGATGAAGTGCGTCTGCCTACGCCCCTGCCGCCTCGTCTGGCCAGAACAGCTCCCAAGGCTGAATATCGGGATAAACGAGGACGTAAACAAAATGTAATAAATGGGAAATGACTGCAACTCGACTGTGAGATACCCTGCACAATTTGTTGGGATCAATTCGGTATAGAAAAACTTTGCATAGCCAAATTCTATTTTTGATTTCTGAATTTTCTGGCTGACTGACTGGAACTTGACTATGGTATACTCTATATAGGCTTATTGTTAACATATTATTTTTATATAAGCATATATCTTGATATATATATTTGCAATAAAACCCAATACTTCTAGCTAATTAAATCAATTTTTACTCAAATTTAAGTAATATCAACTCAAAGTTCAAGTGATCCATAAGCAGTGCATACCCCACTCGCTGCATGGACATAGGGTATGCTATAAATGCGACACAGTTTTTCGTATTTTGTGGCTGCTGACATTGCCGTTGCCACTGCTGCTGCCGCTAATGCGCCGTTATTTTGAAGGTCGAGCAGCCGCTGTCGAACCTATTTGCAAAGGGCCCGAATAACGGAAACCCCTTTTTCTGTTCTTTTTACAGCAACAAGGAAAACAACGGCAGCCAAATGACCGCAGGGGCAGGGTACAACACGGACAGTATGAGGGGGGCCGCCAGGGCAAGAATCAACGATTAACTTACCACGCGCCGTGTCTCATAACGGGGATGGGCAGCTACACTGACAGCGCCACTGGACTCCGCCTCGCACATATTCGCGTTTGCTTGCGTGTGTGTGTGAGTGTTTGTGTTTGCATGTGCCTGCGCGTGTGCCTGTGTGTGTGCGACTGCTGAAGAGCAGACCTCATGCAATATTTCAAATGGATCTATCGAGTGCAGTCGTGCGTTCTGCTCGCAGCGCGAAATGTCAGCCGATGGCGGAGGCGAGGGTGGCAATGGATTTTCTATAACATAAACGAAGTCCATTTGGGCAGGTGTTGTTGTTGTTGTTGTTGCCGTGTTGTTTAGCTGCAATATTGTTGGGGCATTGTTGTTGCTCGTCTTTGGCAGCGCGTGTGCAGGCGGCAATGCCGATGTCTGCACAATGTTAGCCAGGTCTAAGCCCATGCCCACGCCCATGTCCATGTCGAGCAGCCCCATTGTAGCCTGCGCCTCATTCCAATTGGACGCGTTCTTTGTGCGTTTTGTTGTGGCCATTAAAGTAGGTGTTGTTGATGTTGTTGTTGCTGGTGCTGTTGTTGCTGCTCCTGTCGTTGTTGTTGTCTCACCTTCGAGATGCATATCCATTATCATTAGATTCAAATCGGTTTGCGTTGTTTGCTCAATTTTCGCATCGGCCGCCTCGTAGCGCCGGCGCAGTTCCAGCATGTGATGGCCGCGTATGTGATCTATGAACACCGAAAACTGTAGGCAAATGGCCGGGCAGAAAGCGCAATTGAAACCGAAACATTGTACGTCCGGCGATGTGGTTATCTCTCCGCACTTGTGGAAGTATGCGTAATCCTCGAGCTGCCAGTGGAACGATTGCGGCGCCAACAGCGGTTCAGCCTCGACTGCTGGCTGTAGCGATAATATTGCGTTTGTTATTTCGACCGCCATCGCACATCAATTAATTAATATATTATTATTATTAAATGTTTGGCAGCGCGCGACCACACAGCACTCCTTAAACGGCTCCCAATCAGAATATTCCCTATTTCTATTTATTTATTTATTGTATTTATTGCTACGCTGCGCGCGCCCACACGACGAAACGAAACAATCGAAAAGGTGAGCGGACAAGTGTCAAAGTGATGCGGCGACCTCTTATTAGGAATGCGTTCGTTGCAAACAGCCGGCAAACGAAAACTGTTGTTGTGCTCGCCTGTTCTCTTCTCTTATAAGAATGCCGAACGGCATGTACCCATACGCTAACAAGGTGACTCACTGCGCAGTGCCGTTACTTTGACGCTCTCTGAGCGCGAAAATTATCATTGTGTGACGTCAGTTTGTTGATAAAAATGTTTTAACCATTTATTTGATTTGATTGATATAGGAAATAATAAAAGCTTAATTTTTTATTTTATTTTTAACAAACATATTTTGGCATAAGTTACAAAATAAAAAGATTTAAATTAAAGTTAATCCTTGGTTGTTTTTTTGTGCAGCCCTAGTAATTTAAGTTCATGTGGCCCTGGTAAACGTGAACTAATAATTCATTTGAAGTTTATGAACTATGCTGATCACAATATCAGTTAATGAGAGTTCACTGAACTAAACAATTTTGAATATTCAAATTTTGGTGCTGACAACTTGTTGCTAAAAAAAAAACCGAGCCTCAGCTTAGTTCACTTCAAATATAACTGTAAAAATGTGCGCTCACTTAGCGATTTTTTTTATTATTTGCAAAAAAAAAGACGGTTAATCAAATTTTTGGATAGCCCGCAATTAATGTTTTACATATGTTGATCTGTATTTGAAATATGGGCTTTTTTCTTCTTACTTTTGGTAAAGTAGCTTAAAATACTTCTGATAGTTTAAGTGTAAACATATTTATAATTATGCAATTACTTAGATTTACGAATTAATTTAATATTTCCGCATCTTCAAGCTCGCCCTTAATATCGGCAGCTGCCGCATCCACAGTGCCAATTGCATCCGGCAATATGCACTCCTCCTGCTGCGACAGCAACTGGTTGACGATAAACAGATTACTACGATTCGAGTTGTCCTCGGTGCTGGCCTTTCCAGCCGCCGCCGCCGCTCCAAATTGGGGCATGCCATTGACGACGCCAATGGGCGTGGCCTTGTCAGCTGTGGGCGGTCGCTTAGCTGACGTTGTGACGCTCGTAACACGTCCTCCATAGGTCTTTTGCGCTGGCGATGGATTAAAGGGAATCATGGTACCAGACCCTACTCTCTTTGCGACGCGCGTTCCGTCCGTGGCTGGGGATGCCAAGCCAACTCCTGCCAACTGCAAGTGGTAGAGGAATCATTAGACAATCATCATATACAATCAGTATAGACAAGGGTACTTACCTTGCCGCTGGCCGCATTTGAGCCCATAAGGCGCGCGCGTTGCTCTTGGCTAAGCTGGATTCCTGCTGTTCCCAAGCCAGGTGCAGACGCTGCTAAATTGGGCTTTGAGCTGAGGCTTAAATTTGGTGTTTTATATTGATAACCAATAATATTTTTGCTTTTATCGTAAATGGGCTTGCTGCCCTCTGCTACCAGTGGTGGATGGGGTAAAACGGCTGGTGTGCGATTAGCTATATTTGAAGTCCTGGCGGGCTTTGGTTTAGAGTTGCTTGCTGTCGATGTGGCGGTGGTGGTGGACGCTGTCGCTGTGCCAATGGAACGTTGTGGTGGCTGATCGAGAGCTAGGGTTTGATTGACTGCATACATGCAATATGAATAGCTCTCCAAGAGATGGGTGGCCACGTCCACATCCATCGCTGGCATAGCGCTCGTCCTAACAATGTTCTCTATGACTTTTTGCCGTTCCGCTACGCTCAATAGGCTAGCTCGCCGGGCTAAGGTTTGCAGTACGTGATCGAAGAGCTGAAGACGTTTCTGTAGCTCCGCGCGCGCCTTGTCAGTGCGGCTAATCGGTGGCAACGGCAGCAGGCCAGGCATTGTTGGATCGCTCCCCGCTGCTGCTGCTGCTGGACTCGCTACAGTGGCTACAGGCGGCGTTGGTGGTGGCGCTGCAGCAGCAGCGGGAGCAACAGTTGCCGGCTGCTGCTTTTTGGCCAAGGTTGTCGAAACACGAGGAGGCAGCTGCTTGGCAATCGCCTCAACATTGCTCACAGTTGCCGGCGCACTGCTGGCCACAGCGGGCGTCGTCGCCGCTGGCAACATGGTTTGTATGGCACAGGCTTCCGCATCCTTTGCCGCCGCCAACTGCTCGAGCTTGGCGCGCACCTTTTGCGGTATATTCTTGTCCTGCTTCGAAATTATCTTGGTCGAGATGACCATGTACTGTGGCAATTCCAGCACTGGCACTTCCACCTTCGAGTGTAGCCGTGTCGGATCAATGGCCTGCATCGGCCCGTCCAGGTTCGGGCAGCAAAAGTCCAGTCCCACATGGCTATAGGAGCGTTGATAGCGCGACGGATACAAAAACGAAAACATTTTCGTTGTGCCAAACGTATTCTGATCGCTAGCTGTGTTCGCCGAAGGTATTGTGCTAGTGTTGGTGGTGCTGGTGGTGGTATTGCTGGTGGTGGTGATGCTGGTGGCACTGATGGTGCTAATGCTGCTCATAGCATTGATTGCATTGCTAGCCATATTAAGATCCGTCTGCGTTGTCGCTGGTGGTTCCACTAGGATGTTATGGGCACTTGACATATTTGCCGCAACTTGTGTTATGGATGGCACTGGAACATCAACATCCATGTGCAGCGTTGGTGCTACAGATGCAATGGTCTGTTGTTGTTCTTCTTCTACTTCTAACTGCTCCGACTTCACTTCCAGCGGGGGCAAAGGCACTGGGAGTGGCACAGAGTGGGCTATTGGTATTTTCGTTAGTGGCCTTCGTGCAACCAGCTGGGGTTTGCTTATGATAGATTCTGGTTGCTGTGGAGCTGCAACCGTTGCTGGCTTGGCAATGGGCGCTACTACAGCTGTTGACGCATCCAAGCGCTGTGGTGGTGGTAGTGGCTGTGCTTGCTGCTGCTGCTGCAGACCCTTGAGCCAATTTGCTATCACGGATCGATTGAGCCGCACACGCAACTTGCGAATCTTGGGTGGCAATGGCTGTGGCGGCAGATGCAAGTGCTTTGGCTTTTGCACTTGCTTTGAGGCTGCTATTGAAGGTGGTGCTGCTGGCATTTCAACAGTTGGCGTAGGGTCAGCAATTGTTTTCTCACTAGCACTGATTGTGCCAATGGAAGCCGCTGTAATCCGCACTGGAAACGCAATTGCTGTCTCCGCCATGGCTGGTTGATCCTTTGAACGTTTCGCCGCCTCTGTCAGGGCCTTAGCTGGCAGCTTGCGCTTGCGAGGTTGTGGAACTTTCACCGGCTCAGAGGGCTCAACTTGACCCTGAGTCTGACTCTGAGCCTGAGCCTGAGCTTCAGCCTGCGCCTCAGCCTTGGCCAGTTTAAGACTTTTGCGGGCTTGTCGCTGCGGCTTTGGCGCCATTTGAACAATTAACTCCGGCAATGTTGGTGGCTGTCGCTCGTTGGAGGGATTGCGTTGCCTTGTGGCCGTGGCCGTGGGCGTGGCCAAAGGTGTAGGCGTGCCAGCTAAAGAGCGTGCATGACTGCAGGCGCGTGTCACCGGCGTCGCAGCTTTCGATTGCGGCTGCGGCTGCGGTTGCGATAGTTTTGTCACGCGTGAAGAGCGCTTTTTACGCTCAGTCGATGAATCCCGGGATTCTGACGGGGCATTTGTTGCTAATGGCATAGATTCTGGTACTGCTGCTGCAGCTGCCGCTTCTGGCACGGCTGGCACTTCCTTAGACTTGGATTTCCTAAAAGATTTCTGAGCTGTAGCCTTACGCAAATCCTTTTTCGGCAAACCCTGCACTTCGGGCAACTTTTCAGTAGCTACTGATTCGCTAGCTTCATTGCTTTCAATTTTTTCATTGCTAGTTACGGCTGGAGTTGCAGACATTTCCTTTTTCTGTGCTTCCAGCTTTTTCGCATGAGTTTGTGGCAAAGATTTTCTGCTAACAATAGGGTTAACAATTGCAGCTGGCTTTGCTGGCTCTTTAACTTCCAGTTTTTCACTTGTATCCCTTGTTGGCGTTGGCTTCTTCTTGGCTTCGGCAGAAGCTGATTTTCCTGCTATTCGAGATAAAGATGTTTTTGCAGGCAGAGAAGCTCGCTTATCAGCATCTGATTTACGGGCTTTTACCTTTTTGCCGCTCTCAGCCGGCGACTTTTCTGTAGTTGTTAAAGCCGAAACTTGTATTGCTAATGGAGCTGTTTCCTCTTTCTTTGCGGCTGCATTAAGTGACATCAGTTTCCTTGCTGTCTCGGCCTGGGTCAATGTCTTTTTGGGTTGTGAAGTCGTCTGTTTGTTAACGTCAGACATCAATGAAACGGAGATGTTAATACCACCAGCAGGAGATGCTGGCGTTTCCACCTTTTTGAACGGCTCCATTGAGCTTGTTATTGCAGTTTTGGTTATTATAACTGTGTTATCCACGGTCATAGAGTCATCGCCGCTTAGTAAGGCTGATAAACTAGATTTTATTGGCGGCGTCTTGTTTACTTCTTGTTTCTTGCTGAGCTTTGTTGTTGTTGATGTGGATCCCAACTTGTCAATTCCTGCTGCTGATTCCAGCGGCAGGGATTTCTTGGCAATAGCTAACATTTGTTTGCTTCTAGCGTTGCCTCCTAGTTCTTCAATAGCCTTATTTGTCGATGGGGGTTCCTTGGTGTCCAATTGACGCTTGCTGTTGTCCTCAACATGATACCGCTCTGTTGAGTCTGCCAGTTTTCGGCGCTTCTGTTTGGGCTGTTCACTCAACTTGATGGGCTTACCTAGACGTCGCAGCACTGCGAAAGATTCATTTATATGACATAGCTGCAAGATATTGCATTACATGCTACTTACCCGCTTTACTAGTGGATAGATCCTTCTTAGGTGTCGCTGGTGGTGCCATAGCAGTGCCGCCTACAGCTTGTTTCGCTTGCAGCATTTGCTTGCGCTTTGCGGCTGCTAAAAGAAAATTTTGGGATTAGGAAAAAAAAAAGAAGTTAAATATTAGAGAACGAGCTATAATATTAAATGGAGAAAGGATTAATTTTATATTATAGGAATAGCTATTAACCGTCTGGCTCAGAGGCATCCGTTTGATTGGAGCTCCCAGTATCGACACACTCCTCCTTATCGACATTTTCCGTGACACCTGTTGTTTCCGTCGGACATAACTTATCAATATTATCTGTAGCCAGCTGCTGCTCAGCCGTAGGCTGTTGAATGTGTTCCGTTTGCTGCTGCTGCTGCTGCTCTTGCTGTTCGTTAGAAATTTCCATCTGAGACACCTCTTCCGCAGGTTGCTGTAATTCATGAGGTGTCATTATCTCATGTTGTCTCTCCTCAGCAGCTTTTTTCTCCTCTTCGACTGTGGCATCCATCCGTACTTCCTTGTTAGCTGCATCCTGCTCTGTTAGCTCATCCTTGGCATCCTTTACAGTTGGTTGTTCTTCACTAATTTTGGTATCAGCTGCAACTTCATCCGCTTGTTGATCTACTGTAGTCTGTGTTGAATTTACTGCGAGATTTAGTTGATCTACTTCAGTGGATTTTTCTGTAACCTTATCCAATGCAAGCTCACTCTCTGTCGCTTTCTCTTCCACATCGTGGCACACTGATTGATCAGATGGATATGCTGTATCTTCAAACTCAACATCGCCTTCCTCAACATTTTCAAGTTGGCTAAAATTGATTTTAGAGCGAGGCACTGGTTTCTTAATTAGAATGCGAAGCTTACGGCATGAACTGTTCGAGGAGCTAGTGCTGGGTGTGCTCTGATTACCTTTCTCATTGGAATGTCGAATATCACTGCAGATAGTCTGATGCTCTGACTGATCGATAGCGTCTGTTTTAAGCGTTGCATCCTCATCAACATTTTCATTCGCGGCGTTTTTGTTTATGCTAAGAGTTTCTTTCTCTTGCTCCTTTATCGACAATTCGCTGCAGGTTGGAACGTGATCAGATTTCGTTTCAGCTTTGTCATTAGTCTGCTCATTGGTTGGAACTTCAGTGGGTTTAGTTTCCTTTAACCTAGGTTTTCTTGCCTTTGGAGGGATTGGCGTACTCACTCTCGAACGAGTGGAACGGCAACGACTTCCTGCTGCCTCGCGATCCCATTCAGTTCCTGCTTCCTGCAATAGATCTCTAACTTCACGAGGTATTCCAGGGCGCTGTTTAACTGTGATCGATTCCTCGCATCTGTTTTCCTCCTTATTGCCTACAATATCCAAATCAAGAGTTTTGTATAATTCTTTTTGATCTTCCGTAGTATCAACGGCTTGAATAGGATGAGTATCTGGAATATTTGGTTGCTGCTCGCTGTAAGTCGAATTCTCATTTAAGTCCAATGTTGCAAGGAGTTCGAGATCTGACATAACTTTAGTTGGTGTTATCTCACTTAGGGATTCTATATGCTTAGCATCTATTTTTATATGAGTATCTGAAGATGTGGTTACTTCAATATCTTTTTCTGAATTCAGTTTAATACCAACTGTCTTTGTTTCATTAGCAGCACCCTCCTCAGGAGTATCATTTGCCACGGATTGGGCGGATTCTGTTATCAAAGTCGATTTAGATTCGCTGGTATCAATCTGCTCGGGTGGTGCCTTTTCGATTCTTGGCTTCGGCTTTGTGCTCCGCGACTTTCTATCCGTTGTGGTATTATCCTTGTCATCGGGCTTTGGTGTCATTCTCATTTTTTCTGCTTTCTTGTTTTCAGTAGTTCTTGCTGTTGTTGATTTCGAGCTGCGTAGCGGTCGCTCGTTTACAGACTCTTCCTGTTTTAAGTCTTGCGAACTAGAGTCCACATTATTAGTTGCTTTCGATTTTTTCGGAGTTTTTGCGGCCGATAGGACTTTGGCTTTTTCGCTTTTAGCCTTCGGAACTGCTCCTACCGGTGACTTTTCTGTCAAACGAGGACTATTGCGACGTGTTGTCTCAGCAGTTCCGACTGAATCAATGTCACCCCTAAGCAATCGTTTGGAATTACGACTTTCGCTTCTTCCCGACATGATATCTGGAGCGGAAATGATCATGTCTAATGCCGAGCGGCGTTTCTTCTTTGCCGTTTCAACGTTTGGATTTGACGTTAGTTGTTTATCAGCCACTTCTGTCACTGTCACTTCCTTATCACTCTGTGCAATATCATCATCAGGATTTATTAATTTAGATACATATTTTTCAATATTTTCCATCTTTTCATCAAATAGTTCATCATCCAGTCTATCAGTCTCCTGCTCTGTAGCTTGTTTACATTCATCTTTAGCAGTCTGGGTAATATCCTTTGTTAAAGTATCAGTCACTTTCATTTTGTTTTTATCTGGGATTTCCATTTCGTCCTGAGAGTCTTGGTTTGTTTTTCCTTGATTATGTACATCTTTTTCTTCAATTTCCGAAGTTGTCAACTGTTCAATACCTTCTACATCCACATCCATTTCTTCTATTTCCGAAGTTGCCAACCTTTCAGTACCTTCCACAACTGTTTTACTTTTATTCATATCTGCAATTTCCTTTTCAATGCATTTCATTTCGTCATCAGATTCTAGCACATTTTTCAACTGCGCAATACTGTCTATATTCAGAGCTATCCCAGCACTCGTCAATTTTGAGTTATCTTTTTCTTCAAGTTTATTGCCTTCGCTTGCCGTAGATGTTGAATCAACAATAGTTTCTCTGAGTTCTGGTTGCACTATCGCCGTATCTATTGTTGTTTCTTGGTCTTTTATTTTAAGTTCCTGTTCCGCTTCCTCCGGAGTTTCATTCGTAGATTTTAATTCAGAAATCGCATCAGATGCAGCGCACAGAGAGTCTACTTTTTCCTTATTTGAATCGTCCGTTGTTACTTTCAAGTTTATGCTTTCCTCGACAGTGACAGCATCAATTTGATTTTTTGACGGATAAGGATTAGCTTGCTCCGGCTTTTCCGAGAGAAAATCATTCAATTTCATTCTGTTTTTCCTTTTTCTCGGTCGACCACGTTTACGCTTTATCTTTTCTGGTTTTGTTTTCATTTCACTCTTAATTTTTGGCTCTTGCTCTATTGACGTTTCCACCAGCTTTTTCTCTGGCGATGCTGGCTTACTCGTGATCGGTAACTCTGTGGTGGCAGCTCTGTTCTTTGACTGGTTACCACGATCTTGTTTCGGGAAAGCGCCATCACTTTTGGCTCGACGAAGTGCGTTTCTCGGCGGAGTTATCTCATCTAACTTTTCGTTAGAATAGGTGAGTTTGCGCACATGGCTTTTGGAGAGCGATGAGCTAACAGATGGGTGATCCGCTTTCTTTGAAGCAGACAAACTGCGCGTCTTGGAAGCGGAACGGCTCTCGAACTCCTTGGAGCGCTCCGCATCAATATTAATTATTTGCTCGGCAAGATTGAGGCTTAAAAGCTCTAAAGTTTCGTAGGTTAAGTTAACGTCAACGTAATCAGCAGGAGATTCTTTGTCTATCTCGTTTTGTTCTGTATTCGGTCGAGTTGTACTGCTTGAGGGACTGTCAAGTTGCTTCTCGGCTGTAAAAATTAAAGCGAAATAAGTGATAAATGTGAAATACGCAAGAAAAAAGTATAGAGAAATATAGAAAAAACTTACCCTTTGCCTGCACCTGATCAACTTGATCCTGATCTTGACCTTTTTGAGCTAATTCATTGGACTTCTTTTCATGGGAGCGCGATTTCTTAGCAGTGCTTGTGTATTTATGTTTAGATGGCGGCGTTTCGGCGCTACTTAGATTATTTAGATACAATTGGAGGCGATCATTATGGCCAACTGGCGTTTGCTGGCGCTGCTGCTTCAGGCTCTCGTCTTCGGAAACAACAGGTGTCACAGTGTCTACACGGTTTGTTTTACGCACATTATAAATATAATCAGAGGGTTGGCAGTATCAACTAGTTGTTTAAGTCTGACTTACCCGCCAATGAAGTCACGGTGCTGCTATCCGTTGATATATCAATGACCTGCTTCGACACCTCGCCATCTTCATCATCTGAATCGCCATAGCCATAGAAATCGGATTCGTATTCATAAGATGAATCGCTGTCTGTGTTATCTGAGAATTCTTGCAAGTCTGCAAATTACACGGTTAGTCACAGCCGCCAGGTTGTGGTTATAAAATACTTACGCAGTGGATCCTTTTTGGGCTCATGCTTGGGTGGCTTCAAGTCCGGTTTCTTAGCTTTTATAATTGTTACAGCTTTCTTCTTGTGCTGCATGGGAGGATTGGACGAGCTACTGCTGCTGCTTCTGCCGTTAAGCCTCGGGCCGGGCTTAAAGCCTTCTGGATTAGTTCGCGATAATTGGGATTTGCTGTTCGCACCTTTAGACCTGTCCATGCCATTGTGACTTAGTGACTTTCGTGCTGCTGCCTGAGAGGATGTTGACTTTGTTACCGATTTCTGGGTTGAGCCCATCAATGCATCACCTGAAGACCCAAATAAGTTATTAATGTGCGTTGTTAACTACTTAAAAATATAAATAACTTACCCAAATCATCAATTGAATCATATGATTCGAACCGATTACGTCTTGTGCCCTTGAGTTTGCTGCTTTGTCGATTGTACAATGCATCCAGAGCATCGTTAGAGTCGCTCGATGACGAGCTGGCTCGACGCCGCGACTTACCCTTCGCATTGGGGCCGCCTACAGACGGGCAGAAAATTAGCAGAAATAAATATTATTGGTTTTTTTTTACTTACTTTCTGTTTGCAGCTCGTCGTCAAGAAATTTGCCGTCGAAAAGTTTCTGAAATATATCTGGATCTATCGACGAAGAGCCACTCGAGTCAGACGATATTCGTCTGTTGAGCGGCATTCGCATCATGCGTCCTTCGCTGGTTGTTTTGATGCCTGGCAAAACAAATGAAATTGAGCGATTCGTGGACGGGGTAGCATTTTCTCAAATATTACACTCACCTGGTAGCACTAAATCTTTGTACTCGTCGAGATATTCTATTTCTATATCTTCCATTTTTACAAAACTATTTTCTACGCATATATTTGGGTATTTTTCCTTTTGCTATTTTTTTCTAATTTTTTTTTGCGATACAGCGATTGCTTTACTCTTTAAAGATATGTTTGTCACTGTCAAATTGTGGTATACATTTGCGCACCATAGCAACGATACAGTAAAATACGACGCTGTTCACGGAAACCACTTATAAATTGCAAATACACAGCGCGCAATGTAAAATTAAATATTATTTTACAATTACAAAAACTACTTAAGGATCGCACATACAGAAGTACTGGGTATGCTGCTATTGGTATCGATAGTGAAATAATTAATCGATATATCGAGATACAATGCGATGATAAGCAACTGTTAAAGAATCAGAGATTACAAATATTGATTACAATTTGTGAAATAGGATTCAATGCTAATTATATAAATACTTTGTGTAAAAATTATTTAATAATAAAAATTAGAAGACTTTCTGAAGTTCCTGCTATTACGGAGTATTCAAATTCAAACTGAAACCAAATTTGGATTTGTCATGGGACAGTATCCATTTCAATATATTGCCTTGTTTATATTTAGAATTTTATGCATATAATTTTATAATCAACTTTGTTAAATAAATAAAATCATTAATTTGATATTAACGTCAAATTAATAATATATTTAAGTCCCCGCTCTAGCTCGTTGTACAATATTTTAATACATTGGGAAATTGTTATCAATACTATCGGTTACTACTGTCATCGCTGCTAGCTATTTTTTGCTGGTACACTCAAAATACTCACTAATTTTGTGTTACCCGCGAACTTGCAATCGAGTATTTCTGAGAACTTATCGAGCATTTGCTGTCAAAGTTACGTTTACGGGCGAATGGCAGGTGACGTGGAACACGAAACCGACACGAACAGACGTCAAACTGATTTCAACGCTTTCAACACTTTTCCAGGTCAGCACGCAGCACTCACGGACTTAGTGCACATTCGTCTTTAATTAAAATTCAACACATAAATTAAAATGGTAAGTAAAAATGCCAATTAAACCAAAAAATAAATAATGAACAATTGGCGTCGCTTGTTATAGCCTGCTCCTGCTAGTTCAACGTCCGTTGGCAGCGGCTCACGCTCGCCCAGCAAATTGTCGGCGCCACGTAGCGCTGGCGCTGGTGGTGGCAGCACCTTGAAGCAGCGAAAGACAACAACAACAACGGCGGCCAGGAGTCGTGCTCCAGGCGGCGCAGGCACTGGTGGCATGTGGCGCTTCTACACAGACGATTCACCCGGCATTAAAGTGTAAGCGAGAGACTAACTAAATTTGGTGACAGTCACTAACATTTAATTTTTGTTATGTTTTTTTAGTGGTCCAGTTCCAGTTTTGGTCATGTCGCTGCTGTTCATCGCCTCTGTCTTCATGCTGCACATTTGGGGAAAATACAACCGTTCTTAGACAGTTTTCATTTTAGCAAATAAATACTTTCACCTCAACAGACAACGCGCCGCGCGACCCAATTGTCGACGTCATCAGATTTCAAACAAACTGTTGCCAAAACAACATTAACAACAACTTCAAACAGTCGCATTCCGTTGGTTGAGGAGGCATTAGTGTTTTCCACTTGAAATTAATTATTGTCTAAGCTTAAGTTTACCCGTCGTTAATTGATGAACTAAATTGTAAACATAATTTGTCCAAATTTTCTAATTACTTTGCCGCAAATTCCGTTTGCGGCGGATTTATCCATTCCACAATTTATGGTGGTCATCTTCATGTGCATTAATTTCGCAAAAAAGTGTTAAGATCAAATGAATTTGGTATTAAACGAGAAAAAATAACAACTTTCTATCATTTTTTAAGCCTGCGAGCTTTGCGTTTATTTCGTGCTCTTATCAAAGTTTGTCCCATAAATTCCGATTCCTTGAAGTAACGGCAGCGCCGTGCACAGTTACGTTCACGATGGCATTGCTTCCCGCATATAAGGCAACTATCCTGCTTCAATTGACGTCGCTTGCTCTGGCCTGATAGTTGCGACCAGATTTTACAGTTACTTTCAATGTGACCCCGTTGGCCACATAGCCAGCACTGCTGCATCGACTGATACAATTCACAATGGTGTCCAGCACGTTGACAGCAGCGACGACAGTTCGAGCAGTGCACATAATTCGGCTTCACGCACATATCGCAGAGCTGACAGTGCCGATAGGTTTGGCCATTCTGTGAGCAGCAATTGCGGCAGCGATCACAGTGCACATTCTCTATGGCCGTGTCACGCTGACAACTATCGCAATATTTATAGCCTTCGGCAGGCGGCAGGCGCAGCAGCTCAAGCGGCACGTTGGTAAATACGCGCACTGGCGAGCCATAGGCACGTCGGGAGTTTCCCACATTCGTATAACGACTATGATTGGTGTAATTGAGCTTATAGTCGCACATTTGCAGCTCGGGCATATCCTGTTTTATATAGTTTGACATGTAATATGGATACACCCAAAATATAGACAGCGGAGTGGCGGGCAACTGATTGAGGCGATTGTGCAGGCGCATTAGAGATCGCAGCGTGTGGGCAATTAGTTCCGTTCTACAGCCAAAGGGTGGATCCGTGACTATCAAAACGCGCTCATCACTAAAATGCAAAGGAAATTATTTTTTAATTGGTAATTATATTAAATAAACTCACTTATTACATTTGAGGAATGCCTCAAAGGGCTCTCGATTGTAGAAAAAGTGATTGTTGCACATGTTGTATAGACAGAATTCCTGCGGACTAAGGTATTTACTGAAACGCTCATCAAAGTCCAGCAAAAAACTTTGAATTTTTTGGTTGCGTCGCAGGTGGAAATGCAGGCGAGGCGCGCCCATACAGATGACTTTACTATAAAAATAAAGGTAAGAGTTAATAATTCTTATAAGTATATATTCTGATATATTAGAACTTACTCGATTTTCAGCAAACGGCATTGATCTGCAAAGAACTTTAATGCCGGCTGATCGAAAAAGTACTGGGCATGCACTTCGTCCTGCGACAGTGCCTTCAGATGATTTGTGGGATCGGGATCAGCATTCTTCTCTGCCTGTGGATAGGCGCGTATATCTGGCACACGCTCTACTTGGTTACCTTGCCATTTCATGTAATCCATGCGAAAGGCGCAGAGCTTGGGATTACGATGCGCGGCACAGGCATAGAAGCCATCGCTGGCTGTTTCACTTTGGCGATAAAAGAGCACTGTGGGTCCATGAGGGCAGCAGGGATGCTGCTGATCTGTGTCAGCTTCCTCAACTTGGAGCAGAAGTTTTTCATTGATGTTTTCATTCATTTGATCACCGTCCAACTGTTGCAGCGTAGCCACCTTATTAGAAAAATACCACTACAAATTTCGATACAAATCGATACACAAATATTTAAATATATCGATAAAAATATATTATTTGAATATATCGATATCCGCAGCATATGTAAGACCATTGCAAGTTGCAACACGGAAGCGGCAGCCACATTTTTCCAATTACTATCATAATAAATTGATAGCTTATATAACACAAGATGAACAGCCTGAAGACAGCAACTTTGCGATTCGCCAACCTGGCCAGCGCCACAACTGGCGCACTGGGCAAACGCGATTTCACCCGCAGCCTCTGGCACATGACCAAAAAGCCGGCGGTGGGCGGTGACCACGTTACCGTGCTAAATGTGCATAAGCCTAGCATCAATTGCACCTGTGGTTGCAATGTGCATACCAAAGGTGAGTATTTCATTAGGGATTAAGCTACGCCCGTCTTCATTCAAAGTTTGGCGCATGTTTCTCCATGGTTACATAACCTCACAATCGTCTCACTAACGAAATCTAATCAGATATTTTGAAATTGGAATTAAAGCAACAGTTTGTTTATGTCCACAGGCGAACGTGAACTGGTCGAGTTTCTAACTGAGGAGATTATTGCCGAGCGTAAGGTGCAGAAGGGCAAGACTGTGCCCAGCACACTGGAAGGTTTCAGCGTAAAAGTCACGGGAGCCGACGTTGAGCTGACCAAGCAGACGGACAAGGAGAAGGTCGTCGTTAGCTTCAATGTGAACCACACTGTGGATAGCGAGCAGGAGCCCGAAGTTAATCCCAATGCCGACAAGCCGGAGCTGGGTGAAATGCGTAGCAAGCCACAGTTCGAGGTGGACATCATTAAGGGTGGCTCCACACTCTCGTTCACTTGCTCCTACTTGGAGGGCGAGGCACAGGAGGGCGAATATAACGATGTATTTTCTATCGATGAATTGTCCATCTATGAGGGCGAATGGCACGACAAAGTGTATGCCGTTGCTGGAGATGTGCTCGATGGCTATTTGTACGATCTGTTGATGAACATCCTGGAAGAGAAGGGAGTGAGCAATGAATTTGCCGAGAAACTCTCCGACCTAGCCACCGCTCACGAGCACACCTCTTACATTGCCTTGCTCGAGAAACTGTCCAAGTTCACAGCTGGAAAGTAATTATTCTGAATGTTCATTTCTAAATTTAAGACGAAAGTTGTGTAGGTTTTTAAGTTTTTTTCATCAACATCATTTTCGGTAGTTGCTCGATCTAAGAACATTTTACATTATTCGTGTTTTTAGTCGTAAACTGTCGATTCTAATGCTAGTTTTTAAGCAAAAAGATTGTTAATTGAATTGTTCTTTTTGATGAATGCAACAATAGAGGGATATGCCAATTGATCTTTTAAGCATATTCCTCAGCTTTTGATTAAGCAAAATACAACACGTTCTAACCAATGACTTTTGTTTATATTATTATTTGTACATATATTATTATTTTTAATAATAAGTCCATCTAACTCTTAGCCAGCAGCCTGATTTGCTAATGCAGTTCATATTTTATTCATAAGTTGAGTAAACTTGACCTTAGACTCTCTAACTCACGTTACGCATTACTGTAATTTACAATGGATCTTGTGCTATTTACAATTTCATTGACAGCAAGGTTACATATGGATGTGTGTGTCAATGGTCCATGGCAATAACAAGGTTCCACTATTAAGTGATTCCTTACGTTACGTAAATGAAAGTCCTATTAGCGATAGCCACAAATGTGACGTCACAAAATTGACATCGTGCCACTGTTAAATTATTGAATTTCATTTACATTTACATTTATTTATTCATAAAAATGTTTACATACATATATATATTTACAAACTTTAACCGTAATGCTCTGTTAATAAATCTAGCATGGTTTTAACTTAACATAACTTTAACGAACAATTTTAAGCACATCTAGATACTTTTAGACTGTGGAACTGCGTCTGGGATGCCCAGGGAATGCAACCCTGTTGCCGTGAGGCGCCGACTGGCTGTTACTTGTATTGCGCTCTGTAGCCGTATGCATGGCCGTCTCACCATGGGCCTGGGGCTGGGCTTTGAGCTGGGACTGTATATCAAGCGTCAGAGGTCAGCTTTTATGTGAACTCCCCTGCGGCTTGCCGCTGCCGCCGCTCGCACTGTTGTTGTTGTTGTTGTTGTCGAATTCACTGGCGGTGGTGTAATCCGTTTCGATTTCACGTAATTCAATTTTCTGCTCACGCATGGCTCGCTGCGTGGGCGTGGGCGGTACAATGTTATCAGCATGTGGCAACAAGGGTTATTATTTTTTCACTTACCTTTACGCATTCCTGATAAACCTTGAAAATGGGTGCGCAGACGGAGTCATCGGTTTCGCCTTTAAGAAATCGTTCGGAAAACCAGTTATTGAAACAGGCATCGTACTGCTTTTTTAACTCATTGCAATCGTCGCCTATGCTGTTCATGCTGTAGTGTATTCAACTTTTAATTGATAATTTTCACTTGTTAAATAATAGTGCCAATAAAACGTGCGTTCGCTGCAGAGCCATTTGCCGATAACATATCGATATATTTATGTATACTAAAGCGATATTTTACCATTGATAGTGCATGGTACCCTGCCCACCGAAAGCTTCAAGCTAAAGATAACAGAAAAAGCCCTCAGCAAACGCGCCAAATTTCAAATTTAATTTTTTTTACAAATTTGCAAGTTAAAATATTACTTAAATTTATTTTAGATTGAAATTTTTTTTGTTCATTTTGTTTTTAGTTTATTTGAATCAAAGACTTGCGCACTTTAGATTTTATTTCATACAAAATGCATTTATCAATTAGTTTTTAAGCATAATGAGCGTTATAACAAATTCACAGTACATCAATATTGATAAGGGTAAAATGGATACAATGAATTGGAATTGGCTTGATGCTAAGTAGTTAAACGTAGACCTCCGATTCAGCATTTCAGCCAAATCGGAGGTCCGACCACAGACAACAGCTGTTCCGATTCGATAGATCCATTTCCCTATTATCAGTATATTATCCATGGATTTGTTTAAAGGCTTCTCTTTCTAGTTGGCGTGTCTACTCCTCTTCGATGGTCTGCACTTGTTGTTGCTGCTGCTGTTGTTGTTGCTTGTGGTGTCCGCGCTGGTTGCGGTTGCGCTGATTGCGATTGTCGCGACGCTGGCCGCCCCAGTTGCCGCCCTGGTTGTTCTGGTTGCGATTGTAGCCACGATCGCGATTGCCCATGTTGCCGCGCTGGAAGAAGTTGCCCTGCTTCATGTCAAACACCTTCTCGTTCACATCGACCAGATTGGTGACCTTGTCGACGAACTGCATAGCTAGCGCCTGGAGGCGGGACGGCTCCGAACGGTGCATGACCACCGTCTCGCTGGGATCGTCCAGGCTGGCCATCAGCTCCTCGTTGATGATCATTTTGCTGATGATCGAGTGCACCTTCGGCAGGGGCAGCTCATACATCTGTGCCAGCGACGGTATGCTAATGGAGGTGTACACATTGGAGTACGTGAACAGATAGGTGCGCAGCGACTCCTCCTTGATGAACTTCACGAGCATTTCACGGACACGCTCCGACTCGTAGAACAGATCCCACACCTTGGTGTTCATCTTCTTGTTCACAATGAAGTTGGCACAGGCCTGCCAGTTGCCGCAGCGCATGGCCTTGGCGGCTGCCACGACATGCTCGCGCATCGACTCGGGCGGACCCACCAGGGACTGGCGTTCCGAGGAGCGCAGCTGTTGGTAGAACGTTTTGCTGATCATGCGACGACGTGCATCAAATTCGTGGGCGGCTATGTAGGGTATCTCGAGGAGCATGGCTGACACCAGATAGACGCACTCGAGCAGCTCAAGATTGATGTGCATATGGAATGGCATCTGCCGCTGTTTCTCGATCTTCTCCTGCTCGGCGGAACGTTCGTGCTGTCGCTGAGGCAACAGTCCTTGGGCGAGCAATTCCTTTGGCTTGCCGGTGACCATGAGATCGACCAGACAATGATGCGCATCCTTGATGTTCTCCTGGCGGAAGGCGCACAAGCCCAGATTGGCCATCATGCGATTGTACAAGATGCGCGTGGATGGATCCGCAGCATCGATGTTGTCCTGCAAATGCGACATCAGAACCAAATCACGTGCCTGGAACCAGTTGTCGTGCATCGCATGATGATAGATGTGCGCCAATATCGCACGCGTCCTTATACGATCTGTGTCGTCCTTGGCATAGATGAACTTGCACAGTTTGTCCATCACCTCAACGGATGATGGTGCGGTGCCTGCAGCTGGCAGTTCGCCGCGTTTGCGCTTGAGCACTTCCGGATCGAACTTGTAGTAAAGATGTTCGATCTTGCGCAGATAGATGCGGCAACGTTCGTTGTTGCTGCCGCAACGCTCGAAGTATTGGACGACCAGCTCAATGGTCTTCACCACATTGATCTCGTCCTTGAGCCGGGACACGTAGTCGTTCGAGTGTGGATCGCACTCCTTCAGCAACTTGGTGAACTCGTCATCCAGACGCTCAACAGCGGCCAGTGGGCAACCGCGTATATAGTACGGCGCTGCGCCATATTCCTCATGCTCCTCGGCCACGCTCTCGTTCATGTTGATGTCCGGATTGGCGAGCAGCAGCTTCAGCATGCTCTGCATCACCTCGAGCAGCAGGGCCCAATGCTCCAGCTTCATGGGCTCAGATATCTTTTGATTGTAGTCGAAAATGGCCGAAATGATGTTAAAATGAATCTTCACACTGACTGGCGTGCCCAGAGCATGTTGCTCTGAGATGTCCCGCAGCTCAAAGAGCAAATCAATTTGCAAACGGCGATCGGTGCGCTTCTTGCCGCGCGCCGACATGATTTCGACCAGTTTGGCTAGGACGAGGGGAATGTCGATTTCAGCATCCTTTTCAAACATCTTGGGCTTCTCGACAACATTGCCCTTGACGACAGTCTCCCAGCCTTCGCCATCCTCGTCGTCGTCGGCACGCTTGCGCACCTTGTGCTTCTGCTCCTTACGCTTGTCCTTGCGCTTGTCATCGTCCTTGTCCTCCTTTTCGGTGGTGCGCTTAAGGAAACGCTCACGCATATTCTGGTAAAGGTTCTCATCCTCTGACGACTCAGTCTCCGACTCGGTATCGGAGTCCCAATCAATCGAATCATCCGAATCGTCCTCATCGGCAATAACTTTGGCTATCACCGATTTGGCTGCCTTCGGCAATTCGGCGAGTTTGCCAACTCCAATGCCGACGCCATCATCGCTGTCGGCGCCAGCGCGATCGGCATCGCTGTCGTGCGTCTCACCCTCGCCCTCCTCTACGTCGCTTTCTTGATCGGGTGCTTCCCGGAAACGTGCCAGATCCTCCTCGAAATCTTTGATATACTTTCGCACCTTCTGGCGCAATGTGCCCAACGACTTGGAATTGTTCTTCGAGAGATTCTTGCGTCCTTCCCGATCCTCCCACACCTCATTGATGAAGTCTTCGAGCTCGGCCAGACAGCGAATATAGAAGCGGGGCGTAATACCGTTCTCCTCTTTAGAGATGACAGGCAGCGCCTTCGTGTAGGCTCGCGTCAGGTCCTCAAAGCTGCTCAGCGTATTGGGAATATCCTTAATCTTCTTATGGTTGCGTATCGTCTTAATGATGCCCGTTAGGTTCTCATAGCGTTTCTCCTTGGTGGAGCGCACGACACGCTTGACCTCTTCCTCGTCATCGCTGAATTGCTGCAGCAGAGAATGATGTTTTTTATTCAATTGTTCAGCATATTGTAATTGATTTTGATATATTTATGCATTCATTCTACTTACAAAGTTGGTTGCCTTATTGAAGTTGGATGCTTGAACTTCCTCTTCGCTGGATTCGGATTCCGAGTCGGAGCCGTTGGCAAAGAATCGTGACATGGTGTTTAATTCTGCTTATGCCGTGTTCTGCAACAAAAAACAACAAATTCAATACAATTACAATTTTTAACTGCCTTCGACTTGGCTGTCACGAAGCGGTTGAGGTTATGTTTGAGCGGCCAACATGGCGTTTGCCAAACATTGACAGTCACTTTTTGCACACAATTACACAGCTATTTTTGTGTACACGATGTGCAATGCATGGCAATCCACGAGTTTTACAATCTCCAGATTGTTTAATGCAGCAGTAGACACAGTATTTCACAAAAACTTACAATTATTACAGCAAAACGATGTCATTCACAAGACATCAAAGAAAAGAGGAATAATACAAGTTTGCTGTTATCGATAAGTGATACGCGTGAATCGATGTTTTTTACGATGATTTTCATATTTGTCAACACTGTTACTTTTGATTAATTATTCTAACAGTCTTTCTAATAAATAAATATATATACTTTTTGCTGGAATAAAATAAATATAAAAAAATATTCTGAAGCTAAAAGACGATATTTTAGTATTATTTAAAAATGAAATTGAAGATATATAAACTAAACATAATTTATTAATCACCAATAATTTGTGGCATGAGTAGCCCGCACTTTTCATGCAATTCAAATTTAAAAGTACCATTTGAGCTTAACAGTGCCATTTTGAGTTTATCTGTTTGCAAATTTAAATTTTCCCATCGCAAATAAAACTTAAAAGAAAATAAACAAAATGGAAAAAAGTAGATAAAACAATATTGTTTTGTGCATTAAATGTGCAATGGTTAGTTAAAATATGTAACAAATACTTGCGCAGGCGCTTTCAACAGCCGGCATTTGGCCTAAACACAACCGTTTGCCCCTCGCAACACCGCTGCTTTGGTTTAATTGTGTGCCGAATGCTTATTGTCGGCCACAGCAACCGCCACAGCCGCAGCCAAAATGTCGACGAGTTTGAGCGCGCCAACAAGTCGTCTGCGTTCGCTTGCCGTGGATAGTTCAGCCAGCAGCTGCCAATCGGCGGAAGCGACCATCTTTCGCATAGCGGGAAATTCAAGCGTTGAAGTCAGCTTCCGGCTTTGTTCTCTGTGCGAAAAGTAGAAGTGATAAAAAGTCGAAATTTAAACAACAACAAATAGTGGGCATATGCCTTTAGCGTGTCTTCCGTTCCGCTTGAATTCGAGAAATTGCAGACACGAGTCTGTGTATCAATATCCCAAATCGCCCAAAAACCAAAAGGAAACACTTCGAAACCAAACGCAAATATAAGCACAATAAATAACAATTGCAAATTGATGCACATCTGTGTATGCTTAGCTGTGTCGCTCAAAGTGCTCCCACGAAATTCATTCATTAAATGACAAGGTGAAAACCGCTAATAATTATACGCGATAGTTCGCCGGTTCCAGACAACTGACAGCCCACAGATGTGCTAAAAATTGATAGACATTTTTATGTAAGGTATGGAATAATATTTGATATGATTGATTTAATTTTTAAAAAAATTTAAAATTTGATTTTTCAAACATAACTGCAGTTTATTGTCACTTATATTGTCCATGTGTAGAAGTAACCTTTTTTTTTTTGGTCGTACCCATAGTTTTATATATATTAATGGGCGTGCAAAGAGCTTAATCCAAAACTAAGATTTCCCTTCTTATTATAATTTCCATTTTTTACTATTTCCTTTTCTTCCAAGGTTTTTGTTATGATTTTTGGGATTTTTGTGCTTGCATTATGATTCTATTTTCTATGAGAATAAAATTTTTGAAAAATTTTCTCTTACAATAATTTTAAATTATTTTAAAATTCCTTTTGTCTTCAAAACGTATTAAGTATACGTATGTTATATACATTTTCAATTTAGATTTTCGCTATAAAGTGTTGAATATTTTTTCAGACTTTTTTGAAAAGATTAAGTTCCAAAATCAAAGTTTTTCAATAAAAATTAAATTCTAAATATTTGCAAAATAATCTAGATACATCTGTATATATATTTTTAAATCGAAATCTAATTATTTAGATTTTTCAATTTTTGCCTCTTTATTAAAAGGTAAATGTTTATTTAAAAAATTGTTCTGAAAATCCTTAAATTTTGTTAATACTACTTTCTCTATTTAATACAATAATTTGAAGTATAATCAAGTAAGACCTCTATCTGGATCTAGTTTCTGGAAAAGTGTAGGTCGATTTTGAAATATTCATTACGAATTTCTATAATTTTCCGTTGAAACTAAATTGAAAACTCTTTTAAAGACCTAACAATTAGTAGAAAGTAAAATATAAATAAAATATATTTTTAAATAATATTTTAAAATAAAATATATTTTAAAAGTTATTTTTAAACTGTAAAGTGTCAATAATTAACTGCATCGTAGAATTTACTCCAAAATGTTTACAACAAAATAAAAACAAAAATAATTAATTATAAAATTAAACAACAAATTTATAATTAATTATAGGAAAATAAATATTTAATGAATAAATAATAAAATAAATTAATAAATAATAAATTAAATTAATAAAGAATAAAATAAATTAATAAATAATTTAATATATGAATTAAATCAATGTATTAAATTAATTATAAAATATACAAATGAAATGCAAATTTTTCTCTGTTAGTTTTTCCTCTGCAAACTTTAAGCTTCATAAATATTTAAGTGAAAAGTCTCTAAAGCGAAGCTGAGGTCCAAAAATGAAAACCACAGTTCCGCGACGCGTCGTGGGCGACTATAATGATTTATGAGTAGAGCACATAAACCAAAAAAAAAAAAAAGAAAAGGAAAAATATTCGACTCTGTTTACCCATTTTCAATTCAGTTCAGTTTATCATGCCGAAGGAAGAGGTGTTCAAAAGCTTTTGAACTTTAAGATTTAAGGGAAATGGCGGCAGGATGTGAGGCTCGTTTGGCTTGCGTTGTTGGCCCTGCACTTGAACTTCGCGCAATGAGCACTTGGCGTGGGGCACTTGACCCTCGGTAAAGTGCAACAACAACAGCAACAGCAATTGCAGCTGCAGCTGCAGCATTGGCTGCCATTTGTTTAGCCTTTGGCTGCCGAAGCTGGTGAATTGCGGCGCGTGGCCAAAACGTGTCTGGGGCCAAAAAACTATTAGCGCCAAGTGCCAGGACAGCATAGGAGGACAGCACAGTTAATGGAAATGTTTATGGCGTCTGCTTAATTGCGTGGATCCATGTGCATGCTAAATGCTACAGGCCATTCGAATGCCATAACCAGGTCTGTTGGCCCGTTGGCCCGTTGGCCCAAATGTCGAGCTGCCTGGATGCCGAGCTGCTGCCCCATCTAAATATATAAATCAGTATCGAAAATTTTGTTTATAATTTGCCGACGCGACAGCGCTAAACACATAGCGTCCAGTACAAATAAACAATGTTGCTAAATCGTAAAAATCGCTCACCTGAATCATCTCAGCTCCATCTCTCTATATATTGTCTATTGTCTATCTCGAGTAGACGCTGCTCGTGCCGTTGCCATCGTTTCTTATATTTTGGGCACATCTTTTCCTCATTCGCACTGGCACAAGATCAAAAACAGAAAATCATATAAAAGTATTTCAGAGTCACTTCAGTTAGTGCAGTTAGAGAGATACCCTGTAATAAGGAAATATATATATATTAGTATGGGCTTAAATATGATATAATATATAATTTGAATATATTATTTTATGTTGTTTAAATTTAGGAAAAAAATTAATTATATTCGGATTTTTAAATTCGTAAACCTAGTTTTTTCTTAAGAAGTATTGAAATATTATTGAATTTAGTAAGTCTTTATAAATGATATTATTATTAATTATACATTTCATATTATTATGAATGATTTTTTGTCTTTTAATAATTTAAATTCATTTACCAAGAATAGATAATGTTTCAATATACAATATAAACTCTTCCTGAAACTAAAAAATTTAAAATATTTAAAATATATTAGGCTGGCGCAGACTTGGCACACCCCATAAAGCCTATATATATTTATATCCATATCAGTATCAACAACTGACTCGTCCGTGTGGCCCTGCGTCTGTCTGTCTGTTCGTATGTATAAAATAATGAGTACTAGCTACTTAAAATTGTATATATAGTTCATACTATAGCACGCGCTGATCAAGTTTATTTATAATGATCGATAACTTAATATGTATCATATGTATATATCATATGTATATATCATATATATATCATATATATATCATATATATATCATATATATATCATATATATATCATATATATATCATATATATATCATATATGTGTCATATATTTATCATATATATATATATCATATAAAATATATATATTCTATTTAAACATTTCTCTAAATTCATAATGATTTCATAAAAGTTCAACTAAAACATATACAATCTATGAGTTCTTCATTATTTGAATAACTAAATTTTGTTCCCAGTTAATTTTTATGAAGTTCCGGGTATCGTCTAGTTTGTCATATCCGACAAGCACCAAAATTTCTAAACTCCTTCCTTATTTTCATTTGAAAATAGATGAGATTTTTGATCAAATATTGTTTTTGTTTAACATTAATTAACCATAATTTAACCTAATTAATTGTATAAATTTATGATATAAAATTATATCCAAATTATATAAAAAACTAGAAATTATAACTTCTATTTAGGGTCTTTCAGAAATTGTCACTTGTAATTAGTAGAAGTGAAAAGTTTTAGTAATCACAATCTATGTCCTCTTTGTCAGAAATTCCATTTGTAATTCAACTTAATCACAATTATTCTTTTTACGTATGTAAACAAGCTGAAAGTCGTTCAAGTTAAGATTAGCAGGCTGATTACTTGATTAATTGGGTGGCAATGAAATGTTTTCGCTTTTCCTTCCTTTGATTTGTTCATTTCAAGTTTTGTGCCTTCAGTACATTATGGGCAAACTTTGTTAGCTCATTAACCCACCCACACACTATGGAGATCGATGTCAATATGTTGTGAATTCCATTTGGAGCTTCCTTCATATTCTATTCCAATTGTAATTGCAGACGGACGGACGGACGGACGGACGGACGGACGGACGGACGGAGAGCTGTAACTATCATCAGCTCGCCTGGCTACTGAGCTAATTTCGCAGCTAATGCTAACGAATTGCTGTCATTTAATTTCTATGACCCATTAATTTTTATAATGCGCATTCGTTAGGTTTTTTTTTTTATCCGCTGCATGTGACTGGGCGTCTGATGTAAGCTACAGCTGCACAGTAGCTGCTAAAAGCTAAGCATCAAACAATTGCACCTAATTAGCAGTGAGCTGGACTAAAAAGAGACTGAAAAAGTATGTGTGAAAGAGAATGAGAGAATGTACGACGGAGAGTGAGCGCGAGAGAAATAGAAATAGTGTTAGAGAGAGGGAGAAGTAGTGTTAGATAGAGAGAAATAGTGTTAGATAGAGAGAAATAGTGTTAGATAGAGAGAAATAGTGTTAGATAGAGAGAAATAGTGTTAGATAGAGAGAGAAATAGTGTTAGAGAGAAATAGGGTTAAAGAGAGAGAAATAGTGTTAGAGAGAAATAGGGTTAAAGAGAGAGAAATAGTGTTAGAGAGTGAAAGAAATAGTGTTAGACAGAGAGAAATAGTGTGGATAGATGAGGAGATTACACAGAGAAAGAAAGATTGATCATATGTGAGACTTATAGAGTAAGATAAAGAGAGAAAGATGAGATGAAAAAAATATATAGAGAGGACGACAATGAGAAAAAGAGGGATAGGGTAGACAGTAAGAAAGAGACTAGATACGTGAGTAAAAGAGAAATATAGAAAGATTGAAAATGTGAGAGGGATAAACTAGAGACCGATACAAAGAAATGCAGGAAAATACATCAGAAGATGAAGGTACAAAATCAGAAAATACAGAGAAGAGAAAAAGAGACAGAGAGATAAGATGAGAGAGCCAAGACTGAGAGAAATATAGAAAGAGTGAGAGGAAAGAGGGAATGGTAAAAATAGGGAAAAATACCGATGCAGACATAGAAAGCAAGGGAACTAGAAACAAGGAAAAATCTATAAGCATTCCAACATTTGTATATCCCAGAAATAAATATAACATAAAACTGATTTATGGTAAGTTCATCGATTGGTAGACGAGTATGCCAAAGGGACTATTACGTACCCTGTATAAGTGCCAAAAAGTGGGTATATAGCCCTCCGAATTGAAATCAAACTTTCATTTATTCAATCCTCGCCTTTCGCTTGAAGCACACCTTTAGAAAGTTAATTACATTTCAAGGAGCAAAAGTCAAATTTGAAGAGGCTTACTATGTGATTAGTTTGGAGAAAATGGTTGGGAAAACTTCCTCAATGAGCCCAAGTTGAACTAATTAAATGCAGACACCAATTGCTGACTCCAAGGTGCTATTAAAGACAACGAACTTAGAGTCCAAATGGAATTTGAAGTGAAAAGCAAACGTCGCGACGCATCGGCAAAACTTTTCGACAAGTATTGCCGGCACACACAGCGCAAATCAAGCGTGTTGAGTGGCGTTTAGTATACCCTGTAAGCAGTGGAAGTGTGTAGAGAAGGGTATATTTATATACATATATTGTTTAAGAGATTTGAATATATTTAAGGATGATTGTGCGATGAATATATCTATTAAATTTATTTGAAGTTTCAATGAGCGAGCCAGAGAGAAAGCCAGAGAGCTTGAAATTCTAGTTCACTTTTGATGAACTAATAAAAATTGTATCCTTTAGTTCAGTGAGTTAGTGTAGTAATATGTACTTTTCTGTCTGTTAGTAGTATAGTATATCGCATTCGTTAGTTATTTGTGGTTCAATTACATGTGCTCTATAGCTTAATTGTTCAATAGAACTTACAGTTCTTGAACGGATTGACAAGTCAATCAAGCAGGTAGTTCATGAACAGCTGAACTAGTGAGCATAGAGTAACGTTCAGGAGCGACTGAACTATGCCGAATAGATTCAGATTCAGTAGTTCATTTTAATAAACTAGTTTAACCCAAATGTGGACAAAGCTCTTCTGTTAGTAACGACATTTCGACGCTGTTTACAGGGTATTACTACACTATACACTATTCCTTGAATATGATTTATATGGGTCTCTGTGTAAGT